>OY982560.1:2647192-2704661 GCA_963859945.1 Euplagia quadripunctaria | reverse complement strand
TGTGCTCTCTGCTTAAACTGGAACAACAAATAGGAAACACATTGTAAAACTACAATACGCGTATAATCAATTTATAAATAAATACTCTGGTTGTTGACATTATACACAGCGCTATCTAGACCCAACTGAGCAGCGCTTGTGCTATGCTATGAGCTCTAGAACACGGGTAAACGTGCTAGATACACAGACGGATGCAAATAATTCAAAATTCATACGTTAATCTATATATTTAAAAATGAATCCCTATTTCCCTTGGTCACGGCATCACGCGTGAACGGCTGATCGATTACGCAATTTTTTTTTTGTGTTTGTTATTGCGAGGAGAAGGTTCTTATGAAAGAAAAAATTAAAAAGTTACGCGAAAATTAGAAAATTTAACGACCATATTTACTTTTCTAATGTACCACAATTATACAAGTTTTGGCGAACATTGTAAAAACACCAGGTACCGTCTAGACTACTACCAGGTGATACCCACTCCGCATTTTAGGTATAAAGCTACAAGTACGCGGCGAGTAGTAGTACCAAAAATTCAGTGACCTGCCGCGCGTCGCCCGGGCCGAACGTTAGTTCGATGATCACTCACGTGCTGCGTTGCGTCATCCGTTCGTCTCTAGACTATCCGAGTTATTTTTTTTTATCGAGTGGAAACCCCCACGGGTCATCACCTCACCGGAGCCCAGGGTAAAGTGGTATGTCGGACTCACACGGTGTTCTGTCACATGTGGGTCTATTGCAGGGGACCCGGTATGTCCCTAAGGAGGAAGCCTCCGACCTAGATCGCCTGATTAGCAGGCGGCCACACCGTGGATTAAGGGGGACCTTAATCCCCCCTAATTAGCTCTGGTGGAGAGTTAATTAGTACCTACTCTAGGTTTATTTGTTCACAAAAACAGACTAATAGGCATATAACCTTACTGGTAATTAAATATTCACATTAATTTTTTTTTTTAAACAGCCCTAACATCGCGTCATCAGAATAGAAAAGAGTTACGCGATAAAAAAGAGACAGCTTTTAGGTGATTATAACTGTAGGTAATTAGCGCTTTGCGACCTGAATTGCGACTTTTTTGTGTCCGAATGAGAATCGCTATTTATTTCAATGATTTTGCAGAGTGGGACTTCTGTCCCTGTACTATTATGTATTCTGTGCTACTACTAGAACAAGATATTATAACGTCAACTGTTACCCAATGACAATAAAAATATTTGATAAAATTCCTGGAAAGACACGAGATCTGCCGATAGCACAATTCAAAGCGTGATTGTATTCATGGCTTGTCGAGAAATGTTTTTATACTGTCCATGAATTCTTGAAAAATACACGTGAAAAATAGATGATCAGTACTTAAATTTTGTTTATTTAATAAGATCCAATAGGATATGATCAATAAGAAGTTTTAATAGTAATTAAATATAACGTTACAAGTTTAAGTATGCGTATATTATAAGCATGCCTAGAAAAGGCGAAATGTGCTAAGTACACTAACTTTTGAACAACAACATAAACATAAATTAAAAATTTTAAATAACTCTAATTCAATTCGATTCGATTTCGATTCAATCGAAAATCAGTTCAAACGATTACAAAAGAGATGATGATCTTCGAACGGCTAAACAGATTTTCTCGAATTATATCTAAGAACACTATCGTTCAAGTCACATTCCAACCAAAAAGCGTCGCAAATCGGTTCATCCGTTTGGGAGCTACGATGCCACAGACAGACACACAGATACACAGACAGGACAAACTTATAACACCCTTCTTTTTGCGTTGGGGTTAATAATATAACCATATTTCTAGCGAACAAATGTTTTTTTCTACAAATGTAAAGATTAATCACTTATTTAAAATTGATTAATAACTTATTCAGTATCCTAAAAAATAATTACTAAAAAGGACCACGGGATACATAATTTTATCGTGGGAAAGCCATGCTTCGGCACGTATATGGGCCGGCTCGACCGGTGTGATACCACGGTCTCACAGAAAACCGGCAGTGAAGCAATTTGCTTTTACTCGAGTGAGTGAGGTTACCGGAGACCATAACCCTTCCCCCCTCTCCCTCTCTTCCACCCTTCCCCTACTCCCACCTTAAAGGCTGGCAACGCACTTGTGACTCTTGAGTTGCAGGTGCCCATGGGCGGCGGTAGTCATTTACTACCAGGTGACACGTCTGCTCGTTTGCCCCGATTCCATAAAAAAAAAATTATAATTAGTGTTGAATATGCGTATTTTATCAAACTAACACAATACTCTTCGTTGTAATGGTGACAAACTTTAATCGCGGTTTGAATTCAGTTAAAAAGCCTTGTACAAACTTCAGTTCAATAAATTACCTTCTATGCCTAGGTGTGGAATGAAGATCAACCCTAGATCTTCTCTGTTGATTTTGATGGTAGAACCTCTGCAGGACTATAGGACTAGTGTTGCCAGAACTCTGTGGACAATCAGTTATATGGAAAATTAACAGGTAGTTAACAAAAGCTATTTGACTATAATCATAAATTAAAATTTAAAATACCCCCGACTCGAGAATCCCTTCAACGATTACAAAAGAGCTGATGATCTTCGAATGGCCGAACAGATTTTCTTGAATTATATCTAAGAACACTGTCGATCGTCACCTTTCAAACAAAACAAAAACCTCACTCAAATCGGTTCATGCGTTTGGGAGCTACGATGCCACAGACAGACACACAGACACACACACACACACACACACACACACACACAGACACGTGAAACTCCTAAACTAATGAACCGATTTTAATAAAAAAATTAACAATGAGGTGAATAATGAATTAAATAGTTTTTATCTCAATTTATATAAGTTTTTGTTTACACATACATCTATGTAAATTAAAAAATTGTGTCACATTGGTCATAAAATCTGTTCAGTAACTTAAGTCATCGCGGACGAACTAAGTGACACAAATCACAACATAGTATAAAACAAAGTCGCTTCCTGCTGTCCGTTTGTCCCTATGTGTGCTTAGATTTTTTAAACTACGGAACGGAATTTGATGCGGTTTTTTTTTTAATAGATAGAGTGATTCAAGAGGAAAGTTTATACGTATAATACAACAGTAGAATAGTAAAATATATGTTTGCATAAATACATGCATAATCTTGTAGAGAAACACTGATAACTTTAGAGGTTTCTAATGTGATTACGACATCACATTAGAAACCTCTAAAGTTATCAGTATCATAAACACATTTTTTTTTGCGTTTACATTGCAAACGCTGGCTGAACACTACGAGATAGATCAAAATAATGTAAAACAGTATTGTACCCCTTAAAAAGGTCTACAAAAAAGTCGGCGATGGTATATGTCTATCTCTTAGGGATAACCCACAATAACCATTTTTTATCCTTTACTTTTTACGAGAAATAATGTACTGTACTAATGTATGAATAATACAGCATTAATCCTTATCCAATTAAGTACCTTAAATACATTGTGCATTTAATATAGATCAAAATAGCCGTTTCCAGCATGTAATTTCAATTAATATTTTCGAAGATATTACAGATTTAAAATTCAGGGACATAGCGTTTGCGGCGGTACCGGCCAGAGGGCCGGACAATTTCCGGTAAAGATATCTTTTGCAATGACCATTAATAAATCGCAGGGTCAAACTTTCAATGTTGCAGGCTTAGATTTGAGCGTTGAGTGTTTTTCACATGGCCAATTATATGTCGCTCTTTCAAGAGTAACCTCACAGAAAACATGTTTGTATTGTCTAATGACAAAAAAGCTGTCAACGTTATATATAAAGACATTCTGTAGTGTATTTAGTATCATCATTGCACCCGTGTGAAACCGGGGCGGGTCGCTAGTTTATAAATATAAGAGGCTATAGCAAGGTATAACGTTAGAATCAAAAGGAGTAACTTTCAAGAACATGATGGTAATGCTATTTTTCACCAAAGCTCTATTTAAGTGGTGCAATAGGGTTGACACCGCAGAAGTGGCACTACAGGTGTTGCCATTGTCCATCAGCCGAGCTTTATCCATGTGTATCAATTAAACTGTTTGCATAAAAACCTATATACTGACCGCTGGTGAGGCTCTCCATCTATTATCAGCTGATACTCTCCGAACTGGCGGTGGGGGAGGTGACGCGCACGCGTCTATTGTTCTGTAACGTACAACATTACTTTAATTAACAGTACAGGCTATTAAAATATGCAAAAAAAGTATCTTTTAACGAGGGAGAGACATGCTTCGGCACGTATGGGCCCGGCTCGACCGGAGTGATACCCCGGCCTCCCAGAAAACCGGCAGTGAAGCAATGTTTCATTACTTTTCGACGAGTGAGTGAGGTTACCGGAGGCCCTAACCCTTCCCTTTCCCCCTCCTCCCCTTCTACCCCTACTCCTAACTTAAACGCCGGCAACGCACTTGTGACTCTCGACTTTCCCGGGCCCATGGACGGGTGTAGTCATTTACCATCAGGTGACCCGTCTGCTCGTTTGCCCCCAATACCATAAAAAAAGGGAAATATTGTGTCTATAAACTACGATTACCGCTCATTCTCAGATACGTCGTCACGCGAATTCCTACAAGAAAATTATATTTATGTGTTTTTTTTTGTGCTGTGGAAACCCCCACGGCTCATTACCTCACCGGAGCTGCTAGTGAATTGGTATGTCGGAATCGAATCGACTAAAACCACACGGTGTTCCGTCACAAGTGAGTCTATTGCAAGGGACTCAGTTATACCCTTAGGAAGTAAGTCCCCGCGAACCCCGGCAGCCTTTTGAACAGAAGGCAGCCACACCCTTGCATGCGGATGGCCTTGCCGCCTTTCAGCGCGGAACACGTCACACCACCGTCTCAGACCTGCGTCTGTTAGAGTAATGGGCAGCCTCACCCGTTACCCCCAGGCCATTGCTGTAACTGTTGTTGCGTTTTGCTGAATAACGGCGAGAATCACGGAATCTTGTAAGGCAGGCTTGTTTATATAATAACTTCCCCCATAGAAATAGTTCTACTCCTAAATCTTCGCTCCACAGTCCCCTTAATCTGTTCTGATAGCCCTAAGATCATTCCTTTTCATACATCATAATATTAGGGTAAAGGTTTGCGATGATACTTCTTACTTAATAACGTCTTAGTCGCGATTGTTTTATGCGTGTGGAAACCCGAATTGCCCGGGATTTTCGGTGGCGCGTTGACAGAATCTAACCGTCTAAGACCTCACCACATTGCGCCCAAAATAAGAGAACCGGGAATAACTGTTGAGATACCAGCAGTTCTAGCGCTTGCACCCTAAAGCGCGGGCACCACGTTAGTAGGCGTCGTCCACGCACAGACAAAAGTACGTCTACGTACAACAACACGTACCTATACAAACGTACCTTCGCGGCTGGCCACTGGCAGTCGGAGGAGAAAACCCGTCCTGTCCACCGTTACACACTCCGTCGCCAGGTTCGCCACCGGTAAATAGGGCCTGAATGGAAATTTTCCCCAGGCCCTCTCCATCGCCTCTTTTTGCAAGATGACATCCTCGCAGAAGGAGCGACCGCGGTAATCTGTCTCTACCGGCTAAAGAGCTTACAACGGACGATGACTGCACTGAATACTGAGAATCCGGCGCTGCGTGGCCTATCAGGGCAGTTTGGTTGCAGCCTGGATTAACGTATACGGGAATCGTTATGCACGAAGCCAGAAGGTCGTAAGTAGCATTTACCTGCGTCTAGGATAAGGTGAGTGGTTCGAGAAGTCAGTCTCCAAGCTGGTCGGCTGCGAACTGCTCCCTCCGGCGTTAGCGTTGCTACTTGTCGCCCACCACGCCCTGACCAAACACATCGACATTTACTACACTACATGACGGTATACAATGATATGGATGAAGTTTCTTAATAGACTGTTCCCCACGCGGCCTCGCCCGCGTGTACATATTTATATATTTTTAGCGCGGTACCCTAATTCTTATGCCAAAATAAAAGTAGCCTAAGTTACTTCATATAACACCAGCTATCTGTCAGTAAAAGTCCCGTGGAAATCCTCCCACCCTTTCCGGATTAGCCGGAAAAAACTGACCAACGGACTAAAAATGTACCAAAAAATTATTTTTAAATTTTTTGTCCGTAAGTCATCAATACAAATAAATAATACAATATAATACAACACATATACAATACAAATAAATAAAACTGAAGTATCTGTTTGTAATGTCAAAATAGGTTTTTTTAAGCTTATACAGTTATTTGCACGATACCTATGCCTAAAAATCAGTTTTTAATATTTTTGTCTGACTGTCTGTCTGTCTGTTTATTTCGGCTAATCTCCGGAACGGGTGGACCGATTTCCATAGAACTTTCACTGGCAGATAGCTTGTGTTAAAAGGAGTAACTTAGGCTACTTTTATTTTGGAAAAAGGATTAGGGTTCCGCGCAAAAAAAAAAGGAAAATGTACACGCGAGAGAAACCGCGCGGGGCACAGCTTGTATATACTATCATTCTAGTCTCAGTGCATACACTCAGCCTGTAACCACGGCAAGTGAAATCTGGTCAAAACGTCCAGCAATTCAAATATATATTTTTTCTTTTTTTTATAAAGAATACTAGCAACATGGGTTTGGCACACATTACCAATTAACCCCTCCAGCTAAGCTAAATGCTTGTGTTAGGAGTGGGTTAATGTCGGTAGTACACTGGGTGGGGTTTGAACCCGCAACCACTTGATCCCAAGTCCGATGCCTTAGCCGTATCTATAAGTATATCTCCCGTTATCATTATCTTTACTAATATGATTAAACTAAAGTTTTATTCTTTGTTTATTTAAACGAGCTAATCTCTGAAACTATCTGTCACATTTGAATAATTCTTTTTGTATTTGATAGAGTATTCATTGAGGAAGGTTATAGGCTATGTAACATCACGCTACCATCCTTGGGTGAGGAGTAGTGACCATAAACGCTGGTGAAACTGTGGGGAACGGCTATTATAAAGCTGAAGAGTTTGTTTGTTTGGTTGAACGCGCTAATTTGTGGAATTCCTGGTTTGAATTGAAAAATTATTTTAGTGTTGGATAGACCATTTATCGAGGAAGATTTTAGGCTATATAACATGACGCTACCACCAATAGGAGCGGAGCATCAATGAAAAATGTTGCAATAACGGGGAAAATTTACAAACGCGGACGAAGTTGCGCGGCTCAGCCCAGTATATCATGAAACGCGAAAGTTTTAAAGTTTGTATTATACATGAGTTTGACTCTATAAAATAGGCATCTTACTTTCTTGTGTTTGAGTTCAAATTCACAGAACACTACACAATTAGAACACAGACATCTATGTCGTCTTATGTCAATTTGAGCAGTTGTTCAGCTATTGTAACTATCCTGTGACTTAATAACTTATTAAAGGTCAAGATATTATTGCACCTTGTCTGACTAATAACCTAACTCAGGAAAGCCACAACTAATTTGTTTGTACAATAATTAAGCTCATGATCACAGGCAAACAAACATGGCAACATAAGCTATGTAAGATTTATAATTCCCTTGCTGGTAATATTTTAGCAAGAATAAAAATATAGTGAATGCTGCTGCCCCTCGTAAGAATATTTTTACAATATTTCTAGGATTTATTTGACTTGGGGGTGTTCCATCCCTAAGTCTAGAAATATTTTATTCAACTCACCGAGTAGGCGTCGGGGTAACCTGCTCCATCCAGTGCTGGGAACTCGTCACAAAGTTTCTTCCCGGTTGAGGAGTGACCGGTGTCTCGACTCCATTGCTCGTCGTGTTAACAGCCTGTGTCGCGACAGTCGTCACTGAGTCCGCCCTGGACATCGTGCTCTGCCCCGAGAAAGGCAACGATGCGTACCACGCACCGACGGATATCGAATTACGCGCTGATTTCACTACGAAGGGGTGTTCTAAAAGTTTAGGGTACTTTGGTCGCTGTCTATAATTTTTTGTTAGGCTGAAATAAAGAATTACAGAAAAATATGAATTAGGATAACCACAACCACAAAAAAGACCAGAGAAAGGAAAGGAAAGAAAGAAAGAAAGGAACTAAATAGCGAAAAATAAACTTGTTAGCCTATCTAAACTCCTACACTAATGTAAATAGCTATATAACTATGAGTCGGCGTAAAACATAGAAACAAGCAAGTTAATTAAGTAAACGAAGTGAAAGTCTATTTTCCGAAGTGTTATCGGATTTCATTTTATATTTCTTATAAAATCGCATCGATCCATCTGTTTTCGAGCTACGTAGCCACAAACAACCATATGGAAGACCCTACAAAACTTACCACTGTGACACAAATAATTTAAATTCAGGCGTAAACTCCGTATCTTCCGGTAATCGCGGTGGATCATCAGCTATTACCTGCGAACAACAAATAGGTATTTTCAAGATATTATTTTGTTTTTTATTACACTGGCGATAAATCATGGCAAGTTGTAATTTACTAATGAGTATTGCTTTGCAGTTTGTTAATATCTATATATTAATACGTGAAGCGAAAACTTTGGATCCCTTTTTACGAAAATTGGGCGGACGGAGAAGTTTGAAATTTCGCACACTTATAGTTTATACAGAGAAGAAGTGACGAATGCTAAAATTTTTGAACAATATTTGCTACAAAGTTTAAAAAAATGCAAAAACGGGTACATACAGCTATGAGTGTCCAGTATATATTTTGACCTGTCATGGTACAAAAGTCTATACAATGACAGGTCAAGTAATATTGGCCAATGAAATAAACCATGGTCGAAATTCGACCACCACGCGATCTCTAGTTTATTTAAATCTGGCTGTACCCGTAAACGTGCTTTTTCCTATTTAGATTTTTTGGGCCAGAAACCCTCGCGGGCGTTCTCAGAAGACCCTGCCAAAGTATAGTTACAATCTGATCAACAATTTAGAAATGCATAGGGGACAAACATTTACGAGCAAATATACAAATAAACATAAGCGGCGGTAGCGTAATGGTTAAGGCTTGGATCGTCGGACTTGCGATCAAGTGGTTGCGGGTTCGAACCCCACCCAGTGCGCTACCGTCGTGGACCCACTCGTAACACAAGTATTTAGCTTAGCTGGAGGGGTTAACGAGAATACTACTAATGTGTTCCCACATTACTAGTATTCTTTTTAAAAAAAAAAGTAAAAAAAAAGTCATTGATTTTTATCAGCAAGTAATAGTATTATTCCTTCTGATAACACATTGAAGATCAGTTGCCTCTGGTCTTAATCGACCTGAATGCCCAATCAGATATAGATGAATAGGTACTTGTCAAGGCAGTCCAACTTACCCTGGTAAGAACTTCAAAGTCGTTTTGACAGTCTCTATAAGGAAACACTCCAGTGGCAAGCTCGACAAGTGAAATGCCAAGTGACCAGACGTCCGCGCGGATATCGTAGTCTGGTCGTGTCGGATCCGGCGGGTCTATTCGCTCCGGCTGCAGGACGTACAAAGAAATTAGTAATGACAATCAAAATTAACTGTCCAAACGGGTTTAAACTACTTACAAATCAAATCAATCAAATGAAACCCATTTATTTCAATCAAACCAATGAAAGGTATTTTTGAATTGTCAGGAGTACGAGTCAGTCATAAGTCATTCCTGAAGCTAGTTGCCTGTTCCAATACGTAGATCCTGTGGAGAAGAACAGGCAAGAAACTCCAAGGACACTCTTTTTCAACATGTTTTTTACAATTTTCTGGTTACATTGCCTTTAAGCAAAAATGAAATATGAGGACCACCGTCCTCATATTTCATTTTTGCTGTAACATATTGTTCTAAAGGTGCTCCCTCAACGGGAGCATTCGCCTGTAATGTAACATTCATGATTCGATTTTGAGTATTACGTTACAATACTGCCTCCCTGACTGACGAGCATTCGCCTGAAATGTAATATTCGATTTGATTAGTTGATTCCACAATGTCAGACGAAGCGGTCGTTGTGCTGAGCGCGGCAATATTAATTCGAAATTGTTATTTACGTAAAAAAAAAACAGAAGAAACGATATTTGTTTCATGAATTATTTCAAAACTGACGAAACACAGGCGGTTTTACAAGTGGTATCAAAATATAATAAATTGTATCATTACAAGTCGCGCACTGTTATGCTCGGTACTCTTCCCTCACTGATGTAATGCTCGGATCTGTAACGTTACATTACAGGCGAATGCTCCCGGTGAGAGAGCACCTTACAATATAAACAGTCGCGCAAATTACTACTATATTTAAGTAATAGTAGTCCGAAGATGACCAGCTCCAACCAACAAACAAAGGTGGATGGTGGTGAATGGAATTAGTATCGATTAATAACCATCGATTTTAAGTGTTACGCTTATAACGATCAGATGAGATAAATTGATATTACGATTACCAAAGTAATCGTAATCCAAAGACGTAGGATCTCAAACTGCAAATAAATAATAATTTTAAATTTGGTTGAAAAAAAAAAATGATGACTCATGTTTTGTCCTTGTGACAAAAAGGGAGGATCAATGGTTAAGTAGTACGACTTGTCTTCGCTAGATGTGAGACTTACCGCCATATACGCAGCACAGCCAGCACTCCTCGTCTTAGCCTTCGAGTCGACGAGCCGTCCGCTGATGCCGAAGTCACACAGTTTGACGTTACCGCGCTCATCCAACAAGATGTTGCTTGGTTTGACGTCCCGGTGTATCACTCCGTGTGTGTCTTTTAGATATGATAGCGCGTTCACTGTCTGCAGAGCAACATTATATCTTGTCATATTATATTTGGACAAGGAATGATTTTCACAGTTGATGATGGTATAATATTGGTAGGGTTAATCATTTATTTTCGGAGAGAACTGACGAATGATAGAGAAGAATGAAAGAAGAAAATAAATTTAGGAAAAGGGCAAGATGATGATGACATATCACTCAGTATATTTAGTTGATTTTTGTTGATATTCTTAAATAATATATGGATAAGTTAGTTCAGTTTTATCTTTTTAATCTTTAAATCAGTTGACAAACGAGTAAAAACTTCTCTGGTTTTCGTTCGGTAAGTACCCAGCTATTAATAAGCTTCAGCATTATCTATACAAATAAATAAAATTGAAGTGTCTGTTTATAATGTCATAATTTACACCTTTTCACGAAACGCATCCGAATGGGTATACTGTATATTTGTTTGTTCCGGCTAATATCCGGAACGGGCGGACCGTTTTCTACGGGACTTTAACTGGCAGATAGCTGAACAATTACGGTTCCGCGCAAAATATGTACACGCAAGCGACGCTTTTTTTCTTTATCTTTCAAGAAGCTTTATTGTTTTCAATAATTTAATGAACGAAAGTATTTTTAAAGGTGCCAATGTCAATACATATGTAAGTGAGGTTAAGACACTATTTTCTTAAAGTTTTTTGATCAATGTTCCAATAATTTATAGGACAACTAGCGGACCTGACGGACGTTGTCCTGCCTAAACTTAAAAAATATTATTCCTTGAACCCTATCGCAGCACTATCGACCGAGATCAATTGTTTATTATAATTATAAACTGTACATGAAAATTTATCGTACTACAATTATTATATTCGATTGCCATCTTGCAACCCTATTGCGGATCTGTGGATTGAACAGAATAATATAAAAATCGCGATTAAAAAACAGGGGTTGATCGTAGAAGGGTGAAAATTTTAAATTGTATGTATTTTCTAATGCTGTATCATAAAAAAAAATATCTAAAAATTAAAAAAAATATTTAGGGGTAGACTACCCTTAACATTTAGGGGGATGAAAAATAGATGTTGTCCGATTCTCAGACCTACCCAATATGCACACAAAATTTCATGTGAATCGGTCAAGCCGTTTCGGAGGAGTTTAACTACAAACACCGCGACACGAGAATTTTATATATTAGAAGATTGTACTGGCTGTAAAGAAGGAGCAATTGAACTATTACACTATCCATGAAGTATAACCAACAATGCCACAGGCACTTACCGCAACAGTAACCTTGCCAAGTATAGCCTCGGGAATCGGTGCGCCGAGCCTCTTGAGTAACTTATCGAAGCAAGTCGCCATCAGTTCCATGCATATCCAAACATCAGCGTCCGTCACAAAACAGCCGAGACATCTGACGATGTAGGGACAGTCGTGCGACCGGACGACTACGTCAAGGTCCATGAGGATGCGTTTGGTTTCTTCCGAATTACCGGAGCGACGCATTTGCTATTAGAAGAAAATTAAATTTTTGAAAATGGAACTAACATGACAAGGTTAAAAATAAATAAATAATGCAAATTTTGGTGTGCACAAAAACATGTCAAAAGATTTTGTGATAGCTGAATAAAGATGTTTATTTTAGTTATCATCATTATTATTAATTGGGCAAGTGCTATCATGGTTCTCGATTATCAATAATTTATATACAGCGTGTAAGTTTGAGCTATGCGAAAAACCTCTTCCTGTTTATACTTATCAAAATACAAAAGGCAGTTTATCATAAAAATGTGAG
The DNA here is from genome assembly GCA_963859945.1 of Euplagia quadripunctaria. Taxonomy (NCBI): domain Eukaryota; kingdom Metazoa; phylum Arthropoda; class Insecta; order Lepidoptera; family Erebidae; genus Euplagia; species Euplagia quadripunctaria. The sequence continues at coordinate 2,692,188 of OY982560.1, read as the reverse complement.
ATTAAGGATTTATAGTCATTAGTTTCTTTTGGCGCTACGCAATGTACGCAGTATTCTTTTTGTGCGGTACGGTGAATGACCTTCAACGTTTGGTGCCGTCGAAGCAGCTGATTGCATAAATGTTGTTTAATTGATTTAATTGCAGTTTTTGGCCGTATGGGGTATTTATTAATTTTTTTCGGTAAAATGTTCTCTTTACACATTGTGATATCACTTTTGACCAAAAAAAACATTAAATTATAAAAAAAAATATTAATTTTCCGGCAGAAAATTCCAATGATTTTCGACTCAGAATGATGGTCTGAATACACTATTTCAATATTCCGTACCGTGTTTATTACACCCTGTATTTAACAATGGATTTCCATATTTCCCTTGGTCACGCCATAACTTGAGAACGATTTAACCGATTTCATTCATCTTTTTTTATGTTTGTAATACTTTGTAGAATGTTCTTACGTAACGAAAAATAATTAATTTGGATAGATTCCACCAAAATTTCCACGCGAACGAAGTCGCGGGCAACAGCTAGTAATTTATTTATCTATTTCAGTATCAACTTTGCCCTCGTTAAAATAGTACAATTTATAAATGGCCTATCATTCTCGAAATTGTGTCTGAAGATAAGTGGGTATTTTATATCAATAACACTGCTAATTAGCTTTAGTTAAGGTTTATGTGCAGTTTCTTATGTTTTAAACCACTGTAAAATATTGGTTTATTAAAAATACTCAAAATAGGTCTTATACCTACATGGATAGTTATCTCATAAAAAATTGGGCCACACATAAGAAAAAAACAATATTATATTACTTACTTTAACGGCAATAACAGTTTTGGAAGATTTATGGAGCATTTTGACAACATGTCCGCATGTCCCGCTGCCAAGCTCTCCGAGCTGTTGAAGATCGTCCACGTGTGACCGATACTCTACACCATCCACGTTCAGTTTCCCACTCACCTATAAGCGTCACATATTTATACTGACTATTTTCATAAATTTAATTTTACACATCTTAGTAAACAGTGTAGTATGTTGTGGACTCTTTCTAAACAGATTTGTCAGATCATGGACAAATAATAGGCAGGTCTTTGACTGGCCTGTTGGTCTAGTGGTTAGTGATCCTGAGTGCTGAACCACAGGTTGTGGGTTCGGCCCCCACCCAGAACCAATAATTGTGTGATGAGCATGATGATTTGTTCTGTGTCAGGGTGTAAATTACACCCTGACACATAAGTACATACATAATGTATTTAGTAATATATTAGGCTCTGCCTAGTTTGGGATCAGACGGCCAGTTTGGGATCAGTGTGAGGTGAAAACCAAAAATTATATTACATGGGATATAAGAATTACAGTGATTTTGCTCTCTGTGAGGCTAAAAATGTAATAATGAAATAATGCAATAGACAATTTTAATTTTTTTTTTTTAAACTATTGCAGATAATTAAAAATCAAATAAAATTTGAATTCAATTTTGAAACAGTTTATAGGGTATCAGACTATGAGTACATTATATAATATGCTTCATATGCTTTTCAAAATCCTCAAAAGTTTTATGTTAACTACCTTATAGACCTCTCGCATTCTGTGTTCAGTTTCACTAGCCTGTGGTGATCTCGGTGGAAATGCTGGTATTTCTCTGTTTGTTTGGAAAAGGGCTGAAATGAAAACAAAAATTATTATGAAATAGTGCATGTAAAGATGTATGATGATGATCAACTGAAAATATGTATGTTACGTGGTACTCTGGAAATACAAATGTATTTATTACTTGAATCAAACCTACAAAAAAAAATGATATACACTGCACTACCAATTAATCTTCAGAATAATATGGGACCAGCCACCGTCTGTGCGACAGGAGACTCGCCTAACCTAAAACGCGGAATCCACATACTATATGACATTGACTCCTAAACTCTAGATCATAAATGATAGGTTTTTCCCAACAATCAATATGTGTCAGGAATAACTAGTCATGTGGTCTCTTCTGCCAATTTTTGGGTTTAAAGCCTCTTTCATGACTGTGCGTTTACTATAAAAATTCAGATAGAAATTAAGCTGCCAAATGCTACATTCAACTTGTATCCTCACAAGAACATACCTATAGTCAGTATAGCAACTGATCAAAACCCCAGGAAGTAGCAATCACCGGTACAGCAATCAGTTGCAATGATTTTGCAGAATTGACTCTTAAACCACTACACATTTCTAATTTCTTACTGTATATCGTTTGTTGTTGCAACTCTCAGCTTGACAAAAAAACTGGTTCTGTGTTCTTTTAAAATTGGGTTAAATAATAATACATCCTCACTTTAAATCATCATAACTTTAAGCCAAATAGGTTCTTCCAATGTGTCTCAGTGTGACTCAGTGCAGCATAAGTTTTGGGCACCCCAGGAACCTATACTAATATTATAAAGCTGAAGAGTTTGTTTGTTGGGTTGAAGGCACTAATCGCAAGAACGACTGGTTTGAATTGAACATTTTTTTTAGTATTGGATAGTCTATATGCTATATTCTTATATGGCATATAGCCTTTCGCTATTCTTGATAGGAGCGGAGCAGTGACCATAAAAGCAGGTGAAACTGCAGGGACGGCTAGTAGGCTATAAGAAGAAAAGGATTCATATTCAGAAACAATACCCTTTAGAATTGGTCTACATAGTGCCTACAAACTTTCAGTTCTATATGAAATATAATAAACAATGTATTGTCTTTTAACATTTTTCTATACCATAGTCTAGAAAAACAGTGTCACTAATGAATGCAAAATTTATTATATAATATTATTGGCTGACCTTGTAAAAACCTTTTTTAGCAGTGTTTAAAAAAATTATATTGTGTCTACGGAAAACCATTTATGCCTCTGGTAGGCATAAATGGTTTTCCGTAGACACAATATACTAGTTCAAGCGAAAATGACGCAAAGCAGCTAAATAACATTACTTGTATCATAGTATGGTGTTTTCAAGTTTTGATGACCCTACACATAAGGGTCATCAAAACATGAGTGGGGTTTGTGGCAATAGTATATATTTGGTGTCATGAATTTTTAGTATGCCATTACTTACTATAACACATATTTTACTAACGTTAATATCAACAGAATAAAACCATTTCAAACACAAGTAATGTAGATATGTTTATGCCAATCAATGCCAATTTATGCTAATCATTTGTATACAATGTGCAGAACAGGCGTGAGGGCAGCCTGTCAACACGAATCACATAATAATTCGTAACACATTATTTGTTATTAGAGACAGTCTAACCTATATCACTAAGATAATATCAATAATTTCTAAGCTTAATGTGTTAGCGATTTTCACCTATGCTTCTGATTACGAGTCAACATAACAGAATAAGAAGCACCAAAGTGTTTCCAGAGATACAATTATGAATACATGAAGAGGTCAAATTAAATGGTTATAATTTGTGTATGGGTCGACCTTGCCTACTTTTACACGTGTAGACAAGAGGAATGACATCTAATTACTCACGAGGCCTTGGTCTTCTACTGCTCCCCGGTCTGGAAGTTCCAATTCCACTTTGGTTATTGAAACCACCTTCTCCTCTTCGACGCATTTCATTTTCAAATCGTTCTTGTAAACCTTTCAGTTTCCCTTCAATTGAACTATTTGACATTATAGTAACTAAAGTAGTTCACTGATAACATTTAAGTACTTATTACAAAACAAATATACTAAATTTTATTTACACAAAAATTACAATGAAAAGCGCAGCAGTCCAAGGATTTCCTTCAATTTCCTTCACCAACCATTTCCATTCATTCATTTTTAATCTTTATCAGGTTCTATCATACGGTCAAACAGTCAAAACATTCTTTTTTGTAACCTGACAAAATTAAAATGCACTATACCTCACTCTGTCTTCCTTCTACATAGCTTGCATGACATTAAGAAACGTTGGAAATTATCTGCCATTTTCATGATCACATTAATTTAGTCGCTTTATTTTAAATGTTTTCATATAAAAAGGTACGATTTCAGACTTTAGTATAAATATCAGAAACTGAAATATTAAATACTGAAAATAAATATTTTGTGTTATTTCGTTGGCTGTATTAAAATTTAGAGTAGAGGGAATATTTTTTTTACTTGTATTCATTTCGACGCAATTATGTTAGGTTTCTGAACATTAGCTGCTTGTTCACATCATTCATTCAATTATTTCAATTCATTTCGCGTTTCTCGTCTTTTTGCCATACTTATTATACCTACTTTCCGAAAAGAGAAAACGATACATTTTTTTTAGGAAGTCGTGAGATTGTATTTTTCCAAAATTTTATATCAGTTGATATTAAAAATCAAATGTATAGAATTATTCAGTGTTAGGATTAAAACCTAAGTGTTGTGAGCGAAGTGGAAAAGTGTCAAAAACTTGTTTCCATTTAATGAAATGACGTGAAAATATTGTTTCCTAAACATTTTAGTGCGAAATGTGTGTTTGATTGCAAACGATCATGATGCAATCAACGTCGGAGGGATGTATGAACATCGCTGAGTTAGCCAACCAGCTAAGACGAGAGAAGATTTTTATCAACTCTGAGAGGCAGCTGTTGCAAAAGCTCAATGAGGAGGTGGAAAAGCGTGCGGTAGAGCTATTGCAAGTGGCCTGGGTATGCTCGCAGCAGCGGCAAAATCTTACAAATTTGATTACGTTCCGATGTGAGGCTGATTCTATAGCTGCTTGTCAAAGAGCAAGTCTCCTTGAGAGGGCTGTTTTTGTTGATGCCTACAAGGTCTTGAAGTATAAGGTAAGTGACATTGTCAGTGTTATTGTTCTAATAGTATATTCGAAAAAAAAGAACAAATCCTTACAATATGTGATAAACAATTGTTTTGAAACAACAGTCAAATTAAAAACTCTTATTTAAAAATATTATATACTTTATTAGAAGCTTATCAAAACAAAATCTGAAATGTAATTTTCCAAGCAGATGCAATGTGACATTATTATAATAACATATTGTACCTACATATTTGTATATAAAACTTGTGACACATACCTATCCACCCACTTTTTAGAATGATCTATTGTGTTACTACTTTGATAACTTGTTCCATATATTATGTGTAACCTTTTTCAGAATAACATTTTAATAATTTTTTTTAATTACTAGATATTAAAATTATTTAATTAATGTCTCAAGCTACACTTATTAGAAAAGTTACATGAATTAAAAAAATATCAATTGAATTAAGAATGTTACAGATACAGTTTTATATTTTAAATTGTGTGTAATATTATATTATGTGAAGTAGTTACAAATATACAAATAACATTTTTAGATTTATATACAAGATTCAGTAAACTCTATACAGCGTGTAAGTTCAGCTATGCAAAAACCGTACAAAACCTCTTCGGTTTATACTTATTACAATACAAAAGTCAGTTCATTATAAAAATGCGAGATTTAGGATTTATAGTCATTACTTTAATTTGCAGCTACGCAATGTATGCGGTATTCTTATTGCACGGTATGGTGAATGACCTTCAACATATGGCGCCGTCGAAGCAGCTGATTGCATAAATGTTGTTTAATTGTTATATTGCAGTTTTTAGCTGTATGGGGTATTTATTAACGATTTTTCCCTAAAATGTTCTTTTTACTTATTGTGATATCACATTTAACCAAAAAAAAAAAATAAACAATTTTATGGCAGAAAATTACAATGATTTTCGACTCAGAATAATGGTCTGAATATATTATTTGAATATTCGGTATGGTATTTCTTACACCTCTATAAACTTTCCCACTGCTTGAGATGGCCTCCTCTATATTTTAAAGGGGTTAACTAATGGTCCACCAGGCTTGCCTGACGTGGGTTAGCAGATTTTATAAACATTCAATATTACCTATCATTCTACAACATGATAAGCCATTTAAAATGTTTTCGACCCCACTGTAACTTCATTGTGGATAATTTTCTGAAAATGGCCTGAATTTTTAGTGACCAATAGGGCAAAATATGACAAGGTATATTCTCAAATTTCATTCAATTAGAGCATGTAGTTTAGAAATCATTAACATTGCCACTGACTTACTCAAATAAATAGATGACTTGGCAATAACATACGGTAATAAAATGTACAAACAACAAATGATAATATTAGCGCTTTGAGCAGTATATTTATATAATAACTAGCTGTTGCCCGCAACTTGATATGTGTGGAAATTCAAATTTATCCTGTGAGAACTGATTTCCTGCTAAAATTTCTTAATTTTTCGTTCCATAAAAACCTACAAAGTATTAGAAAACATAAAAAAACATGAATGAAATTGTTCAAGTCATGCTTAAGTCGTAGCCTAACCAAGGAAAATAGGGATTCATTTTTAAATTATAATAATATGACATGTGTATAAATAAGTTTGCTCAGCTATGTTCAGTTAGATCTATTTCAAATAGTAGGTTATTCTTATTTGATTGTTGCCAAGCGATTGCCAAGTCATTCTATTTATTTAAGAAATAAAGATGTCTTAGATTAATATAGTCACTATAACATGTTAGTATTTAGATCTCACCACATTTTGCATTACAAAAACTGCATTTTTTACATGTCATGTTTTTGATAGGATCATATTAAAGAGATCCATGTTACTGAACTTAAAATAATAATATGTCTGTCCTTCATCTAATTTCTTTTAACCATGTTGTCCACATAAGTTTCCTCTTTATGAATTATTCAATCACAAGTGGAAAAAAAATATTTGTTAATTAATCATTTAATTTGAGTCACAAAGTAATACTTATCAATGATACACTTGGACATTAATTATAGCCAGATCCATAGTGCAAAATGAAAAGAACATTGCAAATAAAAACTCTTTCTCAATTGCCATTTTACTATCATTGTATTCATTATCTCATTGTATTTATTTATGATTTTGCCATTATGATATTGTGTTGTTTGCTAAAACATAACTAAAAACATGTGACAAAGACCATTCTTAACACTATTAAACTTATATGGAAATGCCATGCTCTTATATGCCATAAGTTTGTATCGGCCCATTAAAACAAACTTCTCAGTTTCATAATCCTACTAATATTATAAATGTGAAAGTTTGTGAGGATGTATGGCTGTTTGTTACTCTTTCACACAAAAACTACTGAACCGATTGCGATTAAACTTGGTATGTAGATAGCTGGAGACATGGATTAACACATAGGCTACGGACTTACGCGGGTCAAACCGCGGGGCGCAGCTAGTATTTATATATTAATACATAAAGAGGATTCTATGTATGCATTTTTATAAGAAAATTTATCAAATGGAGTAACGTGAAAACTGGAATACTTAAAATTTATGTAAAGGAGAAATGCAGAGAGCTACAAGTTTTAAACTATATTACAAATTTAAAAATTATGTGAAAAGGGCTACATCAAGTTACACACATTCAATATAATATATTAGTTCAAGTTATAATGGTAAATAAAATAAAACATTAAAACATATAATAATAAATAATGGTCGAAATCGGACCACCAGGCGATCTCTAGTTAGTATAAATTGATCTTCTATTCTTCTCTTCTTGATTTTGATTACTAAATACTTCTATTAAATACAATGTAAACCAAGTTTATGATAAAAAAAAATCACTATCATACTTTTATGACTTGAAATATATTATCCTAACTAATATTATAAATGAGTTTGTTTGTTACGCTTTCAAACTTTAACTAATCAACCGATGATCATGAAATTTTGCTTACACTTTGCCAGGGGTACATAAAGGACATATAATATTGTTCGTCCAGGAAAAAACACTGTTTTCGAGGGGTGGAAAAAACATTGTTTTCGAGGAGTGGAAAAAACACTGTTTTCGAGGGATGGAAAAAACACTGTTTTCGAGGGGTGGAAACAACACTGTTTTCGGGGGGGTGGAAAAATAACTTTTACGAGGGCAAAAGCTAATATTGATATTTGCTTACAAATTTTAAAAAAGCAATAATTTGTTCATATTTAAATTGCCAATATGCAAATTTGATATTGATGGGTTTAGCAGTTAAGATGTGAAAGTGTGAAACAAACAAACTCATACCTTCTAATGACTAATTTTGTTTAATTTAATTACTAGACATTTACAATATCTAGTAGGAATAACTGAACCTAATTGATAAATAATTAAAGATATGTATGACTAAGGCTGGAATAACTCAAATTTGGATGTAACTGGGCCTATATCTGTATTTTCAATAAAAGACTGCAGTGGTTCAGTCTCCTCTAGTTGGCTCCCATCTCCTAAACAGTCTTATATGATCACTCAACACCTCTCTTCTAACAGGGTATTGTAGTAACACGAATTACTGAAACATTTTTGATGATCATTCCTCTCGTCAACGGAACAGCCTGATTGAGAAACATCTTCAACAGTAGGCTGTTTCAATTTTGTCGCCTCTACCGACCTCATTCAATTCCGCTTCTATAACCAATCTATGCCAGCTACCTTTCTCAAATTGCCGTCCTCTGGCTAGTAGCGTGGGGGCCTACCCTCCGTTTACCGATTAGGGGTCTCTATTTTAGGACTCGTTTGCTCTAACGGCCATCGGTCCTATTTATTTCAATGAAATACACAAATCGCTTACTGCTTAAAAAACGATCACACCATTTGTTCGTCACTGCGTGCGGAGCAATCGCGACTGTTTGCGAACTGAGTGTTGCCCGAACGCAAGGCCGACCGTTTGTATGAAGATACATTACTGTATGGATAGTATTACCGTATCCAGGTATTTGACATGCTCCGACTATCGTATAGTAGTAATATGGTATTATTATATCCTGACAAATAACAGCTTACAGAAATTTAAATACCAATTTACGTTGTGAAGTTGATCTTACAGGAAACAGAACACGCGGAAACAGACACGGTCTCTTTGTCACCTATAAGTTGTGTGATATTGTCGTACAGTACAGTATGAGCACAGACAATAGCATATTATATTCTGAACGGCTTTTGTGTACAAGTTACGTTTCAAGGTCTTGAACTGGCTGGCTACTTTATGCGCTGCTGTTATGTTTTTTGATAAAAGCTCGTGAGCTATTTACCGCGAAATGTTGTATATTTTTTATCATCAATCAACTCAATATAGTTAAAATACAAATTACATATTTTATAAGATAATATTATAAAAATTGTGGCTCATAACTTGGCATTTCAATAATATTATAGGTATTATACATAATAATTGTGGTCCATAACTGGTCATATTGCGCATGCCACCTTTCGAAGACGTACACGTTCGGAGCATAGGTATTATGTCAACATAACATAATATTCCAGATACCCAACTTTAAATTGCGAGAGAATGCGGTCTCCTCTTTGTCCTGCAAGCTACTTATCAGCTTGTTGTGAATCCTTCGTAGTGGGTAGCTGTCTTTTTTTGTAACAAAAGCGCAGGCCATCCTTCCTACAATACATACAGTTTTTAATATTTTCGTCAATTATTGCATCTACTATAAGTACCATACGAATATCTGTGGTGGCATTCATTACGGGTAGTTGGAGCCCTAAAAAGTAAAACCTGGTGGTCTAACTACAGAACTTCGATGTCGCCTAGTACTGGGGTTGCGGAGGTCTGATGGCAGTCGCTTCACGTAAAATATCGAAGTTCGGCCGTATCGTAGTTAGACTGAGAGCCGACCCCAACTTAGTTGGGAAAAGGCGCGGAGGATGAGTATTGCATCCACTACTTTTTCTTGTGCAGTTGATACTCTTCTAAGTCGCTGGTGTATGGACAACCTGATGTAATCGTTGGAAGGTGTTGGTAACATTTACTCATCCAAGAAACTTTCTCTCAAGTGCCCAGCCACTTGCAACATTTAATGACTTGTTTATTGTTACTCGGATTCTTTCACGCCATCCACATTAATAATAATAATAATATATAAAAATAATCATTTATTTTAGGCTGCATAGGCCCATAGATAAATACCTGAATCTATATATACATACTAAAACATTGTGTTATTAAATAAAACTTAAAACTACATACGTTAATAATAACTCTTCACTTGCACTAAGTCTTTGTGCGGTCTGTTGGTACTTGTCCATCGAAGCGTCGGAATACCACACCTTCCGGCCAAAAACTTTCATCTAACACTTGGTGGAGATAACAGTTAGGTACTCGCACCACGAGTACCTTGAAGATGACGTTGCGGCGCGACTCAAGCAGCTCCACTCTCGGCGCGTAATTAAGCTTCTGGCGCACGTGCTTGGCGATCTCTTCGGCCTCTCCATAGCGGGGTGTTCGGTGCAGCAGCACGCACGTTTACGTTAGGGTCCACAGGGGCCTTTTCACAGCAGTTCTTAGTGCTTCGCGATCTGTGCTTCCTCCTTTGCACAGGCACGAAACCTTCTTCATCAGCCCGAATATTTGCCTTTATAGGCAGGGGCTTAGCAGGTATAATGTATATATATTTTATGTTGGTTGTCAATATGACCTCAACTCGCCTGATGGTAAACTAGATTGAAGTCCAAAGATTGAACGCTACCATAACACACCTATATTAATTTAAACCATTTAAGTAACCTTGTAAATTACTAGACGTAAATAAATGTCATCTAAATTTTCAATGTCGTGCCTGATTTAGAAATCTATATAATCGGTGTGTCGTTTCTAATACATAAATCAGCCTGACTGCTATTGCCTTGAATATTCAGTACTGTTGGAGAATAAGGCAATTAACTATTTATGTTGTAAGCGTCGTCAGGGCTATGCTAAACTTTGCTTAGAACCTCAGCTTGAAGATACTTAGTTCATTTAAATGTACATTATCATAATATTAATATTTAATCTTACAAATATTTGCATGCTATTATAATATCCAACCCCGTGACAACACTGGAGTGATATCTGCGCCGCGCCGCAAGGGTTCTCACAAGTCACAAAGTCAACACAATTTACAAGCAGGTATTAAACCCGTAAAATAGCCAAAGTCTAACTGCTTTAATTGCTACGAAATATTAACAATGAAGCGTAAAATACGTGCGTATTTTACGCTTCATTGTATAGTAATTATACATCGACTACTATAAATACTGTTACAAAAAAAAAATCAGTTAGGAACCTGACTAACCTGAGTGTCATTCTCATATGAATATTCATTGTTTTCTCATTTTCGCGCCAATATTCGCTAAATATTATATTAGTATTATAATAAAGTAGATATGGAGCTAAATATAATTTTTTAAACTGTCCATCCGCTAGTTAAATAGTAGTGAAACTGATTACTATTATATTTTTCATTTGCTACAGCAATGGCTCTGCCTCCTCATATTTATTTTTTTAGAAAGTGTCGAAGATTAACTGCTACCCTCGGACTCTTCGTAAGACATTTTTATCAATTCCAGTAGAATCGTCTGTCAAGCCCATTCAGCTTCAAAACCCCCCTCAGTTTGTCTTAAATCTTGCATCCAGAAGTTACATTCAGCTTTTAACGAGGCCCTCATGCGATTGCGATTGAAAGATTACTTAATCGAGAGTGTTCTTAGCTATAATTTGAGAAAATCTGTTCAGCCGTTCGAAGATCATCAGCCCTTTTATAATCATTGAAGAGATGTTTGAGTCAGGGTTATTTTTAATTTATGCTTTTGATCTCTGAAATTGACGATAACTGTATACGCTCTTTACAACATGCACGAACCATGTTGTTTACGTCTAAATCTTGGCAAACAGAAACGAATATTTTCACGATGTAGTGTACTAGCAATAGTAATCAGCAGTTACAAGGGTTAATCAAACAGAAAACTAGAACCATTCATAATACTAGTATAGAGTTCTAAACGTTCTTAATAAGATTCCATGTGGACAGAAATTGTATTGCACAACTTCTGGGGTTTTTTACTCCAAATGTCGTATATTTTTTTTATTACCACGACTTGATGCAATTGTATACTTACTCCAAAAGGAAGGACTTTTCTTAATTGTTAACCAAAATGTCACTCTTGCGTTCGGGTGCTATAAGTCAAAGTCATAATTCTTTATTTCCCTATATATTTATATATAATTCCTTAAAGGTTACTTGAAATCGATTCTATAATGTATAAAGTCCTATTCGTATAACTAAGGTAGTGTTCAATGTCTACGATATTAAAGTTCCGCTAGCATATTTTTAATATTACTTTTTATCAACAACAAATCATTATGTTTTCTTGTTTACAAATTAAGTAGGTAGACGTATAATACTGTCATTCTCGACTTTGCGACTACCGTGACCCACGACCTACGACACCAAGAAGTAATATCGGTTTGTCGTCCGTAATTTCCGCATTCCTTTTTTTTTAAGTTTATGTATATTTTTAATTCTTTATTGTACAGTTAAATTATAGGATTTTTTGTCAAGTAACAAAATAACTTTGCTTGTTAGTTTAACTAGTAGTCATATTACACTGTTGAGTTCTTCCAAAAGTCCTGTCCGTTGTATGGAGCGTGTGCGAATCAAGCCTTTGAGCGAGGGTCAATCTAATCAATGGGTTTTGTTTGTTAAATCTACTTACAAAAATTTTAATCCAAAAAAAAATGGAATGTTAATGATAATTATGAGCTGGAAAATTTCAGACGCACAGATGAAAGACGATTGCATGCAGCTGATGCGTATGATTAGATGAATGTGTGGTGTGACGAGAATAGATAAGATAAGAAATGAGCATAACATAGGAAGTTTAAAAGTAATAATTTTCAGACCTAGGGTGTGTATGGTGGGCTTTCCCACTACTTATATATATACTACTTACTGATGGCTTGCCGCCGTGTAACGCCTAATTCAATAAGTTAATCTAAGTTTGTAGCAGTACTCCACATATTTTTACGACTATGTCAGCTCATTAACATGATAAAATGTTTAATACCCTGTCAATATTTACTAATATCAATCTGTTCGTTGAGGCTTCTATGACGGTCGATCTTGATATACATCAACAATATTTACTTTTTCGATAGATACGTTATCATCTTGTACCTACCCTTCTCTAAGTTTTATTGGGGGTCGGCGCAACATGTTCTATCGTACATAAAATAGCTAATTAAAGCAGCTACTAAGTAAACTAATATGGATTTTATAATTAAGAAATTTTTGGGACATTACAAACTACGGCGAATATCAAGGGCTTCAGTGGCAGAATGTGGCAATAGTCTTAAGATGGTTACGGTTTGATTCCTGTCTGAATTCTTATTTTCTGTTTTTGATCACTTGCAACATCAGTTGTGTGACTTGTGCGCTACCAACCTTATCGCCCTTATAGTCCTGGCTCGTCATACTAACCAACAGAAAAGTATTTTTAGTTAATTGCGGTCTTCCCTAGAATGCAGATACTTCCCTAGTAAGGGTATATAAAACCCTATTCAAAATCTCCGTATGATTATTGCAGCTATACCTTGCATAATGCAACAACTATGTACCTTTGTCTCCTCTTAACTGTACTTATTTAGCCTCATTACAGTCATTACAAACAAGTAGTGCTACTTAGTGAACGCACTGAGGTTTGTTTGCACAAGTGACTAGACGCAATGCAGTAAGTTTGTACTTGTATTTGTTTACATTCACATGGTAGCCACTCATTTATTTAAGACAAGCATATGCCAGCGGATTCGCTCGCATTACTATAGATTTTGTCAATCGATTTGGGAATATTTATCCTTTTCTGTATCCCTGACAATGCGAAATTTCATTATGATCGGTCGAGTAGTTAAAGCTCGAAAGCGTAACAAACGTATAAAGATCCTGACGAATTGAGAACCAACTCCTTTTTTTAAGCGGTTAAAAATGACGCACATAATGTGTGTGTGTAAAGTCTATAAGAAAACGCAAGTTTTTTAGTGATCCTTAATCAACATTTACCACATAGCTATGTCAAGCTCCTTGTTCTTCCTATGCGCCCGACCACCACCGACTTCCTACCATAGGAGAAATCTCTCCTGCACCAACTACCCACGACTTTTAAGGAGGGGCGTTGACTTTTCCGCAGTGGATGGACTTGTCCACCCTAATTTATTTTTATCTGTGCCCATTATAATATTTGTAAAGTATATAAAAGAATATTCCTATTTATTAAGACAAGCATCAATCCACAGCAATCGTGTGGATATTGCGAAACGTGCTGGGTGCCCGCTCGCGCTGTCTCCAATGTGACTACTGGTAGACATTTCACAATATCATGCTATTATACGCAGGGCGTTCAACCTTGCCTAAATAAAAATCTGGTTTGAATACTGAATTTAGTTTAATTTTTTATTGTGAACTAAATAATGTGACTCTGTCATCATTCTCTAATCCAGCGTGAGATGTAATCATGTAAGATGACGCTCGCTTTTCTGGAGCAGTCCATTATTTAATGTTTATCCGTGTTCTAGCACCCATAGTAGGTACAAACTATGGATAGATATTTCATAAAGGAGCACTTTGTGACCCGTATTATGATGAAAAAACGATTTTTGACTTTTTTGTAGATAAGTTCATCTGGTTCTTATGCCGCTATATTATAGTATAGTAAGATTAAGCAATAGTGACTCAATCCACATAAAGCTTTATACTACACCAAATGCGAATACTTTAATTTATTTCTCCCCTTTTACAAAAGGAAGTAATTATACAGGAGCCGTAGTGTACATATGTAATTTCCCGTATTTTCATTTGAAGGGAAGCGCTTAGTTTTGTCAGTTGGCGGTGACACATCCTGTCGGGGAGATAGAGGTTGTGACACCGATTTTATCACACACATTGATTTATCAATTCGTTATGATGTTATTTGTCTGGACTTGTAATTCAAATTGGTAGTTTATAGTTGCAATTATAAGATACTAAGAAGATATGAAATGAATAAAATGCAGTATGAATTGAAGAAATTACAAATGATCAAATGTTAGGCGGAGACAGGTGTGTAACAAGCATACGCCGGGGTAAAGGAGTTACCATAATCTATGGATTCAGCGTTAAAATATAAAAATAAAAGACCTAACTATATTTCGAGCAAATATATTTTTACTTTAAGTGTACTAGAGCCTTGATCTCAAGAAACCAAATGTAGGAATACCTATAGACTATTATTAAGTCATGTGGGCGTGAGAGGTAATATCTGGAGACTTTCTTAGTAAACTCTCTTTCTTACCTTTGGTTTATCAGTACCTCTCCATCAAGCTTTGTGCATTTTCTGTTACCTTTACATAACAATCAATTATTTGTTTCACAGGAGGTGCAAGCTCTAGGCGATCTCCTAGGATGGCTTCGCGACTCCCCTCATTTGGTCGCCCTATGTTTACTGTTAGGCGAAGAACATATTCCTCCCAGTCTCCCGTCGGCTTTAATCTCGGGATTATATGGCAGCTGTAGGTCGACGACGGACAGGACGCGGTTCCTTGCGGTCGTCAGGTCGCTTATCAAGCACCAAATGGCGGTCGCCAACGATCCCCGGAAGTAAGTGGTTTCAGTACTCATCAGAGAAATTAATCTATGTAGGCTTACAATTACTGCAAGGTAGGGTCTGGGATGCCTGGTTTTTTTACTACTACTACTAATCAACGTGTAAACTTTCATTACGAGGTGCAGGATCTCTACTGCGGAAAATAAGTAGTTGGACCGTAATCGATTTCGCAGCTATAGTGGGAGCATAGTAATACCGCTCACCAGCGGCGGCATTACACATTTGCCGCCAGTAGGCTATTAAAATTTTGCCGCCCCTACCGGTCGGTCTATCTAATTTGATACCCCAGGACAAGACATAAAAAATAATGTAGGCCCCAAATTTGCCGCCCCTAAAATTCCTCCCTAGGCTTCAGCCTACTCAGCCTACTGGTAAATCTGCTACTGCCGCCCACCGTATCTTTTTTTAATGTGATTGGGGGCAAACGAGCAGACGGGTCACCTGATAGTAAGTGACTACCGTCGCCCATAGACACCTGCAACTCAAGAGTCACAAGTGCGATGCCGGCCTTTGAGATGGGAGTACGCTCTTTTCTTGAAGGTCGAATCGGTCCAGCAATACCGCAGGTGACTTGTTTCAGAGATTGGTAGTGCGAGGCAAAAAGTTTGTGCAAGTTGGTTATACAGTGATAGGTACAGTCATATAGTAGTACCACGAAACTACAATATTCTTATTCACTCTGCCTAGGTTATTTCGCGTCGGCAAGTGCGCACTAGCTTCCCTATACGCAGTCTACCGCGATGGACATACACCAGCTCGGCAGTTCCTCATAGCGGCGTTGCAGAACCCAGTCATGGCCGTGCTTTCTGAGGACGAATTCTTCCTGGACATAGACCCTGATAAGGCTATGGAAAGGTGAGTCTGACATTTTCACAAAAAAAATCTCGTTTAACAAAAAAACCGGACAAGTGCGAGTCTGACTCGCGCACCGAGGGTTCCGTAAGCAAACAGAGTTGTATGTATGTACTGAGAATATGTCCATCTCGGGAATCAATACCTAACTTGGCGTCAGATCTGCTTCTTACCAAATTTCATGATTCCAGGTCAATAGGAAGTACCCAATAGGTATTCATTTACCTGCGAAATGTTCAAATTTGTTAAAATCTATGGCTTAATGGCCTTACGAGCATATTATAAACTAGATCATTATTTAGGTGATAAAAATGCTTGATAAAATGCCGGTCCTGCTCCACAGTCACACTGTCAATGAAATTTATTGATACTTTGATTATTATTATTATTGACATTGTAAATTTTATAAAACATTGGTGTTATTTTATACACTGTTGACATTGTAGTTATGATACGCTTTTTACTACTAGTTAATTAAAAAAAAAAATTGAATTGTACATGTGAGAACTGTGTAGTCACAAGTATTATGTTAATTTTCTATGTTGCCTAGCAGCTCTGTGATTTTCTTTTCCATTTTAGAACAATATTAATTTATGTTACATTGTCCTCACATTAAATTGCGCTTATAAGCAATGTAACATATAACTTTGTAAAAAAAAACATGTAGGAAAAGAGTGTCCTTGGAGTTTCTTGCCTGTTCTTCTCTACTCAACTAGCTCTAGGCAACTAGCTTCACGACCTACTTGTACTGATTGACTCCTCCTGACAATTCAAAAATACCTACAATGGGTTTACTTGAAATAAATAATTTTGATTTTTGATTTTGATTTTATCTTTTGATTGCGTTAACTTAGAAGCTTGATTTTTTTACAGCTTCAAGAGACCGCTGACTTAAGTAATTTACGTTATTTTCAAGTTGATGCCTCCACGGGTTCCCGAGGAAAAAGTCTTGACAGACAGACAGATGTATCAACAAATTAACGATTTTCCATTTTTTCCTTTATTTGTGCTGCGAGACCTTGCTTCTCACCAAATTTCATGATTCTAGGTCAATGGGAAGTAAGTACCCTGTAGGTTTTGATTTACCTACGAAATGTTCAAATTTGCTCAAATCTTAGACTTAAATGGCCGTATCTTTTGATTGCGTTGACTTAGAAGCTTGATTTTTATACAGCTCAAGGAACTGCAGACATAAGTATTTGGTATTAATATCAACTTGCGTCTTTGTGAAAAAGGATCTTTACAGACAGACAGACGGACAACAAAGTGATCCTATAATGGTACCTATTTTTCCTTTCTTTTTAGGGTTCCGTACCTCGAAAGGAAAAAACGAAACCCTTATAGGATCAGTTTGTTGTCCGTCCGTCCGTGGGTCTGTCTGTCTGTCAAGACCCTTTTTCTCAGGAACGCGTGGAGGTATCAAGCCGGAATTTATATCAAATACTCAAGTCTACTGTGCCTTAGAGCTGTGAAAAAATCAAACTTCTAAGCCAACGCAATCAAAAGATACAGCCGTTTATGCCGCAAATTTTCGACACTCGCAAGGAAATCAAAACCTACAGGGTACTTCCCGTGAACTCACGATCTTGAAATTTAGTACGAAGCAACTTTTTATAGCACAGATAAAGGAAACATTGCGAAAACCGTATATTTTTAGTTACATCATATAATAAAAATATTTACGGAACCCTCGGTGCGCGAGTCCGACTCTCACTTGGCCGGTATTTTTAATAAAGCATACTAACAACATGGAAAGGAACTCTAACAAAACTCTTCTCCCCTTATTAGTGGCTTTTGCCTGCGGCTTCGGCGTAATTCTCGGCGTAAATGTTAATTAATCAATCAATTTAACCATCCCTCGGGAACAGTGTTTTTTTTCTCGATGAAGGTGACCTTAATGTCCTTCTCTGTACAACGTGATAATGATCGATTGAGTCGTGTCATGAAATCGTAACAAACAAACAAACAAGTTAACTCACTTTCGTATTTAATTTTATAATATATAAAGGGATTACAGATAAATGATAGATCGGTACGGTATCGACCTCGTCATATTGTACATGGCGTTTGAACAACAGTAGGTAGGGCCAATATTGATTGCATGCTAAGCGCATGCATTATGCATCCCAGCTTGGAATAACCACTACAGTTGTGTTTAGTTCGTGGTTATTTTAATATCTTCAGTCAATACTAAGTATTTTAACAGAGTACAAATTAAAAATTTAAAATACCCCTGACTCGAAAATCCCTTCAACGATTACAAAAGAGCTGATGATCTTTGAATGACTGAACAGATTTTCTTAACTATATCTAACAAGACAGACAGACACAGATACACAGCCACACAGACACGTCAAACTTATAACACCCCTCTTCTCTCTGCGTCGGGGGTTAAAAATGAGGACGTAGTTAATTCAACTTATTATTATTTTGTTAAATAGAATACATAGAAAGGATGTATTTCTAGAGTATAGTCCGATTTTGACGAAATAGATAGTTAAAAAGATTTTTGAAAGATTAATCATTAAATTGACGCTATTTGGTAGAAATAAATTACAAGTTATTTTTGACACCTTTACTTATTGCCTAGTTTGTAGAAACCAAAAAAGAAAACTTATCTTTTTGAAAATCGTTATTGTTAGCCTGACCTAGATTGGAGCAGTTTCATATGAATGAAAGTCAGGTAAAAATGTGAAGTGCAGCTAATTTTTTGTGCAGCTGATTAGATTAGGTTTAACCTTATGAAACCATTCGATGGCCATCTTCACACACACTCACTCCCTTATGCACGCACGCACGCACACACACACGCACTCACTCACTCCCTTATGCACGCACGCACGCACACACATACGCACTCACTCACTCACTCACTCACTCACTCACTCAGTCATTCACTCATTCACTCACTCACTCACTCACTCATTCATTCACTCACTCACTCACTTACTCACTTACTTACTCACTCATTCACCCACTCAAGCACTCACTCACGCACGCATTCACGCACGCTCGCACGCTCGCATACACACACACACACACACACACACACACACACACACACACTCATACTCAGCTGCTTATAAGTTTGTGTATTACACAGTGGCGTAGCGTGCCTTGGAGGGGCCTTGTATCAAAATTAGTTGGGGGGCCCAAAGGAAGGGTAAAGATTTCTCACAAAAGAAACAAAAATGCTTTAAACGGGGGAATCCCACAATAACCGATGTAGGATGTTGCCAACTTTTGGGCGCACGCTTAACCCGGAAATAAAAGAGATTCCTTTTTTTTTACTTTTGTCATTTCTGAAGTGAAAACTCTATATGTAGGCACGTATGACAGTTTTTTATATGTTTTTTTCCCGGGAAGCACAAGATTAAGTGGCATTGTAGATAACATTTCACTAATTTTTGTTTACACATGTTAGGGGACCCTGTAGCCCGGGGGCCCCGTATCATTAATACAGCAGCTGATACGACGGTAGCTACGCCCCTGGTATTACATCCCGTCCATCTCGAGTTCTTATTTGTAATCTCATTTGTTTACTTTCTTGTAGTTATTTTACTATCTGATAATTTAATAACCTATTTCACTTGTAACTAACTATGAAAACAGACGTTGATGAACCCAGCAAATAAAATAAAAAAAATTACTCTCAAAAAGTTTAAAAATTAATAGTTCGCCTGCAAATTGTTATTAAGTATATCGGTCAACGAGCCTGGTCGAGATATCGCGAGTTTGACCCGCGTTTATAAACAAAGCCTAAATTATGTCAATATTATAAAGTGTAGTGTTGGGAGCGATTGTTTGATATTGACAGGCTTTGTTAAGTTGAGTAAGACGCGAGGTCAACACCTTTAGTATTAGATGACTTCTTTCGACTAAATGTTCATTTTTAGGGTTCTGTACCCAAAGGGTAAAAACGGAACCCTATTACTAAGACTCCACTGTCCGTCCGTCTGTCTGTCTGTCACCAGACTGTATCTCATGATCCGTAATAGGTCGATACTTGAAATTTTCACAGAATGTGTATATCTGTTGCCGCTATAACAACAAATAATAAAAATAAATTAAAAGTTTTTTTTTCTTTTTTTATGTTTGTTACCTCAGAACTTTCGACTGGGTGAACCGATGTTGATGATTCTTTTTTTATTTGAAAGCTGGTGCTTCCCGTGTGGTCCCATTTCAATTTGGACAAGTTCTGACAATGGCATCCATGAGAAAACCATATATAAGACTTTTATAGAATTTTTTTTTTGTTTAAGTCGGTTGTTTTTTAAAGAATTATCGACGAATAGTTTGTACTGCCAAGCTATTTGATCTGATCTGGTACATATACCTACTACTAATGTAAGACACTTTAAAAACTCACAGTACAAGTAAAATAAAATCTAAAAGTCGTTAATTTGTTGTCATATCACAAATGTGTGTAACGTTCATCGATCTATGAGAGAGTATTTTTTAACCGATTTCAAAAAAGGAGGAGGTTCTCAATTCGACTGTATTCTTTTTTATTTTTTTTATGTTTGTTACCTCAGAACTTTCGACTGGGTGAACCGATTTTGAAAATTCCTTTTTATTTCAAAGCTGGTGCTTCCCGTCCCATTTCAATTTGGTCCAATTCTGACAATAGCATCCATGAGAAACCCGATGGAATAGTTTTTTTTTTTAAGTCGTTTTTTTTTTAAAGAATTATTACAGAACGGTAAAGTTAAGTTATCTATACTAATATTATAAAGCTAAAGAGTTTGTTTCTTTGGTTGAACGCGCTAATCTCAGGAACTACTAGTTCGAATTGAAAAATTATTTTATAGCCCATTTATCGAGGAAGGATATATAACATCACGCTACGACCAATAGATCAATAATTAATAATATATAAATGTTGCAAAAACAGGGCGAATTTACAAACGTAGACGAAGTTGCGCCTGTCAGCTAAAACTAATATAAAGTTCAGTTATATAGTTAACTAGCAACCCGCCCAGAGACATCTTCAACAATCATCATAATATTTCAACCAATTTACACAAAACGTTAACAAATTATACACCTAAACTTTCCTCATGAATCACTCTGTCTAATGCATGAAAATCCGTTCAGTAGTTTTTCAGTTTCTCGCGAACAGACAGACAGACAGACGCGGCGGGGGACTTTGTTTTATAAAATGTAGTGATGAATCGATTCCCGAGATGGACGAACTATCTACATATAAGTATAGAACTTTGGGTACGCTGATTAATATGATGGATTTATATCGAGAACTTATTTATTAATGCAGCTATTTTTCAACAGGTTCACATCTGCTGATCGCCTCAAGAAATTCGGCCAGCCCAACAGCACGGAGTACGCAACTAAAGTGGCTCGCTACCGCAAGTGGACAATACAGTCTTTGTACAACCTAACTTGCAAGTTCATCGCTTCCCTTAGGGAACATTGGCCGAACTTCCCCGCCACTATTGCCTGGATTGTACAGCAGATGGTACATCTACTCAAGCAACATTCCAGGTATCTTATTATACCAGATACATTTTTCCTACAATCTTCCAAATACAACCGGTTCGACTTTCGAACCCCCAGTGTGGCCGTCGAATAACCCCCTTTCATAAAGTGATAAGACCTATACCGAGCTGTAGGACAGTTTATATACACGGCTGATATCCATTCCAAACCCTTGAGTCCCTCCAACACAAAGCGAGGATCCTCCGACCAGGCGAGGTGATCATGCCCGGCGGACCGCGGCCCCAATGGTTGATGTTGGGAAGTTCTATATAAACTTATCGTCGCGAGAACTTTCATTGCGCGATCCAGGAACAGTAGTTACTACGTGGTTCAGCTCGTTTCCGCTAGATGATGCTGAATTATGTTTTTGCTGTACCTATATGGAAGTCGCCACATGTTATTCTATCTCAGTTCCTCGCATCTCACCCTTCATATTGCCGAGGGAGATGCACGATAATTTTAGGCAAAACGAGAGCTTAACATCTTTTTTTCTTTCTTTAGAAGGTCTTAAAAAAAAATCATGATGGAATGTATTAATTGAACTAAATATATACACAATAAAAGTATTCGAAGAAAAATAGGGATAAAAACACAAGAAATAATAATAATTGTACTGAATCTAGTAACTAATTAGGTACTGTTTTAGTTGTGAATATTAATTCATGTTCTTTTTTACTCTATTTTGATTTGGTGACCTATGTACTCCGAATAAGGTATATTTTAACATATCAAAGACTCAGTCTTGGATTGGATCATTCTTGCTTAAATCGGTCCAATTATAGAATAGAATACTCTATCGTAGACCAACGACATATCGCTTAAAATACACAAAGTGGATATGTACAATAGGCGGCCTTATCGCTAAGAGCGATCTCTTACAGGCAACCAAGATTCCAGATTTCAGGTTCAGTTATTCTCTTTAAAGCACTACTCTTGTGAACCTACCATCAACTATTGATCTGATGTAACAATTTTTTTACCAAACCCTGCGATTTCGTTTCTATCTGTGAGAATTTCGCCCATATAGGACACAGATTGTATATTTTTTATTAAAAGGCTAAACTATTATGTGGGAGAGCCATGCTTCGGCACGTATGGGCCGGCTGGACTCCGCTCGTTACCACGGCCTCACAGAAAACCGGCCGTGAAGCATACTTGCATTGTATTTCGCCGAGTGAGTGAGGTTACCGGAGACCCTAACCCTTCCCTCTCCCATATTCCCGTCTTTCCCTCCTCCCCCCTCTTCCCACTCTTCCCCCTCCCCCTGTTCTCCTACTCCCACCTTAAAGGGCAGCAACGCACTTGTGACCCTCGAGTTGCAGGTGCCCTTGGGCGGCGGTAGTCATTTACCATCAGGTGACCCGTCTGCTCGTTTGCCCCCTATACCATAAAAAAAATGTAATAAATTATCAGCGATATCTACTTGGCTTGTGCTCACGCGATGTAATGAATACAAAGTCATTAAGCGAACAATTATCGTTTTTAGTTGCTACCAAAGTTCTTTGTTGTTGAAATTATTAACGGAAACAGCGTTGGAGGCTAAATACATGGGTTCATTTAAAATAACGAGAAAATAATATAAAATTAGGATGCCAACTAAAGTGTGCATGCGTTTAAAAGCCCTGACACATAAGTGAAGCCCATGTCTTCTGAACGGCTTAACTGGTGTTCACCAAACATAGGTTTTTAAAATAATAAAACACCGGTTTTAAATTGGTTTAGGTATTGAACTCTACCCTTTTGAGCTACAATGCACACAGACACAGACAGATCGTCGACGCACCGTCAATCTTATAACATCTGGAGTTTCTTTTGCATCGGAAGATACAAACAAAAGGGTTCTAATACAATGGAGATAAGAGATCTTACCGTGTTCGGCTAGGCGCGCAGTACTAGTTTTTCGTAAATTTTTTTTTTTTTTTTCGTGGTATAGGGGGCAAACGAGCAGACGGGTCACCTGATGGTAAATGACTACCGCCACCCTTGGGCACCTGCAACTCGAGAGTCACAAGTGCTTTGCCGCCCTTTAAGATTTTAGGAGTAGGAGAAGAGGGGGAGGGGGGGAAGAGTAGGAAGAGGGGGGAGAGGGGAAGGACGGGAATAAGGGAAGAGTTAGGGCCTCCGGTAACCTCACTCACGCGGCGAAATGCAATGCAAGCATTGCTTCACGGCCGGTTTTCTGTGAGGCCGTGGTAACGAGCGGAGTCGAGCCGGCCAATATAAATCATTTGTGAATTACTAGTTGTTAAATATGTGTACAATAAATTCTTCATACGTCAACTTGAATTTACTTGAAACCTTCCTCACACATATGTAATATGATTACATATATTAGCATTCTTCACGTCGTTTATACAAAACTATCTTTTCCTAACAGTTTCACCTGCGTTTATGCTCACTATTTCGCTCCTTAGTGTATTGTTAAATCCCCAAATTCAATGTCTATATTTCATAAAATAAGTCATCAATTATTAGAAATCGTCAATAAAAAAAAAAATAAAGGTCAACACACACAGAGTCACCGCAACAATCGGTTTATTAAAAATGTAATTATATGATGAAAAAATGGATAATAGATAATACCGTATCGGCCTGTGTCGACCATAACCGTATTAGATGTGTAATTCTAAATATTTATAAGGTACCATACCGTTTTTGGTTACGTTTCGATCGAATTGCACCGATCGTGGTCACGGGTGGACTGCTGAAAGCTTAGCGACGCCTCCGCGAAGTACAAGTTTCAGCAACAACCACTTCGTCACTCACACTACACTTGCGACGTCCGTTGAATACTGTTGAGTGTGTCCTCGCACAATGGCATTTGTTGATGACGGGATTCCAATATGTTGATAAGTGGTGCCCATCTTCTAGGTTGAAATTTTTATGTGTTTTGATTTCAACTGCTTCACGTACTATTCTGGATCTATAACCGCCCGTTTCCAAATGGTTGAGCCTCGTGAGAACGTACCAGAGATTAGCCCGTTCAACCAAAAAAACAAAAACTTTTATGAGTATAGATTACTTTTGCGCCTTAGCCATATGCAACAGTGTTAGAATGTACTTAGGCAGCATGTCACAATGACAGTTTTCTTGCCAACAGAACCTCGGATCGAGAACTCCACGCCATAGTGACGGACCTCGTGTTGAATCACTTCATTTGTCCAGCGATAGTGAACCCCGAGGCGCACGGTGTGGTTGAAGTGCCGGTTTCATATATTGCACGATTCAACCTCGTACAAATTGCACAGATTATTCAGATGCTGTGCCTTGCCAAGTATCAAGAGGTAAGAATAATAATTTTAGTTTATGCAATAATGTAATCTTATGGTCTTTGAATTAATATTAGAGTACGGACAAAAATGTCTATGAACAAAAATGTCAGCCGTCAGATTATAAATATATATTATATACACTAGCTTCCCGGCCACGCGTTACTGTGGCTAGGTAATTAGTAATTAAAAAATTGAAAATCTTAAAAATAAAACTAATCTTATTCTTCCAGTTGGACCAAACTGCACACATTGTGCAAAATTTTATCAAAATCGCTTCATTAGTTTAGGAGTTCGCGAACAAACAACTTGACACGCAATTTTTATATACATAAATATAGATATTGTTTTTCTTCGAGTTTGAGAAGCTCCTCGATAGCATAACTCATGTTTGCAAACTGCTTCAAACAGGTGGAGACCAAAGTCCGTGACGTGTACGTGAAATTCGAGCGTTCATGCGTGTGGACGCTGATAGAGAGCGTGATGACGGAAGCGTGGGCGCCCGTGCCGGCCGCGCCTGCGCATACGCACGCTGAGACAACGCTACGTACCGACGCGCATATCGATACTACTGTTGCGCTGTTCACGCCCACTGATGCGCATCTGTTGGTGAGTCGAACACAGGACCTGATAAAAATGGCTGAAAGCAACCTTTTTTACACACCCTACACTTCCGTCTTGTACCGTCAGCGTCACTTTGTTTATCGAGTCTAGCAACCCATTCATTCACCAACAATCTCATCTCGAAATTTAAGCCAGATGGTTGTCTCAACCAACCAATCTTTCACTGTTCAAGCTGTATGCTTGTGGAATACGTTACCAATAAACATAAGGCGAGCGCAATCAATGACCTCATCAATAAATTTAAAAAAATGGTTCATGAATACTATCTTTCACTTTAGATTTCATTGATATACATGGTGTAAGAGACACCGTACCGAATTCTGGAGTAGTGTATTCGGACCATCATCCTGAGTCGAAAGTCATTGGAATTTTCTGCCGGAAAATTCATCAATTTTTATTTTACATTTTTTTGTTTAAAAGTGACATCACAATGAGGAAACTGAACATTTAACCGAAAAAAATGTAATAAATACCGCATACGGCCAAAGACTGCAATGTAATCAATCAAACAACATTTAAACATTTTATGTAATCAGCTGGTCTAGATGGTGCCGAACGTTTAAGGTCATTCACCGTACTGCACAAAAAGAATACCTACGCATGTTGCACGTACATGCCGTATCGCAAAATGAAACTAATGACTATAAATCCTTAATCTCGCATTTTTATGATGAACTGACTTTTGTATTTCGCGTAGCTCAAACTTCGCTGTATGTAGACTATATAGTTAGTACTTATCGCTTAAGGTATAATGTATATATAGTATGGTTAGGTTTATGTATGTATATTGATAAAAAAATATATTCATGTTTATTAGAAACTAGCAGCGCCCCGCGGTTTCACCCGCGTAAGTCCCGATCCCGTGGGAATATCGGGATAAAAAGTAGCCTATGCGTTATTCCAGGTCTCCAGCTATCAACATACCAAGTTTCATCGCAATCGGTTTAGTTGTTTTTACGTGAAAGAGTAACAAACATCCATCCATCCATCCATCCAAACTTTCACATTTATAATATTAGTGGGATAGTGGGATTATCCATCCTAAGGTTACCTGGAAGAGATTGCATCTAGCAATAAGGCCGTCCTTTGTACATTATCTGTTTAATATACTTATGTAAATGTATCTCCCACTGTATTTGATGTACAAATAAAGCGTTATCTATCTATCTATCTGTACTTAGTATACATTTATATTAACTTACACGTGTTTTGCTCTTACGGTGTATGTACATGATACAGTATGATGTTATTTTTTATTTATTTCAGATAATGTTTCTAAAACGAATATCCTCCAAATTGAATAACAACACGCCGAGCGTCACAGCTGACGAGCAGTCCACCAGCAGTTCTGTAGCTGAAGCAGGGACATTCAGGTACATATACTAACGATATGTTTAATACAGTATGCAAGCTTGTATTCGCTGTTATTTGAATAATTTTAATTGTTAAATGAACGACCTGTGCTCACGGGTTAAAGCTGCGATTTCATATCGCAGCTTTAACCGTGAGGTCACAGGTCGTAGTCAGCGTGGAAGGTAGCCCTCGTGTGTTGTATAACTAGTAAATGTTTTTATAGACATTCATCTTCGTGCGAACTAGTTTTGTATGTAAAGCCTATACTTTGTGTGAACAAATCTTAAACATTTAAAAAAATTGGTATATAACGCGCTAGTACGAAGTATTTTTTTTTTTTTACACATCTCACACACGGCTGTCTGATCCCAAACTAGGCAGAGCCTGTGCTACTATAGTAACTTGACTGCTGATAAACATACTTATATATCATAGATAAATTACACCCAGACACCGAACAAATGATTATGCTATCACATAATTATTTGTCTTGGGTGGGAATCGAACCCAAGACCTCTGTCTCAGCAGTCAGGGTCACTAACCACTAGACCAACAGTCAATATCATTGAAATATCAGCTTTCATTACTATTAATGAAAGCCGATGTTTCAAACTTTTTCGCATCGCATTCGCAAATTTTGCTGACTGGACTAAAAACTATATACACTCACACCTGTACCCTCGAAGGGGTAGGCAGAGGTGTATTAAACGCCCTCACTTTGCTAACGATAATTTGGTCCCTCACGTACCTAATATGGGGCAACCCTAGTGCCGTCAACTGGGCACTTTGTGGATTAAAGGCGGAGGAGGATGAGTAGGTATAACGAAAAGGAAATGTAGGTAAGAAAAAATAAACTGATATTACTTATACGTATGGATTGGAGAGAGTAAGCAATAGTTCGAGTACAAAATTTTAAACTTTCGTGTTCCATTATATACTTAATTATGTATTTATACGGGAATTAACACGATCACGAAATAGGTATTATGGGGCCATCCATAAATTACGTCATACGAATTTAATGATTTTTGGACCCTCCTTGTGACAGGTGGTCACAATTGCGGGAAGTCCCCTCTCCCTGGTGTGGCGTCACATATTTTTAAATTATACACCCAGAACTGATTTTTTTTTAATAAAAGTGTGGTAACGTGTCTAGTTTTTCGTTTACAAGTAAGGTTTTGTGTTTACTAGTTTCGATTTCGACATGTGACGTCACGAAGCTTATGACCCCCCCACCCCTTATCACACTTCGTTAACCCCCTCCCCCCTTCTAATTACTCCCTCCCCCCTCCCCCTCTAACTAATTAATTAACAGATCATGATATGTTGGCAGTGAATCAAGCAGCGAGGGATCGAGCACCGGAGAGGTGCACGCGAGCAGGCTGGCGGCGCTGCTGCAGACCAACGAGCCGAACTACCGCAGCCGGTTGCACGACCTGCTCAAGTATATGCCGGACCTCACTAAGTACAAGTAGGTGCATATTCTATTTCTTAGTTTTCATTTTCATTGTGTATAGCGACTTTTTGTATACAGGGCCTTTATTTACTTTCGGTACAAAGTAATGGAATTAGGAACTAGTGATTGCAAAAACATGTAATCTCATTTATCGAGTCAGTTATTGCCCATGGGCACCTGCAACTCAAGAGTCACAAGTGCGTTGCCGGCTTTTAAGGTGGGAGTAGGGGAAGAGCGGGAAGAGTGGAGAAAGAGGGAGAGGGACGCGGCAAAAAGCAATGCAAGCCATTGCTTCACTGCCGGTTTTTTCATTCGGACTTAGGATAAATTATTATCGTTAATTTTCGGTCGACTTTCAAGTAGTGCATTCATATTACCCTTACAGCCTTCAAAATATCTCCATTTAAGATATTTTTTAACTTGACTTGATTTGTTTAGAAATCACGTACTGGGCAGGCAAAAATATTTTTTTTATTACAACATTTTTTCTTCCTCCACAGACAATCGTCCCCTACAGAACCGAAAGAGCCTTCTCCAATCGAAAACGGTCACTCCAGTAAGAAATCCATTCTTGCCAAGGTGCCCAAACCGCGCTTGCCTCGATCTGCTAGTTCCAACTCTTCACTGGCAGCTGTCGGTGATGACAGACCAGTGAATGGAACTAGTAAGGATGACAGTAGCCTGGGACAGTTGGACGTGTTGGTGATAAAGTTGGCGAATGTTGAAGAACATGATTATGTGGGTGAGTGATTGTTGCATTTGAAACTTTGTACTATAATTCGATTGTGATAAGTAAGGGGAGATAAAATCTAAACCAAAGTCTGATCCAAGCTTTTTTACCTTTAATAAATAGTACTTACTTATAAATAAACTAGCAACCCGCCCCGGCTTCGCACGGGTAGTAGAGACATCTTCAACAATCATCATCATATTTCTAACAATTTACACAAAACGTTAACAAATTGTACATCTAAACTTTCCTCATGAACAATCTTGTCTATTGGTGAAAACCGCCATGAAAATCCGCTCAGTAGTTTTTCAGTTTATCGCGAACAGAGAGACAGACAGTTCGTTCGTTTTATAATATGTAGTGATAAAGTAATAATAATAATTAATAATAAATTGAAATACCTGAGACACGGCCGTCTGATCCCAAACTAGGCAGATCCTGTACTTTCGTAACCAGACTGCTGATAAACTTTATACTAATTGCATACATATTATAGATAAATTCACCCAAACACAGAACAGATGATTACTCATCATACAATTATTTGTCTTGTATAATCGAACCCACGACCTCTGGCTCCGCATTTAAGATCACTAACTAATACACCAATAGGCCCGTCAAAGTGTTTGTAAATTGGTAGTAATGTACTGTCTACTATGTTTAGAGTGCAAGGCCACAATAAATGTTTTCGGATAAAGGTTTGTTCACTATTATCCATCAAATTCTTAAACATCACCAACAGTTCTACGTACGGAGACTTCACATCAGCCATAAAAACATGAGTTGTTGGAACTAATTTATCACAAAAAAGAAAAAAAGTGAACACCTTTGTTCCCTACCAACCTCAATATGCATAAGGGACTACTCACACTTATTCAGCTCGATTCAGCTTTTGTCCATAGAAAACAACAATTTTGTATGGATACATATACGCATCCATTCAGCTTTCCGCGTCTATTCTCCTTTCGCGGCAAACCAGTATAAAATGAGGATAAATGTGTTTTTATCATGCGAATGCTATAGAGAGCGTTCAGCGCTGTTCCGCTGCGTTCAGCTCTGTTCCGCCGCGTTCAGCGCTGTTCCGCCCCATTCACCGTCGAACGCGGCGGAACAGCTCAGAGATGTTTCGCGACTCCTTGTCGACAAGTTGCGACCTGTATGGTACCTGCATTGATTTGATTTATTATTGCGAAATCATTATGCACGCAAGGATTTAATAGAGCAGACGTGTTTTTAAGTAATTATAATTATTGTTTTCGATTTCTTCTACAAGAAGCGAAACGATAAAAATATCGCACATAGAACTCTCCATGTTGAGGGCACAATACTAAATATACAATACACAATACCGTCTTCGCAGCATATTCAGCGTCGTACGCAGTAGAATGAAGCGTTTCAGCGAAGATAGCACGCTATGACGGCTTTTCTCATTCTTACGACGCCGTACGCGGCTGATAGAAGTAGAGCTGTATAAGTGTGACCAAAATCGTTCAGCGAAACGCGAATGGAGCTGAATAAGTGTGAGTAGTCCCTAATCATAAATTTAAAATACCCCCGGCTCGAAAATCCCTTCAACGATTACAAAAGAGCTGATGATCTTCGAACGGCTGAACAGTTTTTCTTGAATTATATCTAAGAACACTCTCGATCAAGTCACCTTTCAAACAAAAAAACCGCACTCAAATCGGTTCATCCATTTGGGAGTTACGATGCCACAGACAGACACAGTTACACAGACACGTCAAACTTATATAATTATAAATTTAAAACACCCCCGACTCGAAAATCCCTTTAGCGATTACAAAATACCTTACATTATTTTGGAAAAGAGCTGATAACTCTTACACTGCTGAACCGATATTAACACCAAACATAGCTAAGAACCACCGCATCGAAATCGGTCCATCCGTTTGAGAGCTACGATGCCACAGACAGACACACACAGACATCGACGTCAAACTTATAACACCCCTCTTTTTGCGTCGGGGCTTAAAAACCTCTCTTTTAGCCTCGGAATTTAAAAATAGAGTTAAAGCTTTAATTTTTTCATGTGTTAGTTTTTTTTTCATTCAGACACGATATTGTTGGGTATTGATTTTAGGTCTGGTGCCGGAATCGAAGGTTCTAGAATGTTACTATGGTGGCTCCGAAGCCGGCGATGCAGATGAAACCGGCTCTGCCCTCGCTGTGGCAGGTCCCGGCGCTCCGGTGCAGAAGAGGACCAGGTTCGTCACTATTTTATGCTTTATATATCTTTCTCTATTATCCAGTATGATCCCAGATCTTCCTATTCGTGTCTACGTAAATGGTCAGTAGTGGACTGCTTATCTCGTTGAAGTAGAAAACATGAGGCTTATGATTATATTCATGGTAACAAAGAGTTGTTATGAACATCTCTAAGGTCCCAACACTCTGCTAGTTTTGTTCCAAAAGGGACTGCATTTTTTTAATAAGCAGGCGACCCACCGCACTTAAAGGATGATGAACTTGTTATGGACCTATACGTTTAGTTAATAATAATTTAAAGGGACTGTGTGGGTGTACCTTGAACAACACCCGTCACTGTCTAGCGCAGTAGATAGTTATCGGTGCCGAATCTATTGTACACTCACTAAACTAAAACCTGACTTAATTTCTTCATATGAAATCAACCTTATCTTCTTCGTTATAAGGTCTATTTTTTACTGGCATCTATTTCTCAGCGCCCCTAAATTTCACTAAAACTTGTCAACGTATACTCAACTTTATTTCCACGCAGCGAGAGTCCCCATTTATTCAAATGCCGTATACTTGCCACGCAAGCGATAGTCCCCAATTATTCAAATGTTGTATAAAATCTGTTCAAAACGAACTATGATGAAGTTATTTTAATCAACACCTACGAAGACGCTTACTAAAAACACAGAGCAAAAGAGATGGCATTCAACGGATAGCGGCTCTTGCTACGTGGTATTAAAGTTTGACATATAAAATGCTTATTTCGATAGCGACATATGTTACCTACTTATTTAAATTTGAAATAAGACCTTGTTTTGAAGTGTACAAGGTTTACATCTTATATGAAGAAAATTTAGTTAATTATAGTTAAGAGAGTGATGTAACAGAATCGGCACCATTATCGTGCAACTTTAATATTAGATTTGTTACGTACAAATTATTACTGCCCAAATGACGTCATGACTAGTGAGCAACATAGCGGTCTAACGTATTCATCATTTTACCTACGTAAATTTAAAATGCAAAATTGAAATGCGTTTTAATATTACTTATCGATTGAATAACGTTTTAGATTTTTTTGAGTTGTTTGCTTAAAGATCAAATTAAAATACTTTTCAAAAAATTGTTTAAAATTGATAAAAATACTTTTATTTCAGATTCTCAGTGTCCCACGACGAGGTGTCTCTGGGTAACACATCGGACAACCTGGAGGCCGTCTCCGAAGCTGCTTCGAACCACAGCGTCACATCAAGCCTGGAGTTGGAGACAGAAGATCAGAACGACAATCTTTCTGACATGGTGATTACTACATTTCGATAGTTAACCATCGATTAGATATAAGTTCATTCAAGTGAATATTTTATTTCGTTAAGACGCAATGCATATTGTTTCTTGTTAGTTATCGCTTGACTTGCAATGACTCACATAAATTACCATATGGATTACACGAATTTAACATCCAGGACACAAAAGATTATGAACAAATACTTTCCACGATGAAAGTCACGGTTAAGTAGCAACACTAGCGTCGTGGTGAAATTGTGCTCATAAGTATTGTATAGGGTGTAAGAAAATGTTTGAATATCGTTGATTACACAGCATTTTTTCCCCATTTGTAAATATTTTTTAGTAAAATGATTTCTTTTCCTATAATTATAACAAAAAAATGTATATCTGAATCTACTATTTCGGTTTTCGGTACACCGTATCTTACAGCCAGTATAAATCTCTTTATTGTTGCCAAAACTCCTTGGAATAGGAGAAGGGCGTGGCATTGGTAGCCCTCCAAACTCAGCTAGGCGCCAGTGATACCATAATAGAGTTGTTAGTATTTACAGGCATTAGTACAGCCACCCTGCCAACGGGTGGGCCCGTGCGCTTGATTGCCAAATGAAATTTATAACAAAACGGATACCAGTTCGATATATCTTGGACGAACAAAAAATTACACGAACAATCAACACATTGTTTTATTGTGATCGTATGTTGTGTTCAAGTTATATCTATACCAATATAATAAAGCTAAAGAGTTTTTGGTTTGTTTGATTGTTTGTTTGTTTGTTTGTT
This sequence comes from Euplagia quadripunctaria, assembly GCA_963859945.1. Classification (NCBI taxonomy): domain Eukaryota; kingdom Metazoa; phylum Arthropoda; class Insecta; order Lepidoptera; family Erebidae; genus Euplagia; species Euplagia quadripunctaria. The sequence goes on along the minus strand of OY982560.1, from coordinate 2,658,675 downwards.
TGTTTAAACACGCTAATCTCTAAAACTACCAGTCGAATTCGAAAAAATATTTTTGTATTGGATAGAGTATTCATAGAGAAAGTAGACCCTTAGAAGCGGTGCAGTGACCAGAAACGTGGGTGAAACTGCTTGAAACTGCTAGTTTTTTTAATAAACCTCGTAAAATATATATTAAACTAACAGACTCGACAGACATTGTCCTGTCTTAACTATGAATATTGAATTCGAATTGGTATAATTTGCAGCGCGCATTCTGTCAATCGCGCCAACTGTCAAACTACTGACAGTTTTGTTAAAAGCGCTAAGGTTACATTAGAAAAGTTAATATGGTCTTTAAGTTTTCTAAAATTTTCTAATTTTCCGCGCAACTTTCTTAATTTTTTCTTTCATAAGAACCTCCTGACAATAACAAACACACTAAACAAAGAATTAGCAAAATCGGTCCAGCAGTTCACGCGTAATGCCGTAACTAAAGGAAATAGGGATTCATCTTATATACATATATATAGATTACTAGCTTTTACCTGCGCTCGTGTAAAAGTAATTTTTACACCCCTCGGGCAAAGTACTTTTTTTTCTATATCCTTTTCTGTATCCCTAGCAACGTGTATACCAAATGTCATGATTATCGGATGATCGGTATGGCAGCGCATAAAATACGGACAAACAAACATTAATTTTTATAAATGAATCGTAAATGCTCAGGTATCAGCGAACGTGAGCGGTCGTGGAAGCCCTAACATCTCGGGTCGGGAGACACCTTCCTCGCAAGTGACTGATGGAGATGCAGCGGGAGACGCGCAGAACAGGAGGTAACATAAATATATCATTTTAGATTTTAGACCTTGCCTTGAATAATATCTAACATTACAAATTTCATATATGTGGAGATAGAAATACGCAAAAACAATATTAGGTAAGTAGTGGTTACAATTATGGTAGGATGATATCACACATTTGCCAAGTTATAACTACTATAATCATACTTTAAGGTTTTAGATATTTAAAAATGGTTTCCTTACATTTTATTTTAGTGAGCTTAGGGAGATTTCTAATAAATAATAATAAAATATACTGGATAAATTCTTAAGTAATTGTATCTCTAGCTTAACCATAAGTAACTACATGTCCTTAGGCTTCCCCAAAACGTGCCTGTGAGTCAAGCGGCAAGTGCTCAAGCGAAAATGATGAAACAGACACGGAGCGACATCGAGGATAAGTTCTGCAGGTTCGAGATTAAGGTAAACTTCAGCATTCCATAACAATAATTCTTAGCAATGTAAGCTATTATAACTGCTTTAAAGTCTTCTCTGTTGTTGCAAGAGTCCATACTTGTACGTTTGATTAAGCTAGGTCTGGGTCCTCCATTAGCGCTGGCCTGGGGGTAGCGGTTTGGGCTGACCGTTACCCCAGCAGAAGCAGACCTGAGACGGTGGCGCGACGGGATCCGCGCGCGCCGCTCTCATCTGGAGGGGGGGTAGCCCCCCCCCCCTCCTATTGCACGGTGTGGTCGCCTGGTGATCAGGAGGCCAAAGTCTGCAAGCTTCCTTCCTAGGGTATCCTGGGTCCCCTGCTATAGACTCACCTGTGACGGAACACCGTGTGGTTTTAGTCGGTTCGAGTCCGACATACCACTTCATCCTTGGTGAGGTGATGACCCGTGGGGGTTTCCACACGATAAAAAAAAAAGGTAGGTCTGGGTGAATATTCGTTCTTCTTAATCCTTAATTTTTTGGCGTCATTGTTCTCTTACAGAAATATATTCATCGTTGGTATTTGTCCTAAAATACTATATTGCTTAACACTAACAAACTTACCGAAGGCTATTTCTCCCTCAGAAACTATTGGAAGGTGACGAGACGATCAGCATAATGTCGGATACTTGGAGCACGGACGTGCTGGCCTCTGACTCTGAAACTATTGGCGACTCCTGCGAACAGACACAGGTCGTTGCCAGTCAAGGTCGGTACCGCGCTTTTTGCTCACATTTTGCCAAAAGTTAAAGCAAAAAGTTCGCCTAATATAATGGGGTCACCATTCGCACTTAATAAACAGAGTTAATTTTTCAAGTTTGCCGTATGTCATTACTTTCCAAAATTCGTTCCTTATTAGCGACACTATCGAATGGTGTAATATTACAGTGTTTTCTTTTTCAAAATCAACGGGTTCAATTCCTGGTTAGGAATATTGATTTCGCAAAATAATTAATACCTGAATAGATTGAGAAAATCTAGTGAAGCCGCGGACAAAAGCTATCTATAAATGCTTTCAACTCCAGCAGAAAAACTGAATACTGAAAACTGAATCTCTGTTTAAAACCATGTCAGGGAGTTAATTTCACCAAGTAAAGTGTTTAGTTTATATACAGGAACAATTAATTATTTAATATTTATCCAGGCACTAGTAACAGTAACACAAACGCACCAGATGTGTCCGAAACAGCTAGCGAGTCTGCGTGGAGCATGGACGTCCTCGCTTCCGACAGCGACCGGAATACTGAGGTATCTCGTTCTATTACGATTTAATAACAAAAATATTTTTGTCTCATCTTGTCGATGCATGTTTAGTGCGCCTAGGATAGGTCGCTGGTTCAAATCCGGCTCGAAGGACCACACATGAACGATCTCCGTACACGATTTGATAAATAATTACTAATCGATATTTCTAGATGATTTATTGATACAGCTAATCGTTAAGTAATTACAAAGTTATAAAATATACATAATTCTAAATGTTATGATATATTGCTGTGAGTACTGTCCTATTGCTAAACGTGCACTGAATCTAAATGAATCCACATTTCAAATTGTTAGTTAATGTGCTGACCGACCAATTTATGGTTACTATCCCGTACAGTAAAGGAATAAATACATGAGGAAGAATGAAAATAGTGACAGTGGATGAAATGTTAAAGAGAGGCTTTAGTGGTATGGAAATGTGATGCGCGAAATATAGTGAAGAGTTTTATGTATGAAAGTTGAAGTTGACTTGTACTAGAGTAAAGAATGACCACAGTAAAGATGGGTGGAATGCGTGAAAGAAGATATAATAGTAATATAGGAGAGGCAATAGTGGAGTGAGGTGAATTAATGAAGAATGATAGAGTCGAATGAAAAAATAAACGATCTTGCACCGACCCTATATATCAATTTGGGAGAAGGGTTACATTTACGTTTCAAGTCTACTGTAGTTTGACATAATACTGTAACAGGTGGACACGGACGACTGCGTGTCGGTGGCGGCGCGCTCCGACACGTCGTGGCCGCGCCGGCCCTCGCAGCAGGACGACGTGCCCTCCTTCAGGACCAACCACCAGGTATGAAGGCAATGTCCGTTATTATTTGCTTAAATACACAGATTTTTAACATACTAGCCACAGACTAAAAAAAGTTTTAATCCGTAATAAACAGTAGACTATTTTTGACGATTTTTGTTTTTTACATAAGCCTACTGAAAGCATACTATATCATAAAATAAAACATTTTTCAAAGCTTCACCACGGTAACATTTTCAAATTTCATTAACAGAAACAGCCGTTTCCAAAATATTACGTAAAACATCATTTGAAAATTTTAAAGTGCCCTCCTGTAAAATTACTAAAAATCAAATTCATCGTTTTTGACGTGACAACGTCTTATAAATTGGTTTGCCGGGTGACACTTCAAGAAACTGCGTTACGCTCCGCTCACGTTATGCGCTCACAATGAGAGCGAGTGAGAGGCACGCGTCCCTTCCACTCGGGCATGGTTAGCCCGCCTAAGAGCGAGAGAGACAGACATAAAAAGTGAAAGGCACGCGTCCCTTTAAATATAATTCTTTGTATAAATAAATGTTTTAAATTGTTACTATTATTTCATCCTTCTTCCTACTATACGAATGAATATTCACATTAAAATTATTTTACCACTCAAAGTCGTTGTCACGTAAAACTTTCGCCCGTATACCGACTTTACAGGCAACCAATTTTTTCTACTACGACGATGATTTCAGCAAAAATTACTTATCTATACTGTACAAAACAGGTCATCAAATTAATCAGTCTTTAGTTTCGAAGTCGGTCGTCTCGCTTGACCGCTAAGATTGCTGATTTTTCCATACATATTTCTATATACATATATATTTCTATGAAAAGTTATTTTTGATTTAAATATCATATTTATACGGCAGGATATTTTCAAAAGAATAATATAATTATTTTTAAAGAAGTTCTACCGATTTCAATATTTCTAAGTCACGCCACTTGTAATTTCATTAGCTATTCGGCAACATTTTGAATTTGGATTTTGGATTTATTTCCCAATTTTTGTCCAAAAATATGTCGTTTAATCATAATTAGCGACGATATCGCGTAACAAAAAAATATTTACACAAAAAGTAGTCGAATTAAAAATTACTTCTTTTTTTGACATCGGCTAACAAACATAAATTTAAACACAGCACTCCATTCATAACTAAACATAGACTGTTGTTTCAGAACGGTAACGCGAAACGTTCAGAAGTGAGCAGTCCTCGCCATTCGTCCCGACCGAATTTGCCCAACAGGTCGGGGGGCGGGTACCTCAGCGCGACCGCGACACTGTCACGTGGGGGAGAGCTGGACCTGTCTCATCCACCACAGAGTCACGCTCACTATAATATCGAAAACAGAAAAAGCATACTCGTTAACGGATATCCGGTTAGTAGAAATTTACTTAGTTGTTATTGTTATAGTTTATGTCAATTAATATTTATTTAGCAAATTATTTCATAACATTCCTTCATTTCACACATTCAATTAAATATTATTTTTGAAGGAAGGTGGAGCGCAGTACATTTTTGCTCGAATGTTATACGTCCAGTGGGGAAAGTATCTTATTCATAAAGGAAATTACCTTTAGTTAGAACTGCTGACGTTACCAGTAGAAAAAACAGGGTCTCCAAAGCTCCATATGTAAGAGAGGGATTGCTAAAAAAAAGTGACACCATGTTTATTAAGAGCATTTATAGGCACCGTTAATCCATCAAGCGATAATTTTGGTTCTTTTTAGGTGATGACGTGCTACGCAACATCGGCTCCAGAGAGTCCGAGCACTTGTCCTCCAGTGCCGCTATCTAATGATGTGTTTGATTACATTCCACAAGAGGGGTGAGTAACATATAATAAATTTAAATAATACCTTAATATTGTAATTACTTTATTTAAAGCCAAATGTCACTTTAAATATTGATTGTAATAAGAAGAACTCTTTATGGGAGCATAACTTTTATGGTTTGTGGTGGCAGTGGCATTGGCGTAGGACTTGCGAACGAGTGGTTGCGGGTTCGAACCCACCCAGTACACCACTGACGTGAACCCACTCCCAAAACAAGCATTCAGCTATAGGGGTTTATAAGAATACAAGTAACTTGTGACCCAAATTGCTAGTATTCTTTAAAAAATAAACACTTGGCTTTTAAACATAGCACGACTTGTCGTGCTAAGTTAAAATGCCCATAATCCGATCTCAGTTGGCACCTGGGAATAGCTTGCTCCTACTTAAGTCATGACAGACTCACATGCTATGGGTCTGTTAAGACTTGACCGCTTTACCTTTCAATATACTTTTTTAAAAAGGTGACATTATGTAAATAGCTTTTAACATTATAATATATCCTATTTATATTCCAGCAGCGGCGCCCAAACCGAATCAACATTAGATGCAAACAGCCAATCGGACGCCACAAGCCAATGGGTAGACGACAGTTTCCCCGCACAGCACCATTCCCCCGACAGACCGTACCCCTCCACGTCCAAATACGACCTCCCATCCACATCGAAACCTTACGACGACAACGATCTAATGGATCGATCACTCAACTCGAGCGAGAGTTCTTTCAACGCGGTGTACGGACGATTCGATTCAGGTATCGATACAGAGAGGCCCGAGACTGAATCGAGGTCGACCATCACCGATTTGATGACTCGAATGAGTTCGGCAACCATTTCCACTTCAGCCAACCTAGTTAATAATATCACTTCTCGAATAGTCAAATCTGAAATTCGAACTAGTATAGTGAGCATTAGTTCGTCAAAAATCGAGAAGAAAAGAGATGGGACATCGAATATTTCTCTGAGTACGTTGTCGGTGAATAGTGCGGAGACATCTGTGTCTGATAAGAGTTCGAGTCAGGATGTGAACTCGGAGATTGTCACTGAAAGGAGAGTGAGTCCGCCGCCTATCAAGAATGTGTCTACGGGAGCTATCCCGAAGAGTATTAGTTTTGATGCTACAGCTGAAAAATCCCAGAGGTAGATATGTGTTTTAGTTTATTTAATAATTTCGATTCGATTTCGAATGCGCCAAATTTTTTCTATTAATTTTATGATATAATTTACCTTTATTACCAAATTAACTTGATCGAATAGCCGTACTTTCAAGGTATGCTATGGAATTAACCCTTTATATTAACAGAAGCCCTGCAGTGATTTAGGAATAGGACTAATATACGTATATAAGGGTTATCCGTTCCTTTAAGAAGATTATTACTATCTCACACAAACATCAAATACTGACACTAACGCCCGCAGAAGCAAATCGGTATACACGCGTCATAACAATCAGTTCGCGATCTAACCCGATCGGGTAAAGACACGGGATCCACCAAACGTGCTCCACAGTCATTGTGTCACTTACTATTATAATGTTTATTCTATATTACAATATTTTATTTGTTGACCTCATCGCAAGGCAAACAGACATTGATATAACATAACACCCACATGTCATCCAAACTTATGTCTGCCTTATGTGTTACAAAAATAATTAGAAATTTTGGATAAATAACTATTGTAAAATCCTTTACTCGCCGCAGACTCGGTCATAAAATATTGAAACAAGATAATAATAGCTCGTTTTGTGTTAGCGGCGAGATCAAAATCACTGCGGAGTGGAACGTCAGTGTTTACTGACTAAATTATGACCGAGTCTTCAGCGAGTAAATAGTTTTACTATAGCAGAACGTTTGTTCAGCAGGAGACGCATGGGAGAAGACGGCCTAGTGGGTAATTTAGATGAACTGAAGAATAACGTGAAGCGCTCGGGTGGGAACTTGCTGCATAAAATCAAGATGTTCCGACAGAAAGGGCGTTCGCATCCCCACCAAAACGGTAAGAGCCTTTATTTTTTAACACATGACTTACGCGGCTACTGAACTGAACCTGCGTCGCTTAATGAAGGTTCTTACTTTAGAGTAGTGTAATTAGCTAGCTTGGAGCATTCACCCTTTATGTTGGAATTACACTTCCTACCTCCACAACATAATAAGTCTTGTGTCTTCTAACTTTTTTCGATTACCGACGAAATACATATAGGGTGTAAGTGACACTGTACCGAGTCCTGAAATAGTGTAGTCAGACCATCATTCTGAGTTAAATCACTGGAAATTTCTGCCGGAATATTCGATTTTTTTTCCATTTTTTCTTAAAAGTGATATCACAAAGAATAAACAGAACATTTTACCGAAAAAAATCAGTAAATACAACCCCCCCCCCCCCCCCCCTCATTCGGCCAAAAAACTGCAAAGTAAAAAAAATTGACGGCGCCGTGCTGACGGTTATTCACAGTACCGCACAGTACGCGTGTTGCGTTACACTGCGTAGTTCAAAATCAAACTATTAACTGTAAATCCTTAATCTCGCATTTTTATGATGAACTGACTTTTGCATTGTGATAAGTATCCAAAGAAAGTCGTTTTTGTAAGTTATTCGCGACGGTGATACTTACACGCTGTATACTATATTATTCTCTTATTGAGGAAAGAAGACTGAATAAATAGCGTATTTAACTCAACTACATATGTTACACAGATGTCAAACTCCCCGAAGAAGAATCTCGCAGTGACGACGGATCACGTGACGTGGCCAGCGCCGAGAGCTCAGAAGAGATCCTCGCCAAATATAGACGGAAGAGCTCCGTCGAGTCCACTAACAGCAAACATAAGCGTATTCAACGACGTGTGTCTGATGTACAGGATATGACAGATATAGACAGGTACACTACTTTTGTGTGTAAAGTGTATTTTTAACCCCCGACGCAAAGGAGTGTTATAAGTTTGATGTGTCTGTGTATCTGTCTGTGGCATCGTAGCTCCAAAACGGATAAACCGATTTGAGTGCGTTTTTTTGTTTTGTTTTTAGATATAATTCAAGAAAATCTGTTCAGCCGTTTGAAGATCATCAGTTCTTGTAATCGTTGAAGGAACTTTCGAGGGGGAGTCGGGGAAAATTTATTTTTTTGATGTGAAAACTTCTTTAGCGGCGTTGTGCACTTTTTGGGATGGGTAAAATAGTTAAACTCGTGTCAGGACACGTGACCTGATCGAAAATTCGTAAGATGGAGCCGAGTTTCTTATATTTAAAAAATATAACATTCGAAATTCAAACATTTATGAGCAGCCAGGAGCTCAGAACTTCCACTGTACCCTATGTATATATTTAGATATGTTATTATCTACTTTTTATTTTTAATCTTATTATATATATACAGATGTGTGTGTGTATGTATATCAGTGCCGGATCTAGGGGGGAGCAAGCCGGGGCCCGTGCCCCGGGCGGCAGACTCAGAAGGCAGGAAATACAAGTTTGGCAGATGAATATACTACTCGGCATTATCGCAACTTTACGATGACTGAAAACGCAGTATAGTAAAATTATAAATAAATAAAAATTGTTCATTTCGGACAACTAAAGGATGTACTTAGTGTATTAGACTTTTTCTACCAAATAACATTCATCATAGTTGAGTATCGATAAGTAAGTAGGTACAAGACGTCTTACTCGGCGTTTACGTCTGTAGTTAAAGTTTACATTATTTGAACTGACCCAACGTCTCGAGTTTTAGTTTACGTTAATTATGAGCTTTGCGTTAAAATCAAAAGAACCGCGGCTGTCGCTGTGTAGCTTATCGTCGGGTGGAAGGTGCGTCCAGGAATTCAGAATTCAATGAAATTTATTTTAGTCATCGAAAGCCATCAAAATTTTAATTATAAAAAATTATATTATATTTATAATAATTATTTTTAATAATTAAACAATTATAAATATTCGCCAAAATTATATTTTATTACAAACTTTAAAGTAGTTCTGTGTTAGTGCTGCATCATCAATTCTGTCACAGCTTTATAGGATATTATTTTATTGCATCTTGTGCATTTTGTTACACCGCGTCAATTCATCGTCGCCTCGACAAATCACCGTCGCGGCGTCAATTCATGATCACGGCGCCAAATCAGCCTTGCGGCGCCAAGTAACTGGCGCATAGCCAGTTCACCATCGCGGTTCTAAATCGCTGTCGGGGCGCCTAGAAACCGTAGCGGCGCCGAGTCAATGTCGCTGCGCACTGTGAACTTCGCGGCGTCAATACGCCGTCGCAGGTCATAGCAAAAGTCGCGGCGTCCCTGTACGTCACGGCGTCAATACAGTGTCGAGGCTGCCAGTGATGGTCGCGGTGTCTATTCATTGCCGAGGCCCTAAATCGCCGTCGTGGCGCCAGGTCCAATTCGTTGCGCTCACTAAACGACTCGGCGTCAATTCATCGTCCCGGCGCTAAGAATAGGTCGCTGCGAACCTTAAACGTCACGGCCTCAATTCCTCGTCGCGGCGCTAAATCCCCTTCGGGGCACCAGGTAACCGTAGCGATGAATTGACGCCCCGTCGTTTACTGGACGCGGCGAATTTTAGGCAGAGCCGCGACGGTTCCTTGGCACAGCGACGGGGATTTAGCGCCGCAACTATGAATTGACGCCGCGACTATTACTTGGCGCCTCAATGTTGTCTCAGCGCCTGCGATTTAGCACCGCGACGACGTATTGACGCCGCGACGGTTACATGGCGCAGCGACGGCGGTTTAGAGCCATGACGAAGAATTGACGCCGCTACGTTTACAGGGCACGGTGACGTTGACTCAGCGCCGCGATTGTACTACAGTGTTTATTAATTGGAAAAAGCTTCAGAGAGACTAAACGAGCACGAAGCATCTCAAATGCACAAAGAGTGTATGATTGAGTGGAAAACTCGAGTACAACAAATTAAATCATCCAGAGATTGAGCAAGTAATTCAAACAGAGAAATAAAAATTGGAGACAGATCCTGCGTATTGCTATGGATGCTGTACTGTATCTATCGACAAACTGTCGTTCTTTTCGTGAGGGCCACGAAGCCCCTAGCGAGCTCACCACACAATGTCCTCAGCCTGGTCAAGGAAACTTCTGGAATTAAATTTACCTGCTCTCCAAACATAATTCAACTCTTAACTTTCAATTAGAAAACTTAAAGAAACAGGCAAAAACAGTTAAAAATAGCATTCTAAACATAAACTTAGTAATATTAAGTTTATGATTCTAAACGACATCAAAGAAGCTAAGCACTACACAATATTGTTCAACTGCACTCCAAATGTGTCGCATACAGAACAAATAAGTTCATTCACTATGTAAAAGAAAGTTTCATTGATGTCATAGAAGTTGCTGGTAAGACAGGAAAGTACATTTGTCAAAAGATTGTGGAAAAATTTATATTTGATGATTTAGAAATTAGACATTGCAGTGACCAATCTTATGATAATGGGTCCAATATGGCTGTCACCTATAACGGAGTGCAAGCCAGGATTTCAGAAAGAATTTTAAATTTATTCTGAACTTAACGATTTAGGAAAATATTCTCCGTGAAATCAATCGAGTTAATATTGAAATTCAAAAGGAAGATATAATCCCTGCGCGTTCCGTCTCTTTAATGGATGGCTTGATGAAAATATTGCAAAAAAATTAGATAAAAATTCAATTGAGTATTGGATAAAAGAGGTTAAAGAAGTTGCAGGAAAAATTGGCATTGAGCATATTCTACCAAATAAACGAATTTCGAGGTGCAAAAAACAATTTGATGAGATGTGTGATAGCGAACTACCAACACTTCAACCTGTTCAACTCTTTTCTAAGGCGACAACGGTGGTATTTGATAGAATCTTTTCAGAAATTAAAAAGAGACTTGATAGTGCTACCACATTGAATTAGAATTTTGTATTTCTTAATGGTACTGAAATCTTAAATATGTCAACTGAAGAACTGCAGAAGCATGGAGGAGATCTGGGACGAAAGTACGAGCGAGATTTAAGCACAGTTGAATTCTGCAGACAACTATATGTTTTTAAAGAGCAAGCTCCACTTTTATTTGGAGATATAAAAATTGCTAGCGCTTTCAATCTCTTGCAACAAATCTATAAGCATGATTTGCAGAATGCTTTTCCTAATATTTGTATTGCTCTGCGAATATACTGTACGCTTCCTACTACATTCCCATGCTGCGAGCGAAGTTTTAGAAACTAAAACTTATTAAAAAATTATCTACGATTGTCGATGAGCGAGGAACGTTTATAGGGTCTCGCAATATTGGCAGTAGAAAATCAAACTGCTTATTATTATAGAGATCAATTATGCCAAAGTCATAGATTTGTTTGCAGAACAAAAGGCCC
>OY982560.1:2507168-2646992 GCA_963859945.1 Euplagia quadripunctaria | reverse complement strand
CGGCGCACCGCTGGGCCGCGCCCTTCCCGCGCGCGCAGCGCCTGCTGCGGCACCTCGCCGTCTACCGCACGCCGAGAGACAAGGTAACCGCTCACAGTATACGACAACAAATATCTTGCAGAAAGGTATGGTTATATTTTAGACATGGTCGTATTGGTCAGGGAGGCAGCGTAGAAACGAGCGTCAGCCGCCAGACTCGTGGTGGACCTGGTTGTGAGACGATGTTAGTTATTTTATATATAACTGGCTGCGCCCCGCGGTTTCACCCGCGTAAGTCCCGATCCCGTGGGAATATCGAGATAAAAAGTAGCCTATGTGTTAATCCAGATCTCCAGCTATCTACGTACCAAGTTTCATCGCAATCGGTTCAGTAGTTTTTGCGTGAAAGAGTAGCAAACATCCATCCATCCATACTCACAAACTTTCATCTTTATAATATTAGTAAGATTAATCATTTTATTAATACATTCACATTTCATAAATAACGGAGTGAAGGCTGAACATACATAAAAAATATATATAAATACGTCTAATTTATAACCTCCTTTCTTTCGTCGGTTAATTAAGTAATATTTCGTAAGAGATTATGAACTAAACTGTCCAAATTTAGAGGAATATTCCGAAAAAACATTGAAAATTAACATGAAAATCGATAATAATCATATGATGTTTAGAAATGTGCACCCACATCAGGAAAAGCATTTCCCCAAAGAAACCTTTTTTTCAATACTTTTAACTCAAATTTTTTATCAGGCTAATTCAACTATGTTTCGAGCACAGTTTTTGTAAAATCCTGTATAATCACATCCCCATTATAACATACAAGCTAATTACAAACCAACCAATGACAAACAAGTACAAATAAACCAGTTAATTATATTATTAATTGAGATGGTTCTTATTTTTGTTTTTTTTTATTTCTGTTCGGACGATTTAAACAAGTCGGCTTTATCTATGTAATATATTAATAATTTGTTTTATTTCCAGTTACAATGTATAATGCGATGCGTGACCTCGATAATGGCTGTGCTTGGACTGTCGGAAGGCACTACACCCTCTGCGGACGACCTCACTCCTGTACTTGTGTACGTCATACTGAAGGTAGGTTCACAATCATTCATTTGTTTGACGAAGGATTTATCGCACCTTTATTCATAAACTGAATTAACTCAGAATTTCAATTTTGTGGGAAATCGCATTTAAAGTTTGACATATTTAGATGGATGACTTCGAAAAAACAAAAAAATAAATAAATGGGTTAGGTTAAGTATAAAAACAGATACGTGTAGCGTAATTAATGAAGTATTAGAATAAGATCGAAAATTATACTATCTCAATCAAGAATACACCTTAGACAAAAGTTTAAAAAAAAATCGTAGTTATTTCACTTGTCACTATAATATATTATGTAATCTAATAATTTTGATGTAAACGGGGTACTTAGTTGGAGTTTTATATTAATATAAATTTTCGAAGAAATATTCCTAATTAATACTTTCTTAATTTTAATTCTATAATATTAAATAATTACCTGATACTAAAATAACCAATTATTTAGGTTTATTTCACATTTTTTTATTATGTAGAGGTCTTGAATAGCTCATTACTGAATTCGTTCACTTTACCGGTATCGACATATCGAGTCGGCTGTTGGATTGTACGTATTGTACTGACCAAGTTAAATTGGTTTTTGTTAAAAACTCGAAAAACGTAAAAGAGGATGCCCATTCATGGTTTCACTTTTAGACGTTCGCGGCATTATTTCAAATGTTAAAAAAAATATATATATTTTAATGTGGCTTTTTGACCCTTAATCTCTTCTATAGAACTTGGGGTTTGAAATTAAATCTTACCAAGGACTAAAACTTGAATCAAGACCGTTTCCATTTTAAGTGGAATGTTGCCATTATATAAAATAAACCATTAATGGTTGAATTCAAATAAACATCGTTTTAAAATAAAATGTTTAAATAACATTTAAACATTTTATTTGTGTAATGTGATTCGTAATGTCACATTAAAAAATTATTGCAGTTTAGTAATCTTATTATTTCCTGTATGTAGTCGTAGTTTATGTAGTGAATGTATACTTCAGTGTTAGTTTTGCATTAATTTATACATGGTATCCCTGTCAGAAACATGATGCCACAAACATTAAAAAAAAAAACTCTAACATTAGTGTCACAACATTTTCTCGTTGTTGTTATCGTACTTACCGTTGTTGTTTTTTAGCCTATTATTGGCATTTAATTTCTCAATAACCCCAAGTTATGTTACAATATACGTTTATATTTCAGATAATACTCAGTGTAGGCTTAATAATGCAGTTTATACATATATGACGCAGCATAAAAAAGTGTGAAACTGATCCTTTGAATTAATTAATTTTATGATTAAAGATGCGTTATGTTCTTTAGGTGATGGCATGGTACTTATTATGGTTATGGTACGGATCACATACACTGCTCGATAGATGATAGAAAGGATAGCTATTGTACTTGTAAATGATTTTATTGATTCACGCACTAAAATGATATGATATATTATATACTAATGAGTACACGATACGCTTGTTGAAGGTGAACTGAACTGTTATAAAATCATCGCTGTCGGCGTAAAATGCTGACCGCGGCAAAATGTACATCTCCGCGGAAAAAGTAACCAAAATTTAATAATAATAACGATAAATTGTGTCGCCTCGCACACGGCACTAGTTTTGTGGGTAGGTTGATTAGGTGTCGGTAGAAAATAAAGTGAACACGAAAATAAAGTTAAATCAGCTAGAGTCCTAAATAAAATTTACGTAACAAAGAAAATACTCTAATTAGGTGAAAAACGCTAGACAGTTTCTACGATGACTGTTCTACTCGACCGTTCCAATAAGACTGTCTCCCGGCGGTGCCACACGCCGACTCGTAGACTCTGTCGAGTGCTAACAGATGGCGCTTGCGTCCCTTGCTGACAGCAAAGTGTCCGCACTTTGCGTACAACAAGTTTACGAACCAAGTTGTGTGCAGGTGAACCCATCGTCGCTGCTGTCCACGATAGAGCTGGTGAACGCGCTGGGCGGCGCGGCGCTGCAGGGCGAGGCGCTGTACTGGTGGACGCAGTTCTGCGCCGCCGTGGCCTACATCAAGACCATGGACTACCCGCGCGCCGACAACCACGACACCTAGCGCACACATACGCGCCTGGTCTGTACTCTCTACTACTCTACTCTCCACTTAGCATATTGAACTGCAAGGCGAGGCGCTGTACTCAAGTCAACTTCAGTAACAATGGTTTAATGTTTAAAATTTTACCCAAAGAGAAAAAAACACAGTCAGTCGTAGGACTGCACGTCAGAAGTGAAAACATAACTTCACAATGTATTTGCATATACATACACACACAAACACACACACATCTGTATACCTATATATAATTAGGTTAAAAATAAAAAGTAGGTAATAACTTATCTAAATGTATACATAGGGTACACTGGAAGTTCTGCGCTCCTGGCCCCTCATAAATGTTTGAATTTCGAATGTTATATTTTTTTAAACATAAGAAACTCGGCTCCGTCTTACGAATTTTCGATCAGGTCACATGTCCTGACGCGAGTTTAACATTTTTTATCCATCCCAAAAAGTGCACAATGGTGCTAAAGAAGTTTTCACTTTAAAATTTAATTGTGTCTTTATTAACCGACGAAAAAAAAAGGAGGTTCTCAATTCGACCGTATATATATTCTTTTTTTTTTTTAGGTTTGTTCAGCCCTCTCTCCGTTATTTATGAACCGATTTTGATTATTCTTTTTTTGTTAGATAGGGTATACCTCAAGGGTGGTCCCATGTCAAGGAAGTCAGGATCTGATGATGGGATCCTGATAAAATTGAGAGAAACCTTCGAAAATTGTAGGAACGAATAGTGTTTCTGTTTACTTTTCATTACTTTATCAGGTATTTGCGTTCAGAAATCATCACCTCATGTAGCTGAGCTGATGATGAAAAAAAATCATCAAATAAAAATCTTTTTAACAAAAAATTAAACCGACGAAAAGAACTAAAAAGCAAAAAATAAAAACCAAAAAAGCGCCAAATAATAAAATGATTAATTATACCTACGTAGAGTTGGTTGTTTGGCGCCGACTCAAAATAAGATTATAAAAATTTTATAGTTATTTATTTTTTGCTTTTTAGTTCTTTTCGTCGGATTAATTTTTTGCTAAAAAGATTTTTATTTTGTAACTTCAATCTGTAAACCACATAAACATCTCTAATATTACACAGTGATTGATTTGTGTTCATCACATAAAAACTATAAATCAACGATGAACCTCTTTTGTTTTCGAAAGATCATGATTGAGTCTGTAAACACAAATAATTTTGTTATTGATTTAAGAATAAAGAATGAAAAAAAAATCGGAAACCGGATATACAAACAACTTACAATTAGTACACATTGCCACGCGAGGCAGATATGAATGTTTCGTACGGATTGCAGTGCGAGCTAGTAGCGGTCAATCTAATGTTTGTTTTTTGTTTCAGAATGGAGCGCGTGTCCACTATACAAAATTTGGATTCTGTCATCGCGAGCGATGCCACACGATTTAAAACAACGATACAGCACTCAATGCTACACTTATCGATGTACTAAAATAATAATGTCAAACTATTTGGCAATTATAAAAATATTAGCCTATAATTAAATACCAAAATCGTATTATCAAATATCGGCGACCGAAAATAATGTACGCGACTTGTACTAATATTGGACAGTAAAACCGGTGGTTATGCAAAATCATGTAAATAAATAAACGCCAATATGACGTCACACATCTTTAACATAACAGTAAAGAGTGTGGCAGGCAGGAGTGTGGAACATACTTTAAAAGTGTGTACTAATTCGAACATTCTCAATGGTTTAAAAAAAAATACAGGTAGGAATTCTAAGCAGTCATTTAATCATCTGTAATCTGAATTCGTTAAATTGTATAGAAGTATAATTTCTTCCTCTGTCGCCCCTTGCCAGTACGGGCCTGTGCCTGTCAGCATGGCCTATACCTGGCACCGATACGCGTCACGTTGGGGTTTACTATCTTAAGTGACAGCATATCCGTTTTTGTTGGAAAATTCACACAGGTATTATTATTAGGTAAGAGCATAAATTATGTAATGAAAAGAGTTTTATTTCACGTCGATTTTAAGGTTAGCCGGTCAGTCTTTTCTGGTGATTTTTTTATTTAAACTAGTTTTTCATTTAAAATAAATATGACACCTATGTGTCATAGAGTCATAAAGAAAGAAGACATAGTGAAGAAAGTTCAGTCATTTTCATAGCGACGTTTTGCTACGAAATTTACTACATTTAGCACATGAGCTACACCGTGCCTGATTCTTCTGAATGGGTACTCCGGTAGTGTCCATATTCCCATTCCCATTCAAGTTGCATATGTATACATTAGACGTTACATGCCTAAGATCATGATCATAAGACTCAACCTCAGTGTTTTTACGTTACGTAATTTATGTAAAATAAAGCCATCATTACTATCCACATGATTCACGGTAAATTTGTGTTTTAGGCGAAACTACCCAAACTCTAAAATTAAGTTCTTATAATCTTTGTCTACTGTTATTGTGGATCTATGACTACCACCCGTGGCCATGTGTTGAATCATTAGGGAGTGTTTTTTTAAGTAAATTTTGCTTTCGATACAAAGTAATAGCGCAAACCGGCCACGTTCGCGACGCGTACAATTAATTGCGCACAACTGCGCATTCTTCACGTTTTACGTTGACGTTTTATTATCAAATTGTCAATAAGAAACCAAAGAATGCGGCAGCACGGACGTGTGACCTGGCCCAAATAGTTTTTTAATCGACATAATTAAATCGATCTTCTTTGTGTCATTAACACGAATGAATTCCATAAAGGACTATACTATCGCATAACTAAACCACCGAGATCCTAACATACGTGACTGTGATCAATCCTTTATTTTCTTTAATCGTCATTAAAGTATGCAAAGTTTATTTAAAATTAAAATGAAGTCCATCGTAACGTGTGTAACGTTCTGAATGTAATCTGTCGACAATCTAGTCCCTTGCAAACCAAGTACCTGTTCAATTATCGTTCTATATCGCCTGTCGCAGTGTCGCTTTCTTATCTCCATTAGACTGTGATTTAGCATTGGTGTAGTGAACCAAAATATGTATTTTTTTAAAATGAGTGCAGGTATCCATAATGGTGTGATAATTATACATATAAAAAAAATATCGAAAGTAGAGGCCGATGAAAATAATTTATTGCAAAGTGTACATTTGATTAGATTTAGTTCGTGTAATATAGATTTAGTAATCTTAAATGATATTAGAAAGCGGTTGGAAAAGCTTCTCTATGTTAACTAACATAAAGTTTGTTTTTAATGTCCAATGAAATGTACAGACAGTGTAAAATGTCTTGTGTATTTTAATTGGACGTTCTAATACAGGCTAAATCATTTATTCATCAAAGAAAACCCTCATTGTCATCATGTATCGTTATGTTAATAGTTTGTAAGGTAATTTCTTATTCGTTGTTAAGGCACCAGTTTATTTCGCACCACTATTCAAAAGACACTATTTTTGAACTAACATAGCATGTAAAAATCAATGTAATAATTATAGCTAGTAGCTTGTAATCAATCAACAGTAGTAAGCCCCGTAATTATATATTTACGATTATCTGTGTAACGTCAGCTCTACATATTTAACACTTATATTTATACATACAAATACAATGTGTTATACACAAGCAGCGGCGAATTTACACATTTGCCGCCAGTAGGCTATTAATTTTGCCGCCCCTACCGGTCGGTCTATCTAATTCCATACCTCAGGACAAGACATAAAAAATAATGTAGGCCCCAAATTTGCCGCCCTAGGCTTCAGCCTACTGGTAAATCCGCCACTGTACACAAGAGACGGTAAGACGGTCGTACACGTATTTTGCATACTCGTTGCCTGGGATACCGACAATGATACCTTTTATCCAGAAAAAAAATGTTTTCGAGGGATGGAAAATTACTTTTACGAAAGCGAAGCGACAGAGAATATTTAGGGGTTAATAAATACTAAGGATGTTATAGAAAATGTTCGTATAAAAAGTAAATCATTGAAATTGATATGAAAATTTATAAGATGTTGTTTAGAAATATATAGACTC
Source organism: Euplagia quadripunctaria (assembly GCA_963859945.1). Classification (NCBI taxonomy): domain Eukaryota; kingdom Metazoa; phylum Arthropoda; class Insecta; order Lepidoptera; family Erebidae; genus Euplagia; species Euplagia quadripunctaria. The sequence continues at coordinate 2,639,804 of OY982560.1, read as the reverse complement.
CTTTTTCAACCGACTTAAAAAAAAAACAGGTTCTTCAGGTATTCGATCCGTATGTATGTATATCCAATTTTTATGATTGTTTCAATAACTTATTTTACATATTTTTAGAAAGGTTTTAGTGTATAATACATTATGTATTTATTTTCGGCTATACAAATCTTAAGTATTACCAAATCTTTCTGTTACACGTTGTATAGTAGGTAGGTATATCATCATTTTCCCTAGATACTTACAGTGTAGGATCCTCAACAGCATAAAGTATTTTATAGGGTCATTTCAAATATTCTTCTCAAGCCGAAACCAATTTTCAATTAATCATTTATTTTGTAAACATAGGTCACAAAGGTGTGCATAGTAGGTACAGTTATTTATGATTCTCTATGTTTTGCCAATAAATGGCGTACAAAATTTCTCTTACTTAGCTTACTTAAAACGAAATTATGTATTAACACAAATCGCACCCAGAAAGAGACATCCAGAATTCCAAACAATTTGTATTTATTACCTCAGATGACAATTTTATCCAGAAGATATTCTTTAACAGTGTAATAGGACTTTTTTTATTAATAACGATATAAGTTCTTTTTCCGTACCCAAAGGTTAAAAACGGAACCCCTAAGACTCCACTGTCCGTTTGTCTGTCACTAGGCTGTATCTCATGATCCGTAATAGGTAGACAGTTGAAATTTTCACAGAATGTGTATATCTGTTGCCGCTATAACAACAAATAATAAAAATTTAAGGGGGGGGGGGGGTAAAAATCAAGCACCTGATTAGTGCAGTCTGTCTCTTCACATTACTGTCATGAACGGCTTAACCCCTTTTACATTAGAGCCCTGGTGATCCTATTCCTACTACAATGTTTTACTTTTTAAAAGAAACCAGTGTTAAATATTTAGAGCTGGCGCTTTTAGTAAAATTATATTAGTAAGTAGCAAGTTTCGATGACAAGTTACCAACGATTATAAAATACACTGATAAAGGTTTATATTATGTGCTTCGAGTTTGTCATTCGCCAAATAAATATCACCTACCTACAATTTGTACTTACTGAACGGCCTGTTTGCTGGTGGCGTAACTAGTAATCTGAGGCCCGTGGCTAAATCATCGGATGTGTATGAGGCTGACTCGCACCTGGCCGTTATTTTCTTACGGATGTGTTAAAATCTTGATAATTCAAATACAAAATGTATTTAAAAAATATTAATTATTAAATACATCTTGTAATTAGTGCCTCCTGTGTTCAGGGCTTTTGGTGCCCGGGGCCCCGTGGCATTTTGCCCGCTCTACCACCCTATTGTTACGCCACTGCTCCGGACTCTGTTAATTTTTATTTATACAAGATATATTGTATGAGAAAACTATTTGCCCTTTCCGCACCTTGTTAGAAATTCATGTTGAAATATTTAGGCAACTGTAGGTCACCGTTATTTCATGTAGCATACATATATTTACACTTATGCAGTGGCGTTGGATTAATATTTACAGTAAACAAATCTAGATCTATCTATAAATTTATACACCCTGTATTTTAAAAAGGAAAACTTACTTAAATCACTGAAAGGGCGTGACTCTGGCATGCAGTTACAATAAGAATGTTTGAAAAACATTATTGCTTTACAAGTTATGACCGTTTGAATTTCCAGGTATTTTTACCTCCGCTTTTTCATAAAAGTAGGTGGAATGTGTAAAGTTCGCCCTTTCAGTGATTTAAGTAAGACAAGTATTCTTTTTTTAAATACACCTGTATAAAATAATCCAAACTAATTTAGGTAGGTCCTAATCATCTGTATTTCCGAATCAAATAATCATTGGAACATGTCATTTCTCGACGGAAATATTTTTTAAAGCTTGTAACCCAATATTCAGTTTCAGTTTATATGTGTATGCATCGTTCGTTATCGAATACATGTTGGGTGGACCCACCTCGTCACTGCACTTTTGTAACCATTAACACGACTTCCTGATTAATTGTATTTGTTATTACTATAAGTACTTTAGAGGATGAATCTACCCATTTGTTGTATGTATTAAAAAAAAACAGCACGGCTTATGGTTTTATAAATTTAGTTTATGCTTTTGAGCAACCAATAACGTTAGGGTAATTTAGTTTGCAATTTTATATTGGAAAATAATTATGTAGCAGAATAAGTTACGAATCAATTTTCCCTTAAATAGTGTTAGAACATCTTATGATGACTATTTCCAATTTAAAATAACTAGGTGAAATTAACAAATGCTTTAAATTTTATCGTAGAAAGCTTAGCTTCTAAAGAGTTAGTAGGATTACGAAAAAATGCTCTACCCACGTAAATAACCTTCCAATTGTCATCGAATTTGTAAATTTAATTTGTAAAATTACTGAAAAATTATTATTTTGCCGAGGTAGACGGCAGGTCTAGTATATTTGTACGGCTAATAGGCGCTGCAATTTACTATGTATACCAAACGAAACGGTGTGTGTTATCCAAACATAATTGTAGTTTTCTTTCGAGATGTAATTATGATCATAATGCCTTATCTTTGCGTGTCGAAATTTTTTTCGTCCACTATTTTGTTTAGCAGATGACTAGGTGTAACAATGCATTTGAATAAATATGAATTCTCGGAACAAACTAATAAAGTTCAATCTTAATCACGCGATTAAATGCCATTCCACAATTACATAAAAATAACGATTGCACTTTAGCCTCATCTGTTTTATGAAGAAGCCATATTTTGATGTTCCAATGCAAGGCATTTCAATCTATTTTAATGTTTTAACAAAAGACGAGCACCTCAAAGGAGACAGAAAGCAAAACAATAGAGATGACTTCCATCTTTCATTTTATGTAGTAAATAATTTCATGTTTACTCTGATACTCTAGTGATAAATGCGTGAATACTCAAATGCTTTGTAGGCTCTCATAAGATGTGCTGTATGTATACATAAATATCACAATAAAACTATTCAACAAAACTAAGGCAGTAATTATCTAATGACATCTTGAAAGGAGACTACATTCTATAGGGATAAAGCTCACTACAGTATGTACCTAATGTAATCAGAGCAATGAAATTATATTTAGCAATAAACTTGTCTCTTATTTTTTATCCCTATCACAATTTGTCAAACATATTTCTAGAGTAGTGGTGCTATTTTTTTTTAAATTAAGAAGGGAAATAGGCGTTTGTATTCAACTCAGATGAGTTGAAGACAAACGCCTATTATTACTCTCTTCAATCATCAAGCATATTTGCTCTTTTCAAACGATTTATAGGTCTGCTTGGCAGATGCGTATACGTTTTAGGGTTAAGATGATTCATAATGCGGTTTGAGTATTTCTCTGTGTATTGTTTTGCTTCTATCACGATTTTCATGGCTGAACCAGGCTGCGCCAATATATTTTTTGGACTCTTTGGAGACGGGGTTGTTGTGTGGACAGTTGAGACGCGTGACGCCATCTGTTATAGAGTAGCATAAATAATCGAACATTCCAGAAGATACCTCTATGTTCTAAAGTTCCCACAGGGGTGTCGAGTCAGTCGAGACGTCGATTTCGTGTATGAAGCGGTGTTTGATAATCTAATTTCGAACCCCGGCTCGTATGAGGATGGTTGATTTACTGGTTGAGCACCACAATTGGATCCCATAAGTCCAAATCGGCTTTACGACCGAGTTGTGCACACAAGTTTATACGTTTATTTTTACTGTTTAGCAGGTTTTTTTTTTCAAGTTGTTTTCAAGATTTTTGAATCGGTTATTAACTTGTCACGTCTTTTTCTTTCATATGTAGGGCTGCGATCCGTCCGGGTTTCCCCGGATTTGTCCTGTGTCCGGGTAAACCCTTATGCCAGGGGATAATTATAATTGTTAGATAAATCGTTAACAAACTAAAAATTTAAATGGAATGGGCGTTTTTTTAAGGTGTCCGGGAAAGATTCTCGATTTCACCCGTGTCCGGATTTTTTTTAATTTTTGTCCGGCGTTGGCAATTTAAGTGATGGCAGGTCTAGTTATATGGCATATGTCATGTTGGTCCAAATAAAATCCCAAGTATTGGATTTGCGGCAGCGGATCCTGAAATAAACCTTGTGGCACTCCAGCATAAGTCCGCGTTCCCAATATTGTATTTTATTCGATACTAGCGACCCACCCCAGCTTCGCATGTGTAGCAGAGACATCTTCAACAATCATCAACATAATCAATTTACACAAAATCTTAACAAATTATACACTTAAACCTTCCTCATGAATCACTTTGTCTATTAGTGAAAACCGCATGAAAATCCGTTCAGAGTTTTTCAGTCTATCGCGAACAGACAGACAGACGCGGCGGGAGACTTTGTTTTATAAAATGTATTGATATAGTTAAAGACCTTAATAGACGTTTGAGTACATCCATCAAATAGGTACTTCATAATCTTGTTCTTATTGATGGCTAAAGAGCTGCATATTCACAAAACTTGGCGTAAAGCTGCTGTAAATATAGGTTTTTTCTACAAGTACAAAAAAAGAACTATTCATGTTACATTTCTTCCAAAATTATATCAATAAAATCGTACCTACTTCATTGCAAATCACGTCAGGGTAATAGGATGTCCGGAGAAGACTGCCTTCACCTACCGTTGAACATCACAACGCCCAGCGTTGCCATGTTTGTTTTGTTTATGCAATGCCTTAGATAAACTTTGACGCACGCTGCCTGTCCGTAAATAGACAATCTGGCGCTTTATTGTTTTAACTTGAAACATCAAATCTTAAGATAGTCATAATAAGGTAGAACGAGTGTGAGTATTTTTGATTTTGCACAAGTTTTAATGCCATACTCGGTGAAACGCGTTGAACATCCAAAAACGCTGCAGAGCTAGGTATACCAGCCATTTGGATGCGAGGTAAAAAACCTACGCTGTATAACTGTATTCGACGGTGTTTTGTGTATGTCATATTTGAAGCACCTACATTTTAGAACATGTGCTTCAGATATGATACGGATCAAGTTTGTTATAATTGAGAAATATTTGTAGTTCAGTTCATCAGTAGCTATTGGGTGCGAGGCTGTTAATGTTTCTATGTGAAGAGATCATTCGGTTAATTTGTGATCTTGTCAATTCCTAGAAATTCTCCGAAAAGGACGCTTTTATAGGTACCAAAACCAATAATTTTGGGATGCAAAAAAAAGCATGTAAATTCAAGTAGGAGATAGAACGAGTTGGACATCGAGTGATCCTGGGTTCGATTCCCACCCAGGACAAATAATTGTGTGATGAGCGTGTTCATTATTTTGTTGTCTGGGTGTAATTTATCTATAATATGTAGGTTTGTATTTAGTAAATGTGTTTATCAGCAGTCTGGTTACCATAGTACAGGCTCTGCCTAGTTTAGGATCAGACGACCGTGTGTGAGATGTGTCAAGCTATATTATTATTATCTATAAATGCAGGTTAGGTAATAATGGCAATAAAAATACGTTTTTTTGCGTACACGTTTTATTATGTACCAGATTTTACTATTTTTTTTAATTTACACTTATTAACACAGCTTTGCAGCATTAGGTCACTGAAACAAGAAATTAGGGTTATTACATTATGGCTTTTATTACATTTAATACATAACATTTTATGTTGCGTTATCATCAGTGAGTGAGTTGCGTCATGGCATTCAGCAGTAGCAAATTTATAATTACATCATTTAGGTATAAACAGATTTTAATTAATGCTGAAGGTAGTATTAAGAAATCATAGAAGCAACTCATCAAATTTGTTATGTTAAGTTTAATATTTACCTTATCACAGTGTAGATCACGCCTATGATCGTGGCCGCTCCTTCTTTTCTTTGTATAAAGCTAGAAGGGATACGTTGGCAACTTTGACAACCTGTGAAACAAGAACACTTGTCAGAATAGATAGGTCATCTTTGATTAAGTGGTCAAATGGTATAGGGTCAGTCGAACTCACTGCATTAGTGTTTAGCATTGCAAATGCTTCAAAATTATGCATTTCAATTGATTGATGTGCTTAAAATAAGATTTGCCAGTAGCAAGGACTATTTATTGGAGGAGTGAGAACTAAATTTTAATAAAATTATTGATTTCAAAATTACTAGATGCAATGTTGCTTTGAATTTTCCTTGTTGTTAATTAATGGCTCAATACAAATCTTTTAAATAAAAAATATCCTCACCTTGAATCTGACTCCAGGAATATCACCAACGGCGTGACCCTTACGACCGAAACCCGCTACTAGCACTTCGTCGTTCTCTTCAATATGGTTTAGACAACCATCCCTTGGCACGAAAGCTGTGACTTTCTTGCCGTTCTTGATCAACTGAACACGCACACACTTGCGGATGGCAGAGTTGGGCTGTTTGGCTTCAACACCACTGTTGAAAAAAAAAAGGGTGATTATGAGTTTAATTATAGGTATATTTAGCTCTAAGTAGTATTAACAGGGCTAAGGCATTGAACTTGTGGTAAATAGGTTGCTGATGTGAACCAAACCCAGCACCTTTCAGAGAAGAACATGCTCCAATCTAAAAGTGTAATGCTATTTCATTTATTTTACAAGTAGGACTTGTAACAAAATACCATCATAATATATTAACTCTTTGCATCAGGGGTTATGACTCCGGAGTGGCCATTATATTACTGCATACATTTCCATTTGAAATTTGGAACCTTGTAGAAAAAAAATAGCTGACAAGCTATAAGCTGATAAGTATGGGTGTGTATTGAACAGAAAATAAAATATAAAATATAGGTTCCTCAATAATAAGCAATTACCTAAAATATGTTTTTATATGGGAATACAAGCTAAATCACTTATTACTTTCTTGCAGCTAGAATATGTAAATCACTTCCTCAGAAAACAAGTAAAGTGTACAAGGGTCTTGGTTCACAACCAGTAATTACTTTAGAGACTAATAATAGGCATAACCGAGTAGGTTAACACATTAAAAGTTAAGTAATACTAGCCAGGCCAGTCTAGGATGGGTGGCCATTTTAAACACATTGAGACCCCTCCGTGCCTCAGAGAACATGTTAAACCATTGGACCCAGGTGCCATAGAAACATCTGTGGCATTTGTTAGGGGGAGTTGGGAGCCCTAAAAAGGCTGACAACCTGTCTAACTACGGAACTTCGATATCGCCTAGTACTTGGCTAGTGGAGAACTGATGGTAGTCGCTTCACGTAAAATATTAATGTTCAGTTGTATACAACTGAACTATATATATACTATAGTAGTTAAGACTAAAAGCCAACCCCTACAAACCCCCAACACCCAAATAATAGTGGTTGGCATGTTACTAGTATCTTAGCAGGTTTATATCGATAGTGAGTAGGGTCGAAACCCAGTCACAAGTCAAATGTTATATCCACAATATTACTGCCCGTTCAATGCTTAAAGTAAAATAAAAATACCAAATGTTGATCTTGAACTAAACGACCTCCTAACTTAAAGATATTTATTTATCAGGGGCTACATTTTAAACAGAGATAAGACCCCTATATAAGAGTTACTTTTAAGGAATTGCTTCCTGTAGTGTGACTCATAAGTGCCATAATGCAAGTCAAGAATAGTGTACAGAAATACTTGATTAGCTATATAGATAAAACTTTCTTTGATATATCTAAAACATAATATATAAAATAATACAACCTACACATTGAAAAAATAACAGTATTATCTAGTGAATATATAACTGTATGGAGTGTAAACACCATACATAATGCATGTGTATAACCTCATTCACAGTTCATTGACCCATGTGGTATTTATTATACAAAGCACATTAAAAACTGTTATATTGATAAAACAAGTTTTGCACTGTGTAAAGAATTTCATGGCTCTCGTAAAAATTATTTAAATATTTATTTAACTAATGGAAAGCGTATAGAATGTAGGCAGGTATATAATTTCAACACTTCATGCTATTAGTAGTTAATGGTTTGTAATTGCCATGCATCATTATCTTTACTATCAGCTTCTTCTTCGTCTTGTAGCTTGCGAAGCAGCCACTCGCAGTATTATCCTGTGATTGTAGTAAAAACACATTCACAGGCCATAATAATGCGGGCGGACGCAACGCTTACTCCAACCTCTTCGATCTTCTGACGTCTCCAACATGTTCAGTCAAATTCCGAGGAAATAAGCGTTAACAACCATTCTCACAACATATATGGACTGACATAGACTATTCTAGTAATGCAATGGTAACGTACTTACACTTTCTCCAGGACGATGCCCTTAGCGTGAGATGCACCACCGAAGGGATTGGCCTTCCACCTCGTACCCATGTGAGCTTTCTTGTATTCTTTGTCGGCCCATCGTTGTTCACGACGATGGTTCACGTGCTTGCGCGCCGTGCGAATTCCACGGGGTTTACCTGCAATAGCGACGCTGCCGGTTATCACTTATGTTTACGACGCACAACACAGAAATCGACACACTATAATTTAAACTATATATCGTGAATGAGAAAACTTTTATTGCACCTTGTAATTAATGCGGAGGCAAAGAGATGGAAACAGATTACTTATACACCACGAGAAAAACATGTCTGCGCCATGGCCGACACCTATGCATGCACATATAAGTTACAACTTTTTTGGGATAATATATGGGGAATATTCACTCCTACATTACATGCGTATTTATTACACTAGTACACGCATTTTTAAAACAAAATTAATAAATAAACCATAACAAATACTGCACAAAACTATTCCTTACCCATTTGGATAGCACGACACCAATCGGCTACGGATGGGAAAAGAAATTATCAAGTTAACCAGCCAACCATCGGCTTCAAATCATCAATGTTACCAACATTACAAACCTAATTTAGTGTTGCCATTTTAATAACTGACAAAAATTGTTACTACCTGTTATAAAAATTATGTTTTTAGACAGGGTTTAATGGTATCTGCTTATATTTCAAACCGAATTAACTTATGAAAATTCTTTATATGTAGGCTTCTATCAAATATACCAAAGATGTTTGATCTGCGCAAAAAATGGCACCAACTAAACACCAGTTGTAAGCACATGGCAGTTGAGCTAGCAGACGCTTCGCCACCGTCATATTATTTTACTCTTTGCCATCTCCTTGCGCTTTGTTCTATCGCGTGTATGTGACGTTTCAGGTGTAACCGAGAAATACCTGAATTATGCTTAGATATGCAAAGAAGGCATGAAATGTCGTAATTTCGATAGGAATAATTATAAGAATAATATTTTTATCATAGCTTTAATATGCACTGTTAAAAATCGGTAATTTGGAAAGATAGTTATTTTTTAAATACAAATGTATGAAACGGGAGCATAAAAATATCTGGCGGCTTTATCCATAAACTAAAACCGTTGGCAAGACGAGAACAACCGGAAATTATATGCCTAAGGCTTTTTCCGGGACGATGACAAATGTCTATCGTGCCGTCCTTCAGGATATACCTTCGATAGTTATTCGTCATTACAACTTCATCTGTAATTGAACAGACAAAACCTTCAGTTTCTCCGAAGAGGTCACTGAACCGTAGCCAGGACACAGATGCTAATAAATCTACATCGGGCCCGTTTAAGGCCCGATAAAAACGTCCATGCAGCTCCTTGTCCCTCCATATATCCTTACGATCTGTAATATTGAGTACTGCAGGTTTTTGCGCCAGTTCTCTTTAGCTAGAGCAAGCGGAGTGAGTCAAGCAAGCAAGCGTTATAAACTGCCACCACATCCCGATGCACATCTACGTTAACGGAGAGGAAGTAATCTCTAAGGTTGCATACCTCGCGATTATGAAGGGTATTGGCATTTAAAAAACCACCCCCCCATTATAAGTGCCTAGTGCTACCTCAACCATTTCTGGTCTTTTGTAGTGCACTTTTACTTTACAGTTCACTGAGACTGTTCACTCAGACTTATGGCTTCAAGAAACCTCCAGATCCTATCAGCAGTAATTGTTTGTATTCCTGCGGTTCCATGATGTGCGACCCTAGGTTAATACTTCGGTGCCTCATTAGTCAGCCACAAGAGCATAGAATATGCATTGCAGTTTCTTTTGACTCTTGACAGAATCTGCATATTGTGTTCTCGCCCAACTTTAGGTTGAACATATTATGTTTGTTCAGTTTGCAGTGTCCGGCGAGGATTCTTGTTACTGCACAGATTTTGTATCTTTTGAGTTCCAGTTCTTTGGATACTTTATTGTCATAGCCCTTTATTAAGACTTTCGAGTGTCTTAGAACAGTCGTGGTCTTCCATCTCTTAATAGCCAATGATGTATATTGGGCGTTTATGATTGAATACGCTCGCTGTTTGCTGATGCTTGGTTGGAATGGTTCTGGGCCATGCTGTCGGTTGTCTGCACCAGCTCTGACGAGTTCATCGGCTTTTTCATTGCCATCGATACCTGAATGGCCTGGTACCCATCTTAATGTAATTTTGTTTGACTGCCCTGGCTTTGAGCTAGTCTCAAAATTATATAATACCAATAGCGCCGCTTGGCTGTCTGAGTTGATTTAGATGTGTTGATTTTTTACTCTCCTCTCAAGGTTGATCTCCACGCATCTATTTAATGCAGAGAGCTCAGCCTGAAAGACGGAGGCCTCTGCTCCCAGATTGGCGCTTCACCTGAATTTTGGCGTTTCTCCGTAAATTCCACAACCTTCATCAAGGCCTTTTTTAGACCCATCGGTGTACCATTCGTAACTACCATTTTTGTTGGATGCCTCCAGGCCTTCCAACCTTTTCGGTCCCCGCGGCGCCCCGCGGAGTAGTGTGATTCGCAACAGTAGGTAGGAAGGAGTTTACGCTAAGTCATATGATATCATTCTGCTTACGAGGTGTATATATACTGATTTTTTATTTCAATATATTCAAATAACCCAAGTAAAAACTTAAGAATCTAAGAATAATTTTCGTAGATTGAATCAAATTTTTTGCAGGTATAAAGTTGGATTGTTTCACACTGTTTGTAAGCCTCTGAAAATTTATCCTAACTGAGGTTTTGAAAAAAAAATTGAGTGTATACTCGGTGTAAGCTTACGGTATATGATTCGAATTCACACCGAGTATATTTTGATCGAACCGTTAAGAACAGCAGCCCCAAACTGTACGGACCGTACAGTACGATTTCTATCCACAGACAAATTTTATATTCGTAAATTTTTAAGCACAGAGTTCTTTCTAAAGTTTCCACAGTCAGTATAATATGTCAGTATCCAAATCCAAAGAGTAAAATGTTCTGACGTATCTGTCTGTCATCAGTGTCTTTGAAAGTGTGTTTGGTTGGTTGACAGTGGTTGTTTGTGTCTCGATTTGTTCTACAAACTTTAGTTGCGTAAAAGAAAGTAATACTAGTCAGTTTAAGATTTTAGATAATGACTTTAAGCTTGCCAAGAAAGGATGGTGGACCGGGTTACGTTGGCATACAGTTCTGTCAGGAGTGCAACAACATGTTGTATCCGCGGGAAGACAAAAACAACAAAGTTTTGCTTTACGCTTGTAGAAACTGCGATTACAAGCAACTAGCTGATTCGAATTGCGTGTATGTCAACAAAATTATGCACGAAGTCGACGAATTAACTCATATTAATCCCGATGTAGTGAGTGATCCGACTCTACCACGCACCAAGGATCACATGTGCCCTAACTGCAACAACAGGGAGGCAGTATTCTTCCAGGGACAGACAAGACGTGCTGAAGAAGAGATGAGGCTTTATTATGTATGCACAAGTTGTAAACACAGATGGACTGAGTGAAGGCTTTTAAGTGTAAGATTAAATTTAAGTTTAATAATAAATCAGATTTTATTATGTTGGTGTTTTATTGTATTTTTATATACAGAGTATAGCTGTATACTAAACATGATTGAAAATGGCACCAACTGTACTTAAATGCAGTTCTGTTGGACACCCAACTAGTGATAATAGTAGTGAGGCATCATTAAACAGTACTTGCTTCTCATTGTTATTTTACTCAATTTGGTTTTTAGACATTTGCTTAGTAAGCACAAAGGTTTTGTCAAAGAGGTGCACTCAATTAGATACTTTTTTAAACGGGCAAATCATTAGTAAAATGAAACAACATTAAATTTTTAGGCTTTATTAACTAAAATATTGCCAAGCATATCTGTTCTAAATAACAGTTAACAATTCACAGCCATTGATTAATTAATAATAAACATAGAATACTCTGCCTGATCTAACACATGCATACCGCTTTACAGTGTAAACAATCTATTTTAACAATAACATAACAATTTGTTTTACTATGTAAATATTTATGTAAAATTACACTAAATTCATATTAATGTTTATAGCCTTTTTAAACTATTGCTTTCCAATAATTGTAACAAGATGTATTATAATATACTGAGAATAGAAAACATATTAACATTCTTTTACAATTTTAACCATAATTTTGGTGTTGTAAGCTCTAAGGATCATCACCAATAGGATATAACATCACACATTTAAATGTATACAATATCGTACTTGAAAGGTCAAACAATAAATTGTTCTAAAATATCAGTTTAGAATGTTGGTAAGGTGTGCGTGTGTGTGTGTGTTTGGTATTTTATTTTAAAAAGTATACGTCCAATGTGTTGGATGTTATATCCTACCATGAAAGCCGAATAATTATGCTCTAATTTGGCACACTGTGAAGTACTAATACACTATATAATTATGGTAAGTATCTACTGCTTTAAAATCCTACCAAATCTACAGCCTCCCTCCCTGATTTGAGAATTCAAAGATTGCAAGCCTATAAATAGTATCAAATATTACTATGTAGCCCTAGTGCAAAAATGCGTGCCCTAAAATCATGTGCAGTAAAGTTTAAAGATGAGAAACAAGTTTGTTACAGCTTTATCAACAGTTCACAGTATTTAACTAACAATTTTATTATCATAGAAAAATTGTCTATGATTTCTATGTTACACTATGCATCTTAAATCCTTTATAATCAACTAACTTTATAAAATAATCCAACAGATTCTTTAGTGCCATGGTATCATTGAAGCCAAGTAATTTTATGATTAACCCGTTATAACATTATCTTAATAGGCTTCTTTCCTTACAATTTTCAAGAAAATAATATCTGTGAAAGATATAAAGCATTCCCTTTAAGTATTTCTTTGGAATGTGGCTAATGTGAAAGACAGAATCCCTGTTGAAAGAGCAGGTTGTATGCCACCCGTCAACTGCAGCAGCCATATTAACCTACTTCCAATGTGTGCCACGCATGGGCCATAAGATCCCTGTCTCTCGCATTATAGCTAGGAAAAATAATAGTTTTTGTTTTATGCTAAAATACAATATTATCGCACACCTAGATTAAAATTTTTGAGTTATGCATCGAATTCCTTATCTCAATACCTACCGACCAATAAAACAGATTTTAAAATATAACCAACATTCGACGCTAGACGCTACGCTCACCAACACGAACTCAACTCAAAAATTTTTTACATAAATACCTACATGGTTAGGCAACAGGGATATAGGTAAATTCAAAAATCCATTTTTCAGCCTAAAACATGATTAAAACACAAGATTCCTACAATATCTTCTAGCTACAGAAGCTAATTTAAAACAGATAAATCTACACTCACAGTAATTAGTTTTTCGTATTTACTGAAGTCCTTTTTTGACCTAATACCTGTTTAGATCTAGGTGCGCGTTATAATATTAACATTATAGTGCCTTTAAGACAAATTTAAATCTAAATATAATTTCTCTCATTGATTCTTACACTTACTTTTATCTTATTTTTCAATAATAACCTGTATGGATAACCCTATAAAAATAATTATTTGTTAGTTCAGCATAGGGTTGCCACCTTTTTTGGAAAAATAATAGTATATTTAAAAAAAACCTGTACAAAAATATAGTACTTTTAGAAATTTCAGAAAAATACATACAGCTGAACATAGAACCTCCTCCTTTCTTTGAAGTGGGTTAAAAAATAGTACGCACTAAATGACTACTAGCTTTTAAACCGCGGGGGTTTCGGTTGTGTTAATGTAGATTTTGGAAATCAATTCAGTTATCCCTCTTGAACACTACTTTTACTGGACAATGTGTGTACAATATTTCATAATGATCTGTTGAGTAGTTATGCGCGAAAGCCCCCAACAAATATAGCCTCAGTAGTACAGTCAGTTACAGTTAATTTAAAAAAGGCAATAGTTAAATAAACTTTTAAAATATAGTATTTCTTGTACCATATTATTTTTCTATAATAAATAGTAGGTACAATTTATTAAAATATAGTACAATACTATATATTATAGTACGGGTGGCAACCCTAGTTTAGCAGGTGTCCCACGCCTCTTTGGGTTGTGGAGCTTCAGTTTAATTTACCAATTGAGTTGAGAACTTTTTGAAGGTCAATTTGACTTGACAATGTGAGCTATATACCACCAGGCTATCACACTATCTTAGGAGTATAAATCAGTAAATTAAATGGACATCAATTGGACAATCTAGGTACCTATAGCTTACAAATACAATACGTACAAAGCGTCGTACATTTAACAGGAAAAACTTAACAAGTGTACATTATAATTTTATCATCAACCATTCAGGAAGACGGGTTTTCGAAAATGAAAAGGAAGAGCAAAATACTAACTAGTTTCAACGTGTTTACCTACATCTATTCTACCATAAGAACGACTCTTACCCCTGGACTAGTGAATAAAAAAATCAAAACTAACTTCAATCTATCAATAGAAGGTCTTATTACGTTTCAATATTTTATACATAGTTATTTTGAAGGTGTTACTTATTCGTAAAAAAACGGGATTGGGAAGGAGCATTTTTCGGTTAGATGAAATACAAATCTGAGTTATGTGCACTGAAATGAGCATATAACAGAGATACATTTCTTGTATAAATAAATTTCTCGAAAGTATAGCACGTTTGAGAAATACCGAGAAATACCGATCAATGATAACTGTCATGAATCTGCTTAAAGACCGACTGAGTGAGCCACCAATTGGTTGCTCACTCCGTCTAGGAATATTTTGAACTCTACCAATATACAGGATGTATCTTACAACTATTCACTCAGTTAAATCCATAAAAAACTAACACAAAAAGTTTTCGAAGTTAGTTTTTATGGATTTTCAAGGTAACGGATTGAAAAATTCATTAATAAAAAAATATGTAGGTACCATTAAAAATCTTTAACTTTACACACTCCACCTGCGTTTGTGAGAAACGGAGGTAAAAATACCTGGAAATTCAAACGGTCATAACTTGTAAAGGGATAGTTTTCTTTCAAAAGTTATTTTTGTAATTGAATGCAAGAGTAATTTCAGTGATTTAAGTAAGTGTTCCATTTTCATATAAGTACACCCTGTATAATACAAAACATGTATGTAAGTACTATGTACAGTACCCGCGCGAGTTGAATGCAGAGCTCAGGACAGGAAGGCGCTAGTGTGAAGGTCAGCTCTACACTCAGGGCGCGCGAAGCGAGGTTTGTGGGGGGCGGGGTGAGATACATTCAACTTGCGCGTTTACTGTAGGTATGACTTCATCATAATTATATTAGGACGAAAGTGCTCTTCAGGTTTTTTAATTGGGTACGAATACGAATGGGACGCATTGGTTGCTTGTGCATTATGGAGTTTAAAACTTAGTAATATGATACTGTTGTCTATAGTATTTAAATTTTTTCTTAATTTTATAAAATTTGTTGTTAACATTAAATTCATAAAGCACCAACAAATCTATGACTAATTATGACATCTACATTTGCGTCTAACTGTATTGTAGGTTAATACTTTCGTTTTATTATTATGTAATTAGGAATAATTACAAATGATTCAAATGACTATTATGAACCATAACTAGTAAAACTCACAAAAAAAACCGTAATTTTACAATATCGTCCAGGTACTCTAAAAAACTGAGTCTCTTGAAAGAGGTTGCCTAAATAAAATAACTAAAAATTGTAGAATAAGGATGTTGATGAACTTGTTGTTAATCAACATTATAACAGAGTGATTAATTGTGATGTTTAAAAACCTAAAACAACTTTTTATTTTAACATGTAGGTATACTAAAATTGATAAAAAAAGACTTAAAAAATAACTATTATCATGTGACTGCAATCACTAACCAGATCCATTACGTCATTAACCGATTAACAAGCTGACAGCTGTCAGTTGGTGTCATAATATTAACCACACCTATATACTTTTATTACTCTTTGGAGCTTATCGGTTAGTGACGTAATCAAACTCATTTGGCAAATGCGAGTGTTTTAGCGGGAAAATTAAACGTTACATAATTTTTTGATTTTTCATTTACAATTAAGGTTTAGTAAATAGAATATTATTTTTTAGTGTTAATAAAATAAAAGCAGTTCTAAAATTGTCAACATCCCTATTGCTTCCACTCAACTTCGTCCTCTAATAACTATAACGAGTTTTCATTTATTATCCTTAAATAATTTAAAACTTATACATATACTAGTGACCCGCCCCGGCTTCGCACGGGTGCAATGATGATACTAAATATACCATAGAATGTCTTTACATGTCAAACATGTTTTCTTCAGAGGTTACTTTTGAAAGAGCGACATATAATTATTGGCCATGTGAAAAACACTCAACGCTCAAATCTAAGCCTGCAACATTGAAAGTTACAACATTTTTAACGGAAATCGTACGGCCCTCTGGTACCGCCGGTACCGCCGCAACCGCTTTGTCCCTGCATTTCAAATCTGTAATATCTTCGAAAATATTCATTTAAATTGCATGCTGTAAAGGGCCATATTGATCTATATTTAATGTACAATGTATTTAAGGTACTTAATTGGATAAGGATTAGTGCAGTATTGCTTAAAATCGCTTCGTGAATAAGCCATTATTTCTCGTACAAAGTAAAGGATATAAAATGGTTATTGTGTGACCTTTCTTAGGTGTACAATACTGTGGTACATTATTTTGATCTATCTCGTAGGGTTCAGCCAGCGTTTGCAATGTAAACGCAAAAAAAAATGTGTTTATTTACGACATCATATTAGAAACCTCTAAAGTTATCAGTGTTTCTCTACTATATTATGCATGTATTATACATATAAACCTTCCCCTTGAATCACTCTATCTATTAAAAAAAAACCGCATCAAAATCTGTTGCGTAGTTTTAAAAATCTAAGCATACATAGGGACAGACGGACAGCGGGAAGCGACTTTGTTTTATACTATGTAGTGATGGTACGTATATTAGTTACACGTATTTTTATGCGATTAATACGTCGGGGTTGGGTAGCCTACAAAGGTGTTGAACCTTTGAACTGCCTGACTTTTCGACCAAGTTATACAGGCGAGGTTACGCTGTCCCAAACAATTTCGTTTTGATGATAATGTAATCGTATACCATTCAACACGTAATTTGTAAAAGGTGCTTTTGTTAGTCACCACGGTATATTATTTTAAATTAATTATTAATCGTGTCGTCGTGCGTCATATTCGAATGGGATAATCTAAAAGATGATGAATGACTGGTTCAAAAGATCTTAATGTATTTAAATAAAATATATAAATATAAAATAAAGTATATTTTTCATAAAATGCACCCTAAAAGGTGTGTATTACTCTAATGATTCCTATGATATTAAATTTATTATAATCAAGCTCGGGCAAAACAACCGTTTCAGTAATGTTAGGTATAACACCAATTACCTTATTGTAAGTACAGTGCAATATATTATTAGCACTTTGATTAGAGCAAGCTTTAGCTAGGCGACTTAAAAAATAGTACCTGCACCTACATTGCTTGATCTGTACTGATTTCATAATTTTAATGGTGAATATTCAATACAGAACCAGCATTATACATATATTACTAGGTATAAACAATTAAGCGGCGGTAACGTAATGGCTAAGGCGTCGGACTTGCGATCAAGTGGTTGCGGGTTCGAACCCCACCCAGTGCACTACCGACGTGAACCCACTCCTAACACAAGCATTAGCTTAGCTGGAGGGGTTAACAAGAATACTAGTAATGTGTGACCCACGTTACTAGTATCCTTAAAAAAAAAACTTAATACGCTGACACTGCGCTAATCAAACGCTTTGTTTGTAGTCCTAAGACCGATTAGCCATTTAAACATCGATTAGCGCCTATTTATGTTTGACACTTGTAACAATCAACTGACATTTCTTTGAAACATTTTTGTCTTATATATTATACTATATTTGAATGAAGAAGATGGGCAGATGGGTAGATAACTGTCAAGCTAAATCCGTATCTTTATAATAAACGTCAAAACGGAAGTCTACAAGCACCAATATTGTTAATTTCAAGTAAATTAAAATAAACGTAGAAAGGGCATACCAATTTATTTTATGTTCAAAGTAACCCTTCTCTTCAAGTAGTGTTTAACGAACTATACAGAGTAGCTAAATGGCCCAAGACAAGGAACAATAAATAGATGAAACATGACTTAAAAATAATGACATAATATATTTTGTTCAGCTAAGCGGACGGCTTGATATTTATTCAAGACGGAATAATTGGTGCACTATTATTGCTGCGTCGATGTATTGCAATAATCATTATGATTTTAACTGCACTTAAGTTTATGACAAATCTGCCATCAAAGCTCAGGTGTAATTTCCTACGAAAACGTTAAAAACATACGTAAATATTGGGCGGGGGTGGGTGTGTTCCAAAAGGAGTCTATGGATGTCTGGAGGACATGCACGGCGAATGGCCATGGGAGTGAGCGCAGGTTGTGTAGATCCCTGAAGGAGGTCTCACCACGTTTAACTTGCAGACTGCTCAGTCTCAACCGACTTGACATCAGAATAGTTGTAGGAACCATTACGGACCACTTGGCTCTAAACCGTCACCTATTCACCATCAATGCGACAAGCAGTCCTCTATGTAGAGGCTGTCTCAACGCGGAGGAAACGGACGCCCACGTTGTCCTGGAGTGCGAGGGAGTGGCCACACAACGGGCAAGTATCCTCGCGGGAGCGAGGTCGCTCCTAGAAGCCTGTGAACGCCCCAGGAGGCTTCTGTGCTTCTGGAAGGAGCTAGGCTGGCTCAACTAGTCAGCCTTTCTGAACGCCGCCTATGAGTCTAGATACGGAAACAGAGCCCTATACTAATACCAAAAATACGTAAATATTGTACGAAATCTATATACGGTGGGGTGCGATGTTAATCTTAATTATTTTTATAGTAAACAGAACATCGTTGTACCTATTCTGTTAAACATTCAAACTGCACATAATTATGAGATGTTGTTAAGTCTCGTTAAGTTAATGGTGTTAAGTAAATGTAACTAACACTTTCAAGTTCATTATAGCGACATTACAAAACTTAATATCATCTTAAAATTGAGTACTTACTTACAGTTTTTTTTAGTCTATGACCGTAACTAAATTTTACGTCCATCACTGCATCACGATATTGCTAACAGTATATTGTTATACGAATTAGCAACATATCCATCTTTAACAGACTTTCCCATTTGTAAATAATTGTTATTTTAATTTGTTTAATTTAGAAAAAAAACTTATTCAATAAAGTTATAAAATAAATTCTAATATTTCCCGTTTTCTAAATTGGTTATTATTTTAGATGGGTTCATTCTGAAAACGATATCAAACGATAACAAAATGTTTCATAATTAAAACTTTTGGAAGCTATTCTTATCGATCAGATTTGTTGATACATTTCAAAAGTAACTTTAAAAAGAAATCAATTTCAGTACGTGGCATCGATTTTGAGCCTTCTGCCACGTATCGAGAACCGCCGTCAGTGTTCCGGAGGCGGAGGTGGTTCTGGAAAGTTCTCCGGCAAAGGAGGTAGGACATTGGCCTCGAATCGTGCGGAGATGTTACCTGGAGGGGAGTAGTTCGCGACGACGATTATTTTACCGTCCCTGGAGCGAGCCTTGCCCACCCCGAAGAATGATGTAGCAACCCAAACCATTTGGGTGAAGTGCCCTGAAAATTACAGATACAGTTTATTTTGGAAATTGATTGATGGTTTATGTGTTTGAGGGTTGCAGTGGCGCGAATATTTTAGTCGACTCGCTCTGTTTGAAACCACATAATTATATCTAGATAGATATCTAATACCTTTAAACGAGCAATTCTTGTATATGTGTATATATATATAATCTGAATCTAGGACACGGCTCCAACGATTTTGATGAAATTTTGTATACAGATACAGTTTTGCATTTTTAGATACGGTCTCCCAGGTACTGTATGATTACTATTTAAAGTAGTTTGATTTTGGAATTTAACATTAAAATATTTTTCTGTAACCTTACCTGCGTTGACATTAGCGTGAAGAACATCAGACTCCCTAAAGAAATTGTATTGCCGCACAGCTGCGTACCAGTAGGAAGACACTTCTTGACCTGCAATGTTAAAACATTGAATCAATCAAGCTTTTTTGCACTGACCCTTTTTGGGTTCCGTTCCTCAAAAGCAAAAAAAGGAACCCATATAAGATCATTGTTTTTCGTCTGTTTGTCTGTCCGTCTGTCTGTCTGTCCGTCTGTCTGTCTGTCAAGACCATTTTTCTCAGGTACCCGTTGACGCATCAAATTGAAATGAATACCAAATACGTATGTCTGCGGTCCGGTGCTGAAAAAAATCAAGCTTCTAAGTCAACGCAATCAAAAGATACGGCCATTAAGCTTTGGTTTTTAAGAAATTTGTACATTTCGCAGGTTAATCAAAACCTATAGGGTACTTCCCATTCACCTAGAATCATAAAATTTGGTAAGAAGCATGGTCTGACAGCACAAGTAAAGGAAAAAGTCGTTAATTTGTTGTTACATCATATAAAAAAATAGTTTTTGTGATTACAAACTTATATTTTGCGGTTGGATTGATGACATTGTCATACATCGCAACCGCAAAGTTAAGTTTGTCTTTCGAAAAAGACGGGCAAAAGCCAACGAGAATAAATTCCCGAGATGGACGTATAATCTACATACAAGTTTGTTTGCGTACGGAACGTCAGACTCGCACTTGTCTGCTTTTTTTTAATTTGTGGATCGGTTCTACTTAAAAATTTTATTATGTTTAATTTTCATCAAATGAAATGGAATAGAAGTAAACTACTGTACAACAATAGTTTTTTTACAAGGTCTCTTACACCGTTCGTTGTTCCTAAATATATGAAAACAACAGACTGGCCTGTTGGTTTAGTGGTTAGTGACCCTGACTGCTAAGCCAGAGGTCGTGGGTTCGATTCCCACCCAGGACAAATAATTGTGTGATGAGCACGATAATTTGTTCTGTGTCTGGGTGTAATTTATCTATAATATGTATGTATTTAGAAATATATAAGGATGTTTATCAGCAGTCTGGTTACCATAGTACAGCCTCTGCTTAGTTTGGGATCAGACGGCCGTGTGTAAGATGTGTGGAGTTATTATAATTAAATGCTGTACGTTGCAAAGCTCATATACTCCAAATTACATTTTAACATATAGACAAATTGGAAAATTTACCCGCATAAGTAATTTGAAAATTCGAAAGAACTGCAGCTGGGAACGACGACTATATGTATGAACTTGGTCATTTTGCAATTTATTGAAATTAGGTCTGGACAACATGTGTTGTATTAGCTACCATAGAACCATATTCTCAACAAGCCTCTTAGAGTTTACATATAAGAAATTTATTTTAGTTAACAAAAATACACTGAGAAATTTTCTGTCTGCAGGTAAAATAAACACGTTAAAATATTGTTTATTATTTTCACATTATTTAGCACATATTTATAGGGCACCCTAATTTTTATATATTCTTAAATTTTTATTTATTAATACTATAACAAATAGGTAATGTTCTTCACAAATCATAGTAAATTCGATACTATTAACATCACATCAAACCGATTAATGATCGAGAAATTAATTAAGTAGAATCTATCTAAGATATATGACCTATATATAATCGAAGAGTAGAATATAAACAAGTAGAGAGTGGGTAATAAGGAACATGTGAATGTTGACAGACAACGATTAATTGCTTTGTCTCAATACTTCTTTATATAGGTATATATTTCTTCTGTGCGTGTGTACGAGTATGTCACTCAACTTCTCCTAATCGGCTGGACTGATTTTAATGATTTTTTTTGTGTCTTCAGGTGGATTCGATAATGGTTTAGATTTACAATTGGACCCGGTAGATGGCGCTGCGATAGGGTTCCAGGAATAATATTTTGTACGTTACGGCAGGACAATATCTGTTGGGTCCGCTAGTAATTATATATTTCTTTTCCATTAATTGCAAACCATTTTTTAGATATAACAAAAGCGTTTACGTAAATTTTTTGACAAGTAATAAATTAATTGTAAAAAAATACATTTTAAAACCAAGTTTTATTTTAGTGTAGATTTGATGTTTATAAAAGTACTCCTCAAGACGAATCCATTGAGCCCAAACTCGATTCTTTTATCTTGTTTAGGTCAAAAGTTTCTATGGCCACCTTCCGACTCCATCATCATACCCTGGATATCAAGTAGCATCAAAGTACACACCAAGACAAAACAAATGAGCCCAAACTCGATGGGTTTATCTTGTTTAGCTAAGAAGTTCCTATGGCCGTCTTCCGGCTCCATCATCAGAACATCTCCATGGTACCATATCATTGTATTGTCACCGAAGAGACATATGTACACCAAATTTGAGCCCAATTGGACATCGGGAAGTGGTTCTAATATAGCTTCCAAGATTCGTGCTGAACACATACATACATACAAACATTGCAAGTTAAATAGAAGCTTTTAAAAATAAAAGATACCCAGAACTCGAAAATCCTTTTAACGATAGAAAATTGCTGATGATCATCAAAAGGCTGAACAGATTTTCTTGAATTAATAGTTAAGAGCACCTTCGATCAAGTCACCTTTTAAACAAAAAAAAAACTTAATCAAAATCAGTCCATCCGTTATTTAAACTTAATTATAATAATCATTACGGAAAAAACCTATTGCGATAGAAAAACACATCTCATATTTGCAACTAATATCTTGTAGTCTATTAATACAATTATAATACAACAAAAAATGAATTAGACATTCCACTATTAGGTATGTTTGTGAAAGAGTATTTTCTGTTCCGTGTTTAAAAAATACACATACCAGTGACGTCAGGCTGGATGGCACTGACAGGCCGCTGGTACAGATTCTGACCGACATCACGGTCGTTCCTGTAGCTGAACTTGTTCGTATGGGCCAAATGGTTCGCCCACGCCTGTGCGTAATCGCATAACTGTTGAAAAAAAAAGGGAAAATATTTATTGGCCAAAATTAGCATAATTATAATATAATATATAATATTTTCACAAGATTGTCTGATCATATGCAAGTTAAAAGGTAGTCATAATCACAATAATTGAAAATTCTACTACAAGAACAGAAATATCATATCTTACTAACAGAACCTAAAATAATTTTGGTTAAGTAATTGAAATCGGTCTTATCCCTAAGAGATATAAGTTTATAACGCACTGGTTGTTGTTTCCGACTAATAGACAATTATTTCTTTGTTCTAGTTCTTGGAGCAATAACATTCCTCCATATTATGGCGCCCAACGTGGGACTATTTAATTATTAAAGCTTGGACTTACCGGCAACGGCCAGTTCTAGTTACAGATATACGATCTTGAGCTGCTTGAACTATTGCTTACACTCCTTCCTTCCATTGCCTTCCCTTCTTACCTACATACTTTCCCTTTTGATATATGTACTCTCCATTTTTAACGCCAAAAGTGCCCGGTTGACGGCAATAGACTTGTCTCTTCTATGTCAGAGGGACCTATTTAGTTGGCAAAATATGGGTGTGTGATAGATACGAATCTGCCTACCTCTTCAGGCGTAGGAAGATTCGAATCATATCGGCATATCTATGTCTGTCCTACAGGGAATAATAATTTTGTAACGAAGGACTTTGTAAGTTTACAAATAATGTAATCATTACAATAATGTGTTAAACCAGCGACCCGCTCCGGCTTGGTAGGGTGCAATGTAGATAGATACCTACTAATGTGGTGAGAAATTATCGCCATATTTAAATAAATTAACATAAAAAATATTAAACTATAGAGTCTGTGCTGAAAGGGAACCGTCCTAGGATTTGAGGTCGCAGCAGTGCTAAATTACCTTTTTACACTGTTACGTCATTATTGTTTACTGTATTGTACAGCATTGTTTACTGTCGAACTATAATGACGTAACAGTATTGTCAACATAACAAAGAAGATAATTCAGCGACTGCTGCGACCTCAAATCGCACGATGGTTCTCTTTCCGCACAGACTATACGTATAAACCTTCCTCTTGAATCACTCTAACTATTGCTGAAAACGGCATTAAAATCCGTTGCCTAGTTTAAAATATCTAAGCGTACACGGCGGGCAGCGACTTTGTATTCTACATAGTCTCTACACATCTCTACATAGTAATGTAGAGATGATACTAAAACGGATGACCCCCATGGGGATCAAACTCAAAATTTACACATCAGTTGGACTACACTTTTTTAATATACATAATATGACATTACATAATATATTATGTTATATCATGACATGACATAGTGGTAAGTAGTAGAACCAGCATGACTGTAATTACGTCTCAAATAGTTAAACCAGAAAAAGTAACCATTAACTCTACAGCTTCAGTATGATAATCCTGTTGGTTCTAAGGATTGGAGGGATTGTGATAATACCTCTGGCGCCATATATAGCTGCGGAGCGCCGTGCCGCTGCCGGTACACGTTATGCCAGCACAAGCATTCCGTGATGAAGTCACTATCCTGCCAGGCGGTGCGCACTTCGCTCCACTGCACCACCATGCTCACTGGCTTTAACAGCAGCATCTGTTTATAAAAAGGCCTTTTAGATTTATAGTACTGTGAAGGAATTAATAAGATTATAAGTACTGCAGGCCGGGTGCTGTCCGCATTCGACATGCAACTTCGTGAACACATTCGTTCATAATATTTTATTAACCCCCGACGCAAAAAGAGGGATGTTATAAGTTTGACGTCGATGTCTGTGTGTGTGTGTGTGTGTGTCTGTCTGTGGCATCGTAGCTCTCAAACGGATGGACCGATTTCGATGCGGTTTTTTTCATTTGAAAGCCAGTTTCCTTGCGGTGGTTCTTATCTATGTTTGGTTAATATCGGTCCAGCAGTGTAAGAGTATCAGCTCTTTTCCAAAATGATGTAAGGCATTTTGTAATCTTGGAAAGGATTTTCGAGTCGTGGTGTTTTAATTTTTTTATGATTATTTAGTAAGTTACGCATGTCGCCCGGACACAGCGGAATACGCACATACACGCACACATATTTATGCGAGTAAGTATATGTAACACCCTCAAGAAGTAGTTCCATCGATCAAATACCTCGTGAATGGTGACACACGGCACTTAATAGATTGCGGGTAGAAAACATTACATAATGATACATATGTATAGCTCGTACAGCTAGATTGCACTTCATTGAGTAGGTTGCGAGAGTTACTATTGTAACGAGCTGAGGTACGGGATCAGCACGGTACATCAATTTATTACCAAAATGGACACAATTTATTTTAATAGATCGCATTTGACACAAATACAATTAATTCTCACTACTTCAATTATAACTATTTCCATTTCTTGCACTTCGCACTTATCGCACTTGTTTACTCGATGGTCGCTCAACTATAACTCAACTAATACTGCAATGCATGTATTTTTACTAAGAACGTTATTTCAGAGTTCATGACATTTCCCGAAAAATCGAAATCCATCTGGAATCTTCTAATACATTGTGGGATATTCCATAAATAGACTTAGTTCCGTTTATTATCAAAAGATGGCATGCACCTCAATTTAGGTAATAGCAACCCTCTATGATTTAGTATACTCGACAATAGATGGCGCCCGCGGGTTAGGCTTCGGTAAAACTATTTATTAAAGTGTTCATTTAGAAAACTTTTAGTACGTAATTTCTATTACCAATTCGGTTGTATGGCATGTATAATACTTTTTACACTTAGTTGTTAGTGTCAGTGTCTTGAGTGATAAATTCATCAAAGACATCGAACATCGAACCTTCTATGTATTATGAAAGTAACATACAGAAGATATTTGTAACCAAAACATATATAAGTGCATGACATATACACTGATGTTTTAATTACTGTAGGTACTGAACTTGAAAATTGGGTCATGCAAAAATATGCGGATCTTTATTCCGCATGTATTTTACAGACTTTATTATTTATTGGTACCGCAACCTAGCAGCCGTATTACAAATTGAAAAATATTTTACCTTCCGCTACACAGAGTCTGGCATACAAATTACGGCAAGCATTTACGCAGGCATCGCACATGCTCAATGTACGACAATAAATACATTCATCGATCATTTCAGAAAGGAACCTCTCATCCCACTAATCCCACTATCCCACTAATATTATAAATGTGAAAGTTTAGATGGATGGATGGCTGTATAGATGGATGGATGGATGTTTGTTACTCTTACAAACAAAAACCACTGAACCGATTGCGGTGAAACTTGGTATGTAGATAGCTGGAGACCTGGATTAACGCATAGGCTAGGCTAGACTTTTTATCCCCATATTCCCACGGGATCGGGATTTACGCGGGTGAAACCGTGGGGCGCTGCTAGTTACTCTTAAAAAATAGTAATGAAAAATATTTCACTTCGACTTTGACGTGGCTATTGTAACCTCTCTGGCTCCGAACCAAATGGACTTGGGAAGCTTGGCTGAAATAGGATTTACGATGTACGTGCTTTACTTCACGTAGCTGAGTCGATATTGCATAACACCTCGTGCAATATCGATTCGGAGACGCTACAATTTTGGCCGCTCATGGGCGAGCTAGAACTTAATATTACCTATGGAAATATTTTTGCACTTACATTTTTACATTTAATTGGATGGGCAAATAAAATTTTCTAGAGATCGCCCGCTGGTCGACATTCGACCATAATTCATATATTTTTTACCTATTCATTTCCAGTATAAGTTGAACTGTCATTGTTAGACTTGCCGTACCATGACAGGTCAACATTAATACTGGACGCGTGTAGCGTATTCTAGCCGTTTTCACGTAATTTTTTAATTTGTTCGACGAATGTGTTTAAAAACGTTAGCTTTCGGCAGTTCTTCTATTCCTATTCAAACTTAAAATATTCTAAATTTCATGTTCCTCCAATCAATAAATTTTCTTAGAAATGCGTACAAATAATTCTCTTCACGTATTAATATATAGATTAAGTATAATAACTTGAGACATATCACACGGTCGGCCGTCTGTTTCCAAACTAGGCAGAGTCTGTACTATAGTAGCCCTGATAAAGCGCAGGCCACACCGCCAGCTAGTGAGCGAGCGAGCGAGCCGGGCGAGCATCATTTCACCTCTTTTCATACTTCGGTTCACACCGAAAACTACAGAGATAAGCTACATCAGCGATACAAACGATGCGAATAAAAGATCCGCCGACGCCAGTGATGCTATTCGTTCATCTCGTTTGCGTAGCTTAGTTCTGTAGTTCGCGGTGTGCTCGCTAGCTGACGCTTGCTCGCTCGGTGCGCCCGCCAGCTCTCGCTTTGGCGATCTTTTTCGGACTAGTTGACGCTCGTCGCTCTCGTCACTCGTCGTCTCACCCGTCCGTCCGTAGTTTTCGGTGTGAACCCATATAGTTTAGCTCCGCTTAGTTTATATGGTTTACCTCGCCTCGCTTCGCCAGCCCGCCAGCTCGCTCACTCGCTCGCCAGCTGGCGGTATGACCTGCGCTTAAAATTACTTATAAATGACTAAATTCATACATACTACATAAATGACACACAGAACAAATGCTTGAGCTCGTCACACAATTATTTGTGTGAGTGGGAACTTTAGCCAGTGAGCAGCGTTTAATAAGAATACTCTCTTAGCTCTCATAATTTGTGAGAAAACAATGACATCAAATCTTACTTTAGGAGGTTCTCATCTCTAAAGATCTAAAGAAAACTGTAGACTCACTTTTATTTTGTAGATTTGCGCGTCTTTTGTTAGTCATTTACAGCCGAAATTGCGATAAATTAGGGTCTAAATTTATATTTTTCTAGGCAAAGTATTTTAAATAACTGTTTACCTTGTTTTAGAAAAGAAAATGTGTTTGGAATCTCCAATTTAAAATAGCAACATCATGCTGAACGGGCTGAACCCTTAATATACCTACTCAAAGCCCTTGGTTATAGCGCTGAAAACTTTCCTAATACATCAATCAATCAAAAAGCTTTATATTTTTCATCTATTTCGTGGGTGATGGATAGCCTTGCAGGCGCGTTAAGTGAAGTGCTACCTTTTATTTACACTCTAGTTCTTTTTACCTTTATGAGAGTCAAACCATACAATTTTTCCTATAAAAAAAAACTATGAGTTAGTTGAGCTCTATATTACTCATAGAGCTGAACTAACTCACAGTTTATCTGAAACCTGAATGAAAATCTTTCGTCTTTAAATTTCACGGCAGACGTAAAACCAATTAATAATCTTTTTTTGGGTTCCATACCTCGAAAGGAAAAAACGGAACCCTTATAGGATCACTTTGTTGTCCATCCGTCCATCCGTTTGTCTGTCTGTCAAAACCCTTTTTCTCAGGAACGCGTAGAGGTATCAAGCTGGAATTTATATCAAATACTCAGGCCTACTGTCCCTTAGAGCTGTGAAAAAATCAAACTCCTAAGCCAACGCAATCAAAAGATACAGCCGTTTATGCCGCAAAGATCCGCAAATTTTCGACACTCGCAAGGGAATCAAAACCTACAGGGTACTTCCCGTGAACTTAGAATCTTCAAATTTGATACGAAGCAACGGCTTATAGCAGAGATAAAGGAAAAATTGCGAAAACCGTAAATTTTTGGTTACATCATATAATAAAAATATTTTACGGAACCCTCGGTGCGCGAGTTCGACTCGCACTTGGCCTGTTTTTTTATACTCAATGCGATTCCTAGGTGCAATTGACCGGATTAATGTTTATTAATTACTCTGAAATAAAGGCATATATACATAATTATATGTCCGTGTTCCCAATTAGTAGTAAGTAATTAGTAGCGTAGTTTTTAATCATAAGCGTTGGAACACACACACAACTTGGAACAAACGAAATCTCGTACCCTGTAAATTAGTTAATAGATACTAGAGATTGGCAAGTGGTTATAGATCGACTCTGGCAGATAGCGATCTTACCTATTTGCAACACAATATATATATATATTTTTTTCTATATAATTAGCTGGACCCCGCGTAAGTCCCGATGCCGAGGGAATATCGGGATAAAAAGTAGCCTATGTGTTAATCCAGGTCTCCGGCTATCTACATACCAAGTCTCATCGCAATCGGTTCAGTAGTTTTTAGGTTAAGTGTGTAAAATCTCTATTGGATATTATAAACTGATATTTATACCTATTATTTATGTGTACTGTGCTATGTTGGAAATAAACATTTTTCTTTCTTTCTTTCTTCTTTCTTTCTTTCAATAATCATGATTTATTTTTGGTTCATTTCATTGGCTAGTACAACTTCAAATGTCTGGAAAGAGCTAGGCCGACTCAAGCTCAACTAGTCGGCCTCATTTGCACGCATAATGGACCGGCCTACGAGTCTAAATGCGGCAACAGAGCCCTATACCAATACCGATTGTAAAGGCTACCTTGACAAGTCAACATTATATTTACTGGACGGATGTAGCTTGATATAGCCAGATATGGCCGTTGTCAAGTAATTTTTTAATTTGTGACACATATTATTTAGAATTTTTACATGTCTGCACTTGTTCTACATAATAAATGTGACTATACCACCTGAGGCCCGTGGCTAATTCACCGGATGGGGCACAAGTTCACTCTTGGTGCCTTGTGCGCTTAGAGCATTGGTGTCGGGGCTCCGGGCCCCCTAGGGCCATGGGCCCGTGGCATTTTACCCGCTCTGCCACTCTATTGTTACGCCACTGTTCCTGTCCGTGTTTGCTTAAAAACTGCGTACCTACAAAGAAATCTCCTCACGTATTAATTTATTACGTACTAGCAGTTCCCGCACGGCTTCGCTCGCGTGTACATATTTATATATTTTGCGCGTACCCTACTTCTTTTTCCAAAATAAAAGTAGCCTAAGTTACTCCTTATAACACTATCTATCTGCCAATTAAAGTCCCGTGGCAATCGGTAAACCCGTTCCGGAGATTAGCCGACACAAACAGACAAAAAATTAAAAAAAAAACGGATTTTTAGGCATAGGCATTGTTGCAAGTAACTGTATGAGCTAAAAAAACTATTATTTTGAAATTACAAGTAGACAATTCTATTTTATTTATTTGTATTGTTTGGGTAAATAAATTTTACACAACCCTGTAGAAATTATTCTTCATCAAACAAGCCAGTGGCGTAGCTACCGAAGGGTTAGACGGGGCAGTGCCCTGGGGCCAACAAGCTCAGGGGGCCCCTCGGACTCTGACTTACAAACTATAAATTGAACTAGTGAAAATTTCGCCCACATTCGGAATATAAATAAATCAGATTTTTTAGAACCAGAAGTTATCAGGTTTTTACTAGAGTTGTAACTGAACCACTATTTATATTAAATTGCGTACTTGATAACTTGAATATGGAGTACGACGAATCTAGATTACGACAAATCTGGAGTACGTCGAATTCGGAACACGACGAATACGGAACAAACGATTTTAAATAGTTTAGTTGGGGCCCTAGTTTATTTTTTGCCCCAGGGCCTTTGGTTACCTAGCTACGCCACTGAAACAAGCATAACAGAAATCAAAGTTGTAGTAGAAGACTGTTATTTAATTATTTTATTTTCCTTTCAGTTATACAGGATTTAGTGCTATAGATTTAACTCTCATTTATAAATTCCTGGAAGCCGGGTTACGACCTAAAACCGCCTAGCTTTCAAACTGTGATATTTATCTTGACTCTTAATTATATTCCGACTATAAGATAACATAGGGCAAAATGATCAATAGCTTAAACGCTCTCATTAGCATGTATGAATAAAGTTGTTACTAAACAAGGCCAACACAATAATGAACGTTTCGCTTAGGTATATGCAATTCCGTGTACGTTTTCTGAAGTGGTAGCCACACGCGATCGCAAAAACGACGGCGGCCGGCGTTTCAATTATCGTTTTAGCATTAGGACACACTCACAAACTTTACGGATATAATTAAAATTATGTAGTTAAGTAATAATTTATTTAGGTTTAAGATCAAATACTTTTCGGTAAGGCTTAAAAAAAAGATAATGTTTTCAATTTGGGAACAAATTTTAATAACTATGTTTGGCTCATAGCAATGTGAAAACAAAAGTTCCCAACCCAAAGGTTATGATGATTATTTAAAGTTTCATGTGGTTTGATTTAGATTAGACGCATAGAAGTGAGTTGTAATTTTTTTAAAGATAATTATTTAATAAGTAAACATATTTTGAGTATCACATTAAAATTTGTTCTAAAAGTGCTGGAAAATGTTTGGACACTTTTTTCATTAACTAAAACATTTTCCCTTAAATACGTTAGACAATTATCTGTTAAATTATAAAAAATCTCTTAAATTGTAAAAATTTTTTTTAGGGTTCCGTTCCTCAAAAGGAAAAAAGGAATCCTTGTAGGATCCCTTTGTTGTCCGTCTGTCCGTCAGTCTGTCAAGACTCTTTTTCTCAGGAACCCGTGGACAAATCAAGTTGAAATTAATACGGTCCCTTGAAGTTGTAAAAATCAAGTTAAGTCTACGCAATCAAAAGGTAAGGCCATTTAGGCCTTAGATTTGCCAAATTTATTTATTTATTAGGTATTTCCTATTGACCTAAAATAATGAAATTTGGTAAGAAGCAAGGTCTGACAGCACAAATAAAGGAAAAAAATCCGAAACTCGTTAATTAGTTTTTTGTGATTACAAACTTATATTTTGCGGTTGGAAAGTTGACTTGAGTATCGTAGAGTATGAGAGTATCGTAAATCGATGTATGGGCACAGATTACTAAGTAGTTACTACGTAACAGATAAATCACTCCCTACAAAAATGTCCATACCTACCGTTTTAATTACCTACTCTTTCCGAGCGCCGACCGCTGCATGGGAAATTGATCTTAAATGTTGCTACTGCGCTGCTAGCGCACGGTTGCGTTGCCATAAGTGAGTTTAGGGTTACCTCTTTTTATGTAATATCCAATATCTATATTTTTATAAAAAAAAGCCTATGTTGATTAAGTGAAGTTTTATAACACAAAAAATCGGTAAGTTTACTAATACGAAACACTAAACAATGAATGAACGAATGCACGCTACACGAAAAACTTAACGCCGTAGCCATGCGATCTCGAATAACCAAATCTCTAATTCATCAATTCGAATCACTTAACAACAAATGAGCGCTTCTACGAAAAAAATATTACCAAAGCCACGCCACCTCGCTTAACCAAACCTCTAACGAGAAACATCAATAAATTATTAGAACAGTTAAGCAAAGAAAATAGACAAGAAAAAACTACATCATCATACTACTATATTATTTCATCATACATTACTGGATCTACATCCATATACAGCACATAAACTATCAGAAACCATGTCAATTTTCACCGTGAATTTGACTGTATTTAAAGTACATATAAGTATATCAATACGATTTCGAATTACGTTATTGTACGTTGTAAATTTAATAAAAATAAAAACGTGAGCGCTCGATGCAGCTGTGGGCAACCCACTACGCGAGACTGCGTATAAGGTCCGCCAGCGGTCGAGCGGTCGGGAGGTGTTTAGCGCACGTAAGTACATCGAGTGGCATAGGCCTGGTATGGGAGAGTATTTTTAGAACTGCAAAGTTAAGTTTGTTTTTCGGAAAAGACGGGCAAAAATGTTTACTTACGGAACTTTTGGTGCGCGAGTCAAACTCGCACTTGTCCGGTTTTTTTTCTATATAGCTGGTATCTCTTTCACTTTCATGATTAAAAATTGTAATATATATAACCTCTTTGTATATTTAAGTTAATTACAACCATTTCCGTAGTTAAATTACTAAGTTAATGTGTAAAATTATGTATACCCTTAATCTGGAATCTGGATTGCTTTTTATAGGTTGAGAATCATTTCCGGTATTGATTTTAAAATACAAATAATAACATGAAAAGTATAGCTATAAGTTATGGAAAAGTAACAGTCGCCTGAGATTTTTTAAACACAACTGAACCCAGTCTCCTGAAAAAAAAAATACACACATACCAACGGGCCGCCTAATGGTAAGTGGTTACCTGAGCCTATAAACACAACGGTCGGTATCGCCACAGAAGCGGTCTCATTCGCGCATTCGTAAGTCTATTGCACTGACCAGGTTTATTTAGTAACTCGCAACCCGCCCCGGCTGTTGAGCGTTGAGACATCCTTTTTTTTATCTGTTATAGCGGTCAAACGAGTAGACGGGTCACCTGATGGTTAATGACTACCGCCGCCCATGGGCACACCTGCAATTCAAGAGTCACAAGTGCGTTACCGGCCTTTAAGGTGGGAGTAGGGGAAGAGGGGGAGAGGGGGGGGGAAAGGAAGGGTTAAGGCCTTCGGTAACCTCATTCACTCGGTGAAAAGCAATGCAAACATTGCTTCATTGCCGGTTTTCTGTGAGGCCGTGGTATCAATCCAGTCTAGTCGGCCCATACGTGCCGAAGCATGGCTCTCCCACGATAAAACTACTACATCTTTAACAATTATCATCGTATTTCAACCAATGTACCTAAACCTTCCTCATGAATCACTCTCTCTATTGGTGAAAACCGCATGAAAATCCGTTTAGTAGTTTTTCAGTTTATCGCGAACAGACAGACAGACGCGGCGGGGGACTTTGTTTTATAATATGTAGTTATACGTACGTTCAAAAACAACGTCATGAATTTGAATCGTAGCTACAAAGGTATATTTATAACTACCTGTAAATAACTAAGTTAAATTACTTTCAAAGCTAACCACAGAACGTCCGAGATACTCCGTGGGATTATGTTTATAATACAATTCTAGTTGGAGGATTAAGTTCCAATCCTTTGGGTGTGGAACAGTAAAGTTCACGTTCAAAGGTATATCTCATCATAATTTAGCGTTATAGTTAGGTCCATAAACAAAGTAGTAATTATCTGTAGAGAACCTGTAGCTACGTACGGGAGTCATACTGTAAGTTGAAAAATAACGGACTGATATAGAAGCCTGTTAATATTTTTATTGCTTTTCGAAGTAGTTTCCATTCTTTTCGTTCCTTCCGTTTGCTTCGACCACGTTTAAACTCATTAAACCAGTTGTAAACAGTGGCACGAGATAGGGCTTCGTAATGAAATGCCAATCAAAGTCTATCGTAACATTGTTGTTGACTAAGACTGCAACGAAAGTCGTAATAAATCATTGAGCGAAAATTTTCTCTAGTTAAATTCATTTCGATGCACGACAGACACTTTTTAAATTGCCGCCAGTTTGTAAAAACAAATGACATGAAATCATTAAACATCTACAGATTCCCAAAGAGTTCCTAATTCAAAATTTAAATACATTTTTCATCAGCTGCTTTTCTAGCTGGCCTATTCTAAAAGCTTTCAGTGAGACCCACGTATATAAATAGGACTCTTTAACAGTAAACTATTTATTTTTTACTTTTTATTTACATTTATTTTTTTAGTAAGGGACAACACATTTTCTACAGGATCTTGTAATGTAGAAAATGTGCTGTATTCACGAATGTTGAATTTTTTACGAGTGTTACTTTTCATGACTGGTTGATCCTTGCATGGTCTGGGTTGCAGTGTGTATAAGTATTTTACGAAAAGTAATAACTATGTCAATTTATTTTCTTTTATAGTGGCATACCTTAACATCAGTCATGTTATTTTTCATCTGGCAACAGGATATACCGTCAAAGCTTTGACAGCTGAGCGATGCCCACGACAGGTTGTTTTAAATTCCATTTATAAAAGTTTTGCGGAATTGTGAGGTGGGAGAAAATAATGAATTTTAGCTTAACATCGGACTGGAAACGGGGGCGGGCGGTCAGTTCTTAACGTACTCCCTATTCCACGTATTTCTAATAATATATTCCGAATAAAGAATAGCCCAAAAAAATATTAAATACTAAATGCTTTCTCACATACATACAAAAATTTTCATTGGCTTGTCTCTGCTTTATTCTTTACCAACTTCGCCCCGCGGTTTTACCCGCGTTAGTCCAGATGCCGTGGGAATATCGGGATAAAAAGTAGCCTATGTTTTAATCCAGGTCTCCAGCTACCTACATACCAAGTTTCATCACAATTGGTTCAGTAGTTTTTGCATAAAATTCATACATCCTCACAAACTTTTACATTTATAATTTTAGTAGGATTAAAATGACTAAAATTGGCATCGTTTTTCACAAATGTAACGAATATATTGTATACAGTGTGTTACAAAAACGTGTCATATTTTAGGTTCATAGTCGAAGTTGAACAGATTAGACCCGGGAGTAACGAAAAAGTATTAATTTTTGATTCATTATGAAGTAGAAATTTACCGTACTTATAAGCTAACAGAAGGCTGACATTAATGAAACTATTAAAAAGTAAAACTTCTTAATGAATGCGCCTCTCTTTCCATTTCTCTCATGTACCGAGATGTGCTAAAAAGTGACGCGTGCCTTAAGTTTCACTCTTCACTCGATTCTCGTGCAATATCGATTATCGAATCGCCGCCTAAGAAGTTTCAGTTCAATAAATACTAGGGGTGTTTATAGCAGTTTAAAGAAAATAAAAGCCGAAAATAATTGAAATTGAGATGAAAATAATAAATCGTTGTTTAAAAAACGAACATGTACACGAAGAAAATATTTAAAACTAGCAGCGGCCCGCGGTTTCACCCGCGTAAGTCCCGATCCCGAGGGAATATCGGGATAAAAGCCTATGCCTTAATCCAGGTCTCCAGCTATCTACATACCAAGTTTCATCGCAATCGGTTCAGTGGTTTTTACGTGAAAGAGTAACAAACATCCATCCATCCATACTTACAAACTTTCGCGTTTATAATATTAGTAGGATATTGGTAAGATAATAAAATACGGGACAATGGTACAGCTTCTATCGTTGATCTCACTAAACTATTTCTACAATTCTCTAATAGTTAAGAGGTTTCAAAATATATACTATTATGTTTTGGCATCGAATTAAATTAACACTTTCATTAAGAACTAAATTTGATTCTGACTTTACTAATTGCGTCTGTGCCGACTATGTTTTTGCTTAGATGAAGTTTAACTCTAGTTCAACGCTTCTTAATTTAAATGTTCAAAAGCGTACAACGGTATACATACCTAATATTTAAAGCAATTAAGGGCTACATTGCTTTTGCTTAATCAATTTGAGTTGTGTTAAATTAAAATTGATTTAGTCCCGATTTTTAGGACAGGACCAAACTAAACCCTAGTCTAATCATACTTTATTTGAAAAAGCTTATGAATAGTGATGTTGCTACCGTTATAATAACAATAGATTATAACTATAAATTTACAATTTAAAATATCCCCGACTCGAAAATCCTTTCAACGATTAGAAAAGAGCTGAACAGATTTTCTTTAATTATACCTAAGAACACTCTCGATCAAGTCTCCTTTCAAATAAAAAAATGCACTTAAATCGGTCCATTCGTTTGGGAGCTACGATGTCACAGACAAACACACAGATACACAGACACGTCAAACTTATAACACCCCTCTTTTTGAGTCAGGGGTAAAAAATAGTCCATTTTGCAAATTATATACATAAAATGCTAAGCTAGATAAATAAGGTCTATAAATATTATCGTACAGTTTACTCAAGCCACAGATAACACAGAATACAAAGGGCTGTTTGTCTCTATGTGCCTATGTATAAAAGCTATTACGTAACTTTATTGAAAATTATGAATCTATCTTTTCTGCCGAATTTATATGCCTTCAGCGTTTGGCACTGCGCCATGTTGGGGCCGGGGTGACCTTTTCATTATGTAACAAAGGACACGTCTGTTTTCGTAAATATTAATAAATTCATCACATTTATTATCAGCAATTCATCAGACATTCAAAATTAATTTAATTTTATACAGCCCTTTAGAAATCTTACCTACGTGACTTGATAACGTATCTTATTATTATAATATCAATGAAGAAGTCAAGAACTTTTATGTAATAAAACATAAGAAAAACAAGTATTCGTTTTTTAGGGTCCCCTTCCTCAAAAGGAAATAAAAATCTTTTTAAAAAAAAATTAAACCGACGACAATAATTAAAAAGCAAAAAATAAATAACTATAAAATTTTTATAAACTTATTTTGAGTCGACGCCAAACAACCAACTCTACGTAGGTATAATTAATCATTTTATAATTTGGCGCCGACTCAAAATAAGATTATAAAATTTTATAGTTATTTATTTTTTTGCTTTTTAGTTCTTTTAGTCGGTTTAATTTTTTGTTAAAAAGATTTTTATTTTATGATTTTTTTTCATCATCAGCTCAGCTATATGATGTGATGATTTCTGAACGCAAATACCTGATAAAGTAATGAAAAGTAAACAGAAACACTATTTGTTCCTACAATTTTCGAGGGTTTCTCTCAATTTTATCAGGATCCCATCATCAGATCCTGACTTCCTTGACATGGGACCACCCTTGAGGTATACCCTATCTAACAAAAAAAGAATAATCAAAATCGGTTCATAAATAACGGAGAGAGGGCTGAACAAACATAAAAAAGGAACCCTTATAGGATCACTTAAAGGTAAAGTACTAATTAATTATTCTTTATTCGGGCATTTATCACAAACAATGTTTTTTCTAGCCTGCTTTGCTTTATTAATGTTTCGTTTCTTCACGTTGTTTCAAAAGTTTTTCATTTTTATTATCTATAATTTATGCCATAGCATAAATTGAAGCTGGTGGAAGTTGAAATGAGACGGCCGAAGTTAGGAATAGTTAGCGGCTATGTTTCTACCTTATATCAACCACTAGGCCGATTTTGAGATTTGCTACAATATCATCTTCCTATTATCCCTAACCTCGGCCAGGCGAATATCTATACTTATAATAAAACTGTAACAGGTTCAATTCTGTACATTGAAGATTTATTGAAATTATTTGGGGGCGGGAGACACTCTATAATCGATACTGAAGTCAAAACTATATATTTTTTTCGTTTTTGTTTATCTGTCAAGGCCCTTTTTCTCAGTACTCTTGTCTGTGGTCCTTTGAAGCTGTAAAAATCAAGCTTCTAAGTCAACGCAATCAAAAGATGGCCATTTAGATCAGCCGTTTAAGCCTTACAAATGTAAGGCTTAAACGGCTGATCTAAATGGCTATTTGCTCAAATGAGCAAATTTGAACATTTTGCAGAGAGTACTTTCCATTAACCTATAATCATGAAATTTGGTAAGAGGCAAGGTCTCACAACTCACAGCAAAAGTAAAGGAAAAAAATAGGCAGTCATGGGACTGGCGACAGAAGTGAAAACCTAAACGAAACGACGAACTTAAAACGCCATATTAGCAGGTTGGTGACATTAATTAATAAGGAGCTGACAGAACTCAATGTTTAGAGTAGCGCCCTCTAGTGGATCTATGGAGTGGAGTTCAGTGCTTTTTCCCCATAGTAAAAGTGCACAAACATGCCTAAAGATTTTTTCACTTCAAAATTTAATTTCTAATAAAATACATACACACACACATCTGTATATATATAATTAGGTTAAAAATCACTTGTCCGATTTTTCAACATCCCCCTTTGCCGTCATTATTTTGACTCCACACTTCTGACTATCTCTCTTTTCAGCCATGTCAGATTTCAGGGGAGTGTTTATTCTGTAATTTATGGCTTGGCTTGGTATATCCGGCTATTTCTGTCAAAGAACGACAGTCTCGTTGCAATAAATAGTACAGGAAATATATACAATATCCGAGAGTCAATTGGATTTTACGTCAGTTTGTTTTCAAATAATATTTGAATTGTCCTTTTGGACTTTTTCAGTAAAGTTGTGACGTCTCAAAAGTATATCTTGTTGGTGCCACTCATTGGTAATTATAAAATCTACAGTTATATTTATAAACTGAAGAGTGTTTGAGTGTTGATTACCAGATTACACACTTCACAACAGTAACTTTGTATACAGCGATGTATGTGTTGCATTGATGGACAAACTTTCTTTTTTTTCATGTTAAGTGAGTATCGTTCGTAAATACTTATATTGCGTTTTGCGTAATTTGTGGGCTGTGACACCGTCCTAAATTGCTGTTGTAAAGCCAGAGTCAAATAAAACGTATAGTAAATAAACCCAAAGTAGGTAACCATTTCATTGTGCTGTGGCGTTATTTAGCATCGCTGAAGTTGTTTCTTTTTACTACACTAACCAATGAGATTAATTCACATCTAAAAAATATTTTTCAAAGAAAACTACAAGAAAAAATGGTCGAGTATAATATTAGACTGGAAAGAAGGCACCTCGGCTCCTTGTTTATAAAAAAATCAGCGTGGATGTTCTGGAATGCTTGGCTTCTCATATTTATTTAAAAAATTTGAAACTAACTTTTCGACTTCTATGATATCTAATTTTTTCAAGCACGATATTAATACTTTTATTTATTCTCTAATGTTACCATAATGTGCAGATGTTCAATATAATTAATTCATGTCGAGACTGCACCAAGTGCAATACAAAATTCACTTACGAAAGTTAGTGTCCCCAGAGTCTTCTGAGCGGCATGTATTATTCACGAACGTCTGCAGTACGTTAGAAGGAAAGTTTTATAAAAAGTGCAAGAAGAAAATTCCAATGTGAATAAAATAAAAATATGTAGTTAAAAAACACGCTTGACAGATCCCCACCTCGTCACCAAACCAAATGAGTCCAAAGTCTTGAGGCTAGGAAAGCTTGTTAATAATTCTTTAAAAAAAAACCGACTTCAACAAAAAAAACTATTCCATAAAAGACTTATATATGGTTTTCTCATGGATGCCATTGTCAGAACTGGACCAAATTGGCCCACAAGGGAAGCACCAGCTTTCAAATAAAAAAAGAATCATCAAAATCAGTTCACCCAGTCGAAGTTTTTGAAGTCGGTTAAAAATCTAAAGGATCTCATGCTAATTGCATAGGTAACAAAAGGAATGTATTAAAAGAAATGAAAAACTTTTTAAATTTTGTTTTTAACATCATGGAATATTATAATTGGGTTGATGCCTATGCTCAAAATAAATTATTTCGCCAAGTGCCGCAATAAAATACTGTGAAAATTGTCGTCCAGTTTTATTTTAACGTTCTTTATTTAGTTTATAATTGTTAAGTTAACATTAAAAGTAAATGATTTGACAATACTTAGGCGTGACGTCACGCCTCTGTATTTCATACAAAAATGTAAGGACGCTACCGTTTTGACGTTTACTAAAAAGATACTGATTTGACTTGACAGTCATCTACCCTATTATGAACACTCCAATAGCATTTATTGGTTAGGCACCAATGTAATCTTTTATAAGATATTGCGCGACAAGCTATTTATCAACAAATAAATTCAACATAAAATATTAAGTAAGTAATTCTCATTTCATTGTTTCGTTTTGTTACGGTCTTTAGATTCATAGGAAAAGCTGCTTATTTATGTGTAACATTTTTTCTTATGCCTTGTTATCACGATGTTGTATTAAACGATATTTAATTAAAGTAATTTACATTTTTGTTAAAATTTAAAAACATTACCTACACAAATGTTGCCCAGAATGGGATGATAAAAACAACTTTTGCCCCCCTTGGGCTAAAAGCTGGATACGCCCATGGGAGAGTAATTGAAACACAAAACTTAAATATGATTAATGATTACAAAGAAAACTAATTTTGTTGTTTCATAGACGCATACACAAATAATGGAAATATTGGGAAATATAATTTACTGTACAGGTCACTTTTAGCGGAGTTCTGTTTTTGAGCGTCTTGTTTTTAAACATTTGCTTTGCGAGCTTTGCGAGAATGTCGATGTAATTCAAAATTCAGTCGAATTGAACTAAGTATGCCAAACGATCATAAATCTTTGATATTTTACGGTGAACAAAGATGCAACGCCGTTCGTTAGAAAGCGACAAGTCCATTATATATTTAGAACAAAATACTCTAGCGGAAATCACAAAACATTGCCATTCTCTAAAATCAATAATTTTTAGTTCCGTCGCTATTCTCGCAAACCAGCGACATATTTTTTTAATTATTGTACTACTAGCAACCCGCCCCGGCTTCGCACGAGTACAAATTATATACCAAAACCTTCCTCATGAATCACTCTATCTATTAGTGAAAACCGCATGACAATCCGTTCAGTAGTTTTTCAGTTTATCGCGAACAGACAGACAGACAGACAGACGCGGCGGGGACTTTGTTTTATAATATGTAGTGATTATCGGTCATTTCAAAGAAATTACATCAAATGGGTGTAAGTGTTGAAAGAAAATTAGGTTGTATGATTATATTACATTAATAAATAGATAGTTAAAGGACATGTATGTGTGTATAATAAATAAACCCTGTGAAATATAGAGGTAGGTATAGGGGACTGAAGTCTCTTACGACTGCAAGGCTCTCAAAGTAATGAGAACGACATTCTCGTTTTAAAGACTTTGCTCCCCTAGTGGGTTAGAGGATCACTGACGTCGTCGGCGAGCTTTCTAGAATTTTCTTCAATACTTTTTTAATTGAACTTTTTCTATTACGCCTGTGGCGTTCGGGGTTATTCTTTCGGATTGAGTTTTGCAAAACGTAAATACATTACTTACGTGGTTTTAAAATGTGCTTCTTCGTTACATAAATTATTCCTTTAGTTTATAATAAGTATAATATTATGAGAATAATTACAGTAAGTTCTAAAATAAGTGTAGGGTAAACTCGCCTAGTATCGGCACCTGCCTTGTG
The DNA here is from genome assembly GCA_963859945.1 of Euplagia quadripunctaria. Taxonomy (NCBI): domain Eukaryota; kingdom Metazoa; phylum Arthropoda; class Insecta; order Lepidoptera; family Erebidae; genus Euplagia; species Euplagia quadripunctaria. Next base: position 2,597,840 of record OY982560.1, on the reverse strand, counting down.
GTGGCAGTTTACAAGTTTTTTACCTTGATAAATAAGCACAATTACTTTAGAAGCCTAAGTTTCGTACGAAATTATACCTCGTTTCATTGAGAAAGAGTATGCAATATGGCCGTTGTCGAACGTCTCTCGAGTCTCGACAAATTGTTCCTCGACTTTTGGGGAAATGTTCACTTTGGCGATGTTTCGTGCTTAAGTACATAGAATCAGCTGTAGACGGAGGTATGGTTTATACTAAAAAATAATTGTATCAATTGCTAATATATTTTTATATTACCTACCTAATTTATTTAATTAACTAACATTCTAGATAGGTATATTATTGTTTATTTATTTATATTGTAAAACATTCGCCTAGCCGAAGTTAGGGATAATAATTATAATGTAGCAAAACTCAAAATCGGTCTAGTGGTCGGTGTAAAGTAGAAACATAACCACTAACTATCCCTAACTTCGGCCGTCTCATGGCATAAACTATAGACAATAAAACGGAGAAACATTTGAAAAAACGTAAAAAAAGGAAAAATGAATAGAAAAAGCAGAAGAGGCTAGAAAAACATACGTTGTGATAAATGACCGAATAAGGAATAATTAATTAGTCCTTTAGCTTTAAGTACATATAGAAATCCAAAAAACTTGATACATTAAGTTAAATATTGAAAAATGTTGACTTGACTGATATTTGGTGGTTTTACCCTACCTGCCCATAGTTTTGGTACGTAGGAACGGTTATGTTGCAATTTGTGAAAAGGCTAAAATTTTAAAACAGCGTGTCAATCTACATATTATTCTTATTTTAAAATGCTCTTCTGTATACGTGATAAGGCTTAGAACCGTAACTTATATGTTTTTTTATGCCAACGTGCCATAGAATTTAGTGATATAAAAAAGATCCGGACCAGATATCATTTTATAAAGAAAGAAAGAAAGAAGAGAAGAACATAAAGAGAAGAAATGTCAAAGCACAAGTTATGCGAAGTCAAAAGAAAAAAAAAGATAGGACACTATGTCAAAAGTCTAGGTACCTAGGTATTAATGTGCCGTGTAGGTACTTGGTTGCACAAATATTGTCTTCTGGCTCTGTACGTTACGATCTATTAAAATATTTTTATAGCAACACTTCACACTTAACCCACCATAACATTATTGTAATTGTTGCCAGTCATAATTGTTATGTTTATGTTTCCGGACCGCAGGGGTGTATTTAATAGCTTTGCTTATGTATTTAATAGCTTTGCTTAATACTGTAAGTAAACTTTCTTTATATTTTAGGTGTTGCCATTCCGAAATGTACTTTTTAATGTTATATTAACACTTAGTCTCTTATCTAAGTCAACCTTTTTTTTCTCTTTAGGAATAAAGAGGAACCCTTATAGGACCACTTTGTTGTCCGCCGACAGATATAACAACAAATTAACGACATTGGGATTTTTTCCTTTACTTGTGCTGTGAGACCTTGCTTCTTACCAAATTTCATGATTCTAGGTCATTGGGAACCCTATAGGTTTTAATTTACCTGTTCTGTCGAAATGTTCAAATTTGGTCAACTCCAAGGCATAAATGGCCGTATAGTTTGATTAATGTAATCAAAATATTGACTTTGAAGCTTGATTTTTTACAGCTTCAAGGGACTGCAGCCAAGTATTTGGTATTCATTTCAACTTGATGATGCGTCCACGGGTTCCTGAGAATAAGGGGTTTTGACAGACAGACAATTAGACAGACGGACAACAAAGTGATCTTATAAGGGTTCCTTATTTTCTTTTGAGGAACGGAACTCCGAAAATAATTTTGCGATTACAAACTTATATTTAGCGGTTGGGAAGTTGATTTTGTCGTACATCGACTTATGGGAGAGTATTTTTAGAAATGTAAAATTTTGTCGTTCGGAAAAAACGGGCAAAAAACTTCGATAATTGATTCTTGAGCTGGACGTACTATCTACATACAAGTTTGTTTGCTTACGGAACCCTTGGAGCGCAAGTCAGACTCGCACTTGTCCGGTTTTTTTATTGGATACGGTACACCCAGGTACACTTTGAAATGTGCCTAAATTTTTATACAAATATGTTGCTATACATATAAATTTTATACTGTTTATATGAATAAAGACCGACCTTGCAAAACTAATTAATAAAATCATTTAAATGATTTCCACGTTAAATTACATCAATAATCTATACAAAGTCAATATCTACTTAATTCTTGCTTAAAATATCTGTACCGAACAGATATTTCAAGCTTCGAAATTTCTAATACCGCAAATTACAAGTTAATTTAACTAAGACTGCCTTCAAATTCATCTTCCAGTATCCAGGGCGAGGAATTCGTCCGATCCTTTTATCGCTGGTCGAGGGAATGTTTCAATCCCCTAATTGCGTCTTAAACAATGGAAATACCAACATTATTTCTCACAACGATCATTTTTCATTCGGCTTTGTATAAATGAATGCGTTGTTTTACATCATTATATTCTTAGCCTGATTGACTACGATTATGAGTTCAATCTTATATTCATGCCCCTCGCGCGTTGGAATTATAGGAAATTTTGGCAAAATTTCAAGGAATTCCAACGTGGGATAATTCAAATGTTTAAGTAGTAACTACTCAGTAACCTGTGATAATGTGTGCGGTTAAAATTTGCTAAGGAACCTTCCGAACTGACGAAAGATGAAGAATCTCACCTTATAGAAGACCACCGTCAAAATCACAACACATCGCCGACGTAAACGAGCTTTTAAAAGTAAACTTAGTATAGGTACTTAAACTAAGTTTATGTTTTATTTGTTTAATTTTTTTTACAGATACGGTAGAATATGTAGTGCTTTGAGTAAAACATACAAAACACAGAAATATAATTTTAGCTTAATTTGGACTGGACCTAGCCTTTTCATCAAGTACCTACCTATATGGCTTGGTGACTGACTTCAAACAGACCAGTACAGTACATCTAGTGGCTTTATGTTACGTTACGTAGCACATTAAAAATGGCACATGTCTTTTCAATTATGTTTGTAATCAATTTTTTTTCACTATTTACTGCTCTTAGCTTTAGGGTAGCTAGTATACCTACAAATAAAGACTGAATTAGGTTTAAGTTGTGTATAATTGTAGAGGAAGTAATGGCAGCGAGATATCTAATGACAGAAATACCGCTAGAACAATTTACCTCAATTATGAATTCGCCGCAGAAATTACAGATCAAAATAATTTACAAGTTTCGTCGCCAGGTCACAGAATGAATTTAGAAAAAAAATTAGGATACTTCAGAGACTTCAATACATTTTACATTTCATTCACAGGGTAATTAGTTATTATAAAATAGTAATTCATAAAGCAGAATTTATTAGCTTGCCATAATAGGCATCGATTGGGGATCTTTCTAAAGAGTAGCTGAATAAAACATTGCCCTACTTCATTTTATGCTCCATTTAAACCGAAGTTTTAGAATTCAGATGAGTGTGTACTTTAGTTTTATTTTTGTATATCAATACTGATATCAATTTTGAAACCTTTAAAGGACGAACTGGCAATCGAAAGTTTCATTTTAATCGGAACTCGGAAGGAACGGAATCTGACGTGGGAAATCCGAAACACTGCGTCTTTTTTCGTTATTTTTAGATACCTTTTCCCTTGGACCATTCAAGAGTAAAATTACCTTTTAAAATAGTCTGCACAAATATTCTTACTTAGGTAGTCAGTTGCTTGAGTGAACATAATCCTCATTATTTCTCCTTCACTGGGTATTGTCTGAAGCTTTGCCAGTAGCTTCGCAATAGATGTATAATGTACCTAATAAGTGACGTAACGTACTTTAAAAGTGATCATACTGAATTGTGAGGTCATATCATGCCATAGCTGGGGAAGACTAGTGCATGCCCTTTCAGTGATTTAAGTAAGTGTTCTATTTTCAATTTTCAGATACAAATTGTTCTTTATTTAAAACTGACCGAGTTCTCATCTACACAACTTATATATTTTAAAAATAATGTAAATGAAAGCAGTTGTAAAATGTATTATTCAAACATCAAAAATAAAACCTTCCACTCAAAATACAAATAACGCTCGCGAATAATTTAATTCGTGACTTTGTGGAAAGGTTTTTGCTTTTGTAACGTTTAGAGGCCATTTCATGGCTGACAGCTGGTGAGGTCGACCGAGGTCTAAAGGTCGCAAAAATGTTGACGTGGTATGTCAAGGACGCGTTCCATTTTCTCGAGATCATAATTTAATGCATAATACATAAAGAAAACAATGACACCTGCTTCTCGCTCGTGCACATATGCTCGAGAGAGTTCTAGAGGTTAACGTTATGAGTATCATATTAAGGTATGAACAGGAGTGGTCAAGAAAGATAATTTTTTATTTTTTTTTCTTATAAAAGACAACTTTACTCTGACTTTACAACTACAACTACTACAACTTTATTTCTGAATTACTCCTGTGTCGCGGGGGACTTTACAAACATACAAACAACGGACACAAAGAACACCCAGACTCGGGTGGGAATCGAACCCACGACTTCTGGCTCAGCAGTCAGAGTCACTAACCACTAGACTAAGAGGCCAAATTCTGAAGTATTTTAACCCCTACTGGTAATCACATTACCATCACGGTAACGGTAAAGGACTATCTAAACTCACACGGGGTGTCCTAGCTGTGCCCTAACATTTTTGAAAGTAGTTAATCATAATTGTTATACATAGTTATTTTATCGTGTCATGCCGCGTTCCTATAATCAAGAAACGCGAACAGTAAAATTTTCGTTGAAAATTCAACGAAAATTTTACCGTCCGTAAGCAAAACGAATCGTTTCTTGTTTATAGGAACGCGGCATCAGTCAAATGTCATTTGAGCAATTCAGTATCTCTTTAATATTGCGGAAAAGAAATTGACGTGGTTCTTAAAAATATATTATCAAAATGCCCAGGACTTCAATTTTGAATTCAGAGTCAGGCCAACCTAAATTCGATAGGTTATATTAAGTGAAAATCTAGGTTTTTAAATTACTTCGGGATAATATCGTTAGCCTTAACATTGCATTTATATAAAAGAAATCTTACCTTTTGTAAAAGTTTTGGTCTGTTGTCGAGCTGTTCCTCGTTGCTGTTCTTAATTTCGCTGTCACTCTTATAGGAGTTTCTGCGAACAACGAATAGACTTATTAGATTAGGTTAGCGAATCCCTTGTGTATTTTAGATAACTATATTTGTTTGCTAATTCAGAAATGCAGAGCATCAAGTAGAGCTACTTTCAACATTACATTCAACTCGCCGTTATATTATTTTTTAAGAAAACGTTCACTATTTAATAATAATTAATAATAGACATTATTATGACTAGTTAGACCGGTGACGCAACGCCATTGGTTTGTCTGATAAAAAGCGGGTAATGGTGGGGTGATAGAAAGGCTAGGCGAGCATGTTAAGATGTATAACGATCACTTGAGTGCAGATTGAGGAAAGCAAAACATCATGGTTACAGTTATTTTGTGAATGTGGTAGTTTATAGGCTATGAATGGCCTCTTGAACAGAGTCGAACAATGTCAGTGAAATTGATAGAGGTTAATTGATGATTAATGTTACTCCAGAACTGGGGTTTTGCAGCGGGCGTGTCCCGTGACACGGACGCCACCCGGTTTTACATGCATTACTTCATACAAAGGTTTTCTCAGTTTTAGCTAGCCCCGACCCTGTATTACAAGAACCAAACCTTATTTTTTATGATTAAAAACCTACCAAAGATGTCATTCAAAGATGTGATTCAAAGATGATGTCCATAGAATTAAAAACGGCCAACGGTTAATTTGGCTGCAGCTATTATTATATAAGTAAATATTTTTTGGAAGAATACGAGTACGAAATGCCTACTTACTTTAAAAACAAAAAATAATGTAAGTGTAATATATATTTCCCTTACAATACATCACATTATTATCACGAATGTCTTTGATATTCAGGTACAGTTTAGATACAAGGCCGCGTTCCCGACTTCAACGGCTGTTTTTTCATTCATAAATAGTAAATACAATATTTTTAGACTTATAATGTAATTAATCTTTAATATGACAATGATGAATTAAGTATGCATGTAATACCATGATAATTACATACATAGGGTCGTATAGTAAGCACCCTATCTAAGTAAGCACCTACATATTTATAGATATATAGAAAGATAGAAATAGAGTATACTTTGTCGTACACCAAAAAATAGGATACATACGAAACATACAATGTTAAGTAGCAATACAATAGGTTTATGTTAACAAACAGATATGATTAATGAAGTAAATACTTATTATGTAGATATTTACTTCATTAATTATACATAGGCTGCACTAAAAGTATCGGGAATGGAATATTTACACTACATATTCCTAAAATATTAAAATCTTTTCAATTGAAAACTCCTTGGTTTTAAAAATCGAATACCATTTATTTATTTAAAAAAAGATTCTCGGTCTTCTCACAAGGTCTTCTCAAACTTGTTTAGTCGTTGAGAAAATGGAAATGACTCGAGAAAATTCAAGGGCGATGATTTATTATGACTTTCGAAGTGGTTTAACACAAAAACAGTGTGTTGACCGGATGCTTTCTGCATTTTGTGATGAAGCCCCATCCAAAATCACAATTTTTCGCTGGTTTGCTGAATTTCAACGTGTACGTGTCAAGCTCAGTGATGATCCCCGTCAAGGTCGTCCAAAAACTGCAGTCACCCAAGAAAACGTTGATGCTGTGCGTAAGCTGATTGAGGAAGATCGACATGTGACATACCGCGAAATTCAGGCAAATTTAGGCATTGGCATGAGTCAAATACAAATAATCTTGCATGAACAATTAGGTGTAAAAAAGTTGTTTTCCCGATGGATACTGCATTTGCTCTGTGAAGAGCAAAAAGCGGCTCGCGTTACTTGGTGCGTCAGAACTCTCGAAAGATTCCACGCAGGATCCTCAAATGCTGTATACAACATTGTATCAGGTGACGAATCCTGGATATACGCGTACGAACCCGAAACAAAAAACCAGTCACGAGTTTGGGTGTTCGAAAATGAGTTAAAGCCAACTAAAATTGTTCGTTCACGGAGTGTTGCAAAAAAAATGGTGGCCACGTTTGTCTCCAAAACCGGCCACGTTGCGACTATTCCTCTTGAGGGACAAAGAACGGTTAATGCAGAATGGTATGCTAGCATTTGTTTGCCACAGGTCGTTTCCGACCTCCGTAAAGAGAACTGCAACCGCCGCATCATCCTCCATCACGACAATGCGAGTTCTCACACCGCGCACAGAACAAAAGAGTTTTTAGAGCAAGAAAACATAGAATTATTAGACCATCCGCCGTACAGTCCCGACCTAAGCCCTAATGATTTCTATACTTTCCCTAAAATAAAGAATAAATTGCGTGGTCAGAGATTTTCATCACCTGAAGAAGCTGTGGACGCCTACAAAACGGCGATTTTGGAGACCCCAACTTCCGAATGGAATGGTTGCTTCAATGATTGGTTCCATCGTATGGAAAATGTGTCAAATTTCGCGGAGAATACTTCGAAAAGCAATAAATACATTTATAAATAGTAATGTTGTGTCACTTCCTTGATTCCCGAAATTTTCAGTGTAGCCCCCGTATGTAATTGTTATCACCAGTTCAATTTAAAACCCAAAACAAAACAAAAAAGTTTAAAACACTCAAATTGAAAATCTTCTAAATCCTTTTACAGGAATGTTTTACCCCATCAAAAGACGTCCTAATTTCCTAAATGAAGGATTTAATTCACAACATTGGCTTAATGTAGTGAAACTCTACTTTTGAATGAATGAATTTACAGCAGCATCAATTTTGATTCAACTTTTATAAAATTCAAGAATTATAATAATATAATTCTTATATTGTATAAAAGTTGAATTAGAATACTCGTTTTATTTTTGAATTACTCTACGATTGACTGAGAAAGTGTCATTACAATCCGCCTCTATACAAACTTAAGTCTACCTCCTAGGTATGTACCTACAAGAGTAAACATATCGGAAAAAACTTGTTTTCAATATTTATACCTGTATCATAATTCTCTTTTATAGTATGTATGTGAGTATCCAGTGTGTATCTAACAATGCGACACTTGCTTAAATCACTGAAAGGCCATAACTCTAACATGCAGTTTCAATAAGAATTAAAAAAATAACTATCCGTTTAAAGTTATGACAGTTTGAATTACCAGATATTATCACCTCTGGTTCTCATGAAGCCAGGTGGAATGTGTAAAGTTACAGATTTTAAATCGAACATATTTGTTTATTTATGAATTATTCACTCCGTTATTGAAAAAATCTGTAAAAACTAAACATCCATCATTTTTTAAGTTAGTTTTCTTTTTAATTTTTCTTGTAATTACATGCTTGAGTTATGCCTTTTCAGTGATTTATGCAAGTCTCGCATTGTTAAAGACACATTGTATACCTTACCTTAAATTGAAGTAGTTTTGTTTTAAACCTTAACTCTCACTCACGCTTGGTAAATCCGAATACATTCATTTTATACAGCTTATACATAAACACGTGGTTTGCATAAGAGTCGTTCAAGAGCCCCTTATCTTATAGTGAATAAGGTAAGTGATTGATCGATGCCTTCCGTGACCAGGAAGTCTTATAAGTAACAGGATATAAAATGTAATCATTCAAAGTACTTCTTAGATCGCCACTCACGCTACATTCTAAAAAGGTATCGTTTAGATTTTTACCCGTCTACGGAAGGGTAATGATTTTAGCAGTCTATGTATGTACGAGTATGTTTTTATTTTTGTGTGTTCCACCGTAGCGCGTAAACTACTGAACCGATTTTGATGAATGAGGTATCAATAGATTCGTAATAATGGTCCGGGTGACATAGGTTATATAAATTCTAACTTAATTTAATATGATGGACTTTACATGTTAATTAATTAAATAAATTAAGATAATCATGACATGCTTGGTATCAAAAGTAAGGTCTTGACGAGTATATTACAAATATGTATAAATATCATATTGTTTAAGTAAATAAATTTGTTTAAATTGTTAACAAACAAGCAAAAGTAAGACTGCCCTACGTACAGCGCGGCTGTAGAAATTAATACTTACCTATCAAATCAAATCAATCTTTATTTAGTACATGTAGGTACATAAATGGTCTTATTATAACAATTTGTCTCATCTTAGTAGCCTTTTACGGGCATTGAAAATGAAAATTGAGAGAAAATATACAAAGAGGATTATTAAATACAAGCATTAAAGAAAAATTACATTAATGAATCAATATCATATACTTGTATAGTATGATAATTGAACAATATTAAATCATGCAAAAAACCAATAACTTAGTATACCAGCGTAGTGTACTAAGTTTATGCAAATTTATTTTACATCCGATACCTATTAAATATCAACAAAAAACGGAAAGGATAAAATAAAAATTAATTAAGTGTAAAATGATATTTATTTTTTCGTAGTTGGGTTACAGTTTTTTATACAGAAAAAAGTGTTAGCGCAACTAAAAGTGCTGACCACGAGTTGATTTATTTTATTTACGCCATTTGCGTGCGATACTACTGTAACTGGACTTGGCAACTTTCAGAGTTGGCGCAATATTTTTTTTTTTTTGAACAACAACAACAACAACAACGTTTTTTACAATTTATTCAATCCATTAAATATATATATATAGCATAAGGAACTTCGCTCCAACCGGGTAACCCAAAGTCACCTCACGCGTTTTCTAATTATTCAGTATTTAAAACGTCACATTAAATGTACCTACCTTAGGAAGTGTACCTCATCACCGTGTGAATATGGCGTAGGCAGGCTTTACGGTGAAAAGCTTTCGCAACACTCACTAGTAGATCTACTAAGTTTACGATCATCGTTAGTCTCACTTTACTACTGACTGGCCTGTTGGTCTAGTGGTTAGTGACCCTGACTGCTGAGCCAGAGGTCGTGGGTTCGATTCCCACCCAGGACAAATAATAATGTGATGAGCATGATCATTTGTTCTGTGTCTGGGTGTAATTTATCTATAATATGTATGTATTTAGAAATATATAAGTATGTTTATCAGCAGTCTGGTTACCATAGTACAGGTTCTGCCTAGTTTGGGATCAGACGGCTGTGTGTGAGATGTGTGAAGTTATTATTATTCTCTTTATTAACATATATAAAACATATAAATTACATTTTTAAATACATTATTATAAAAAAAAAAAAATATATTTAAAAATATAAAAAATAGTGTCCCACCGGTATCGAGTACAGGGACCAAGCTATCGGTGGTTAGGGTTCCAGAGATAGAAACCTCCTCACAATACGTGCCGTGTCAAGAATGACTGCCTTCTGCATTAGGCCCTTAATCCAGCTGCCTAACGTGAGCCTCTGAAGGTGTTGATCGAGGCTCTTTGCAATCAACCCATGGGCTGATATGACTATCGGCACAATGATTGCCGAATCCACATCCCACATGTCGACCACCTCATGGGCCAAATCCAAATACTTCATTTGTTTTTCTTTTTCAGCCCTTAAGAGATTGTCGTCATGGGGAATGGTGATATCTACAATCATTGCTCGGCGCTCTAATCGGTCTATTACCACTATATCAGGTTTATTGGCAACAATAGTCCTGTCAGTGATAATAGACCGATCCCAGTACAATGTTACACGACCATTTTCAAGAACTGGGTCGGGCACATATCTGTAGTACGGTAATTCCATAGTCACAAGGTTATATTTAAGAGCAAGTTGCTGATGGACTATCCTGGCCACTTGGTTATGTCTGTGCAAGTACTCGCCGTTGGCAAGACGAGAACAACCGGAAATTATATGCCTGAGGCTTTCTCCGGGACGATGACATGCCCGACAAATGTCAATCGTGCCATCCTTCAGGATATGTTTCCGATAGTTGTTCGTCATAACAACTTCATCAGTAATTGCACAGATAAAACCTTCAGTTTCTCCAAAGAGGTCACCGAAACGTAGCCAGGACACAGATGATAATAGATCTACTTCGGGCCCATTTAAGGCCCGATAAAAACGTCCATGCAGCTCTTTGCTCTTCCATACTTCCCTGCGATCTGTAATATTGAGTACTGCAGGTTTGCGCCAGTTCTCTCTACCTAAAGCAAGCGGGGTGAGTCCGTTGTCAACTGCCACAACATCCCGATGCACCTCCACGTTAACAGAGAGGAAGTAATCTCTGAGATTGCATACCTCGCGGTTATGTAGTGTCTTGGCATTTAAAAAACCACGACCCCCACATTTCCGCGGGATATACAATCTCATTACCGATGAACGTGGATGGTGCATTCGGTACGCGGTTAGCAATGTACGGACTCTTCTATCCAGGGCATCAAGTTCCGTCTGAGTCCATCTAAGTATGCCAAAGGAGTAGGTTAGGACTGGTATGACCCAATCATTATAGGCCCGCACCTTATTACCGCCTGACAAAAGACTTTTTAACACTTTTTTCAGGCGGCCAAAGAAGCGTTCCTGTAACGATTGCTTCATAGTCAATTCCTTTAAACCTAACGCCTGTGACATTCCTAGATACTTGTAAGTTTCGTTTGCGGAAAGACGTCTAAGGTGTGTAGAATCTGAGAGTTCCATGCCTTCAGATTCCACAATCTTGCCTCTTTTTACATGCATGACTGCACATTTATCCACACCAAATTCCATCCTGATACATTTACTAAAGTTTTCAGTTACCTCTAGTAATTTTATCAGTTGGAAATTGCTGCAGGCAAAGAGTTTCAAATCATCCATGAAAAGGAGGTGGGATATAACCTGACCTCCTCTCCGCAAACGATAGCCTAGTCCTGAACCCTCCAACATAGTGCTGAGAGGATTCAAAGCCAGGCAGAACCACAAGGGACTCAAACTGTCACCCTGAAATATACCCCGCTTGATCTTTATATACTCGCCGTCACCCTGAGATTGTCGACATCCTGGATAGCAAAGAACTGTTCTCCATTGCTGCATACATGCCTCCAAGAAAGTGCATAGAGTTGTATCAATCTTATACAACTCCATCACCTTCAGGAGCCACGTATGCGGCACAGAGTCATAGGCTTTCTTATAGTCTATCCAACATGTCGCCAGATCTTTTCGGTTACGGCGAACTTGTTGGTTAATGGTCGTGTCAATAATAAGGAGCTCTTTAGTGCCACGTGCCCCACTTCTACATCCATTCTGAGAGTAAGACATAACAGAGTTGTTGGTAACATGAGATGCTATCTTCACTCTCAGAATGGACGTCAGTAATTTATATACTGTTGGTAGACAGGTGATGGGTCTGTAGTTTTTGGGATCCGTGGCACAACCAGATTTATAGAGCAGGTGAGTCACGCCTGTGGTCATAAAAGTTGGAAGCGAACCCGATTCCAAGCATGATTGAAATTGAGATGCCAAACAAACATGTGAGCTACGGAGCCACTTTAACCAAAAGTTATGCAGTCCGTCCGGTCCTGCTGATTTCCAATTCGGCAACGAACGAACTGCATAAGCTATATCGATGTTTGAAATCAATACTGGCTCCATTCTATTAATTGACTCACATGATCGTTCGACATCTCGCATCCATTCACCCTCAGTGTGAGCGACAGGCATCGACCAGATGTTACGCCAAAATGAATTCGTGATTTCAGCATCTGGTAAATGAATGTCACTCACTAAATCAGGCTGCTCCCACCTTCTATAAACCCACCTCTCATCCCTTTGGAATGTGCGATTCTGAGTATATCGGTCCACCCTTTTTTTGTACCTTCGTATGCGATTTGCCCATGCATAAACCTTCTGTTTCAGAAAGTCAATGCGCTCTGTGACTCGCGCTGTATAATCACAGGAACTGATACCAGTTCCCGAAAAAGCCCGATTCACAAAACGCATTACTCTCGGGCGTGTGTTACCCGATCTGAAACAGATAAGCTTGCCAATGAGTACCCTCGACTCAGCGATACGACGCTCAATCCTGCATTGCCACGCCGGAACAACAGGTTTGGACCGAGTAGTGGTGTCATTTCCTGGGAATTTAACACCAGCTACTCGGCATGCTGCAACAGCCGCACAATACAAAATTGAGTGTGTATCGCTGATATCTATGCTTTTTTCAAAATAAACAGGTAACATCGAATCAAGGGTACATACTAGCGCTTTGTTTCGTTTATGCATTGGCAAACGCGGTAAACGTGGTCTACTTTCAAAACTCATGGACCGATATTCCAGAATAGCGCCTTCCAAAGTATTCCTTATTATATCAGAGTACTGAGTACTTACAGATGAAGCATCATTTACCTCCCCTCCTTCAGCTGGATTAGGTTGCAACAACATAGAGTCTGCATTTGTCACAATTTGTGAAGGAGGAGAAGTAGTAAGGCTAACCTGCAAGTCCGAGCGTAGCCTTTCAAGTACGGAGATATCCAGCAAATTACATCGCTGAATGGCCCGCACTTGATCCGATAGTCTTTGCACCGAAACGTTAACAGCTGGCTCAAGTTCCTGAAACAGAGGCATCATACGATCACGATACGCAGTGAGGTTAGTTCCTCCCTCTGTAGCCACAAAATATGCTCGCATGACGTTCTCATTCATTGAACTCGTCCATTTCATGCGACGCACATTACCACCGGTAGCGGGGGCCCTACTCGAAGCCGATGGGCCTCGGGGTCCCAAGCAGGACGGTGGCCGGCCTCCCCCCGGTCGACGTACAGGTGTTGGCGACGTCGGCGGGGAGAAAAACTCGTCGCTCGAAGTCGAGCTCGACGCCTCTGCAATGGCCGGACCTCTTACTGTGGGTTCCGGGGGCTGCGAGGCGGAGCTGAGCGATGAGTCCGGGGATGGTATAAGTGCTTTACTTCTGGCTCTTGTTAGCATTGTCTTGGTCTTCGGTTATTTAATTAATTTATAAATTATTTTGACATGACATGACATTAAATGTCATGTCTTAGTATATATACCTTTTTATGGTCAATTATATGATTTCTGCCGTGTTTTCATTTTAAATTTGTATCTAGTAATCATTTTTGTGTATACATTTATAAAATGTGCTGTTTTATTGTTAAATTATGATTAAAAATTTAATTATTATTATTATAATCTGTGTATATTTGACCTGTGTACTACAATGTCCCAGACGTTGTAGTACACAGTCTTTGGTTCTATTCCCGTTTAGTGAAAACTATTTGTATCCATGAATATGTCTACTTGTATTGGTCTGGGTATTTCTATGTCAGTGTGTTTTCATGGTAAAATATGTTTGTTATTACAAAAAAAAACTGTCAGTCGTAGGATTGCACGTCAGAAGTGAAAACACACACACACACATCGATATATACATATGTATCTGAGCGTGACAGTCATGCGAGTACAGTGCTTTTTTTCCCATACCAAAAGTGCCCAACGTGCCTAAAGAAGTTTTCACTTAAAAAATATCTAAGTTTGTTTATGCGTGTTCTAGAAAGCGCTGTGTTATTTACACCAGAACCTAAAAGAAAACATTCAGGGTAATCGTTTAAAAGAAAAACGAGAATCATTGTGCATCGAATCACGACACTCACTGTTGAATATAGGCCTCTCGTAATGACTTCCACAGTTTGCCATCTTCCGTCGCTTCAACGCAGTGGCTCCCTAAGTCCCTACCTGACTGAACTGATCAGGTAGTCAACATTGGTCCATTTTGCAAAGATTTTAATCATGCATATTGGAGGCTGAACTTATTATAATCTAATTGGTACGTTTTCAGACGTTAAATTACTAAGAATTGCCTAAAAGATAACCCTAATCACAATTTGCCCAACCGTTGAATCGAAACGATCACGCGCTAAGCGTCAATATATACGAGGCCCTTATTCCGGGAACCGGGTATTACCAACGTGCTGTCTGTGTGTAATGGAATGTATGCCCACTTCCTCCTTAGATACACTTTATTAGATACTTAGATACACTCTTCCTTAGATACACTTTCTTCACACTCTGTGTGTAATAGAATGTATGCCCACTTCCAGAGTGTGGAGAAAGTGTATCTAAGGAGGAAAGGCACAACGGATTTCTGATCGCATTAGAAGTGCTCGGCTGGTTCCTAAAAAGGTAGAGCTCAGCGCTCAGTACTGGCAGTAGCCATAAATTTCATTTTGATTAAAAAATGTATACTTAAAAAGCAAGGTTAAAAAGAGCAATCTAAGGATAATTCCTTTCATGTCACATCATATTTCTTCTCTAATTAGAGCATTTTTTATTGGTCTAGTTATACATATACACATTGTTTGTGGGAGAGCCATGCTTCGGCACGTATGGGCCGGCTCGACCGGAGTGATACCACCGCCTCACAGAAAACCGGCAGTGAAGTAAGGATTTCATTACTTTTCGCCGCGTGAGTAATGTTACTGGAGGCCCTAACCCTTCCCTTTCTCCCCTCTCCCTCTTCCCACTCTTCCCCTACTTCCACCTTAAAGGCCGGCAACGTACTTATGACTCTTGAGCTGCAGGTGCCCATGGGCGGCGGTAGTCATTTACCATCAGGTGATCCGTCTGCTCGTTTGCCCCCTATACCATAAAAAAAAGTACATCCACCCGTGCACCCCTCAAGGGACCGTGGTTAGACAGCATCACTAGGCCGCATGGTGATGCTGTTTCTATACTATGATACTCACCGGATAGGACCGCACTACGCTAGTGATAATAACGTAGCTCGTTACCCAACACCTTTCTGTTATTGGTGCTACGAACAGCCTACTGTATGCTGACACTAGCGTACTGCGGTCCCTTCCGGTGTCAATGGTCACTAAACCATCATGACAGGGGACATAGCTAGCAACTTACAAGTGACTCCATAGTGTAGCAATTATTTATAGGCACCGGTATTCGCTTATTTATGGTATTGGGGGCATATGCTTACCGTCAGTCAGGCAACTAACCCAGTTGTATTAAAAAAAACATTAATTAACAGAAAACGTTAATTTACTGTCTGTTAGTTATTCATATTAATAATGAAGTTACACTCATTATCTCTGTTATTTCCATTTTGCGAGGACCGCAGAACCTTTGTGAAATCTAATATTTTATTATTAATACGTTTTCCTCGGGATGCCAACATTTTTTCGGGAGAAATAGTATTTTTCGGAAAAGGTATAAAAATAAAGTCGGCACTCACCAAAAAAGTCAATAGAATTTTATAAAATGAAAAACATCACTTTTCGTACTTGAATTTTTGTTTGAATGAAGTATAGTATTTTTACGTACTACGTGTGTCTTCAACAGTGTTTGTATATATATATTACGCAAACATGAAATAAGTAAATTATATACATATAAAATATACTAAAATATTATATAATATAATAGGCCATCCATACGCGTGCGAGCACCAATGTTCGCTGGTTCGAAATATGGAACCATTTACGGAATTAGGAGGACTCTGCCGACGGGTATTATTGCAAGAAGGGTGTCTGGAAAGTATAATTTATTATGTGTCATAAATCAGCGGTAATTTTCTTTTGATACTTTTATACTAGTTCTTGAGTCTTAGCACTTGAGTCTCCAAGAGAGGTAAGTAGGTTTGCCGTGTCAATATCTCCGTGGACCTTTTAAAAAGGAAATAGTGCCGAATATATTATGTATAACTACTTACTTATTAGTACCATATTCATTACCATTAGTATGCTCTCGATAATTTCCAACATAATGTTTTACATTTGATTGAACAATAAATAAATGAATTGACGTCCATAACCTTCCATTATGATGTCTTTGCCTTGATAACATTTTGACTTGATATGTTAAAACATTTGAAATGTGGATTTAAGACGACAAATACTACATTATACATTAAATGTGAGTAAATACTAATCACTGATATACATTAGAACAGTTTTCATGATGTCAGTAAACTTATTGTCGTCCTCGTCTGTGAAGTGAGTTATTTCCGACAGCTTTCTTCGTGTGAAGGAAGATTGATAGATTTTACCGCGTGCTCTTAGTACCATTACTTTTCGTTAGGGTCCGGTATTCTTAAAATATCCACTGTATTCTTTCTTCTTCTTTTTAGAGTAAATAATTTGTGTATATTCGCACAAGCATGCATGTGTAAGCGTGTATCATCGCTAAGGAACACTTAGGTACTTATATGATACTCTTTTATGATAATCTTTATCGATCGACAGTATTATGTATACCCTGTTTTCAATATACAAAACGCAGATCAGCGATGCACTGATTCAAAATTCTGTACTTGAAAGGCCAGAGTGACAGGGATGAGGTAATAAATTATTCTGCAAGGACACCTAGCTCACTTTGTATCGTTTTCCTAGAACCAATGGAGTTTCACAACATTAGTCTAAATCTAGAGTATGGAACTTAAAGTTTACCACAGAATAAAAAAAAAATCTACTACATAGTATGTCGTTCCTTTTCCTTTGTGCGTGTAGGGAAAAACCCGTCCCATCCACCCGCGGCCACACTTAGGTGACTTAGGGTGGCATGAGGCGCTGGATAGCAAGCATCCGCCGCCCGGTGCGTCCGATTGGAGATCGTCCTCCCGGATCCGTTCCGCCGCCTCCTTCTGCGAAATGACGTCCTGCGATAAATTCCTGTCGCTACCGCGAGAGATCCCCTCCGATAACTGCAGTGAAAGCCCGAAGCTGTGTCGCCCAAGCGGAGTAAACCGTCAGTGTCTGCTGAGCCGAGTCCTCACTGCAGGCGCAGTGGTGACGGGACTCAATTCCCTCCTGGCGACCGAGTGCAAGTACTTCCCGAAACAGCCGTGCCTGGAAAGGGTCCCATGCTGTCGCCCTGCCCATTCGGCGATGACCAACGGCGGCAAACCCAGCACGTGGAGCTTCCAGCCGGGACGTCCAGCGAGCCATGCCATTCGCGTACCTCTTCGGACGGGGGTCGACTGCCGCTTCCCGCCCGGAAGTCAGCCGTTCGGTGATATACTTCGGCGAGCACTTCCGCCTTCAAATCCCACGGGGGAGTCCCGGCCAACGAGCACGCCGCCTCTGTCGACACGGTGCGGTATCCGCGTATGGCTTTAACCGCCATAATCATATGTTCCTAGTTCAAGGAAATACATTTTGGTATACATTATCTGAAACTGTGGGACTTGCTACACTACCTTTTAAAAAAAAAACTAATACATCATTCACTCACATCAGTCACTACCTAAGTAATATTGTATGTTTGTGCGTATAAATGTATTTCAGTAGACAACTCATCATTATATTACCTGTCGCTTGGTAGTAAAACACATTAGCTTTTCTGAAATTTCTAATCACTATGTCCATGTAAAGGTTTCTGAAGAAATTACATCTAGTAATAATAATTGTTTAACACATTACATAACGTTAAATATATAATTTTTAAATGGTTAAGGTAATACTTACAATAAACTCAATAGTATATTTATATTTATAACCAATGAATTATATCACCTTAAAATACTTGATTGAGGCCCAACATGCCTGTGAATCGATTTCTTCCCACGACTTGCCAGAGAACACAATAGCGGTTTCATCCGCATATAAAAAAAATGTTGCACTGGTTATTCTAAGATTACATAAATCATTTATATATATCAAAAATAGCGTTGGACCGAGGACACTCCCTTGAGGAACGCCGTATGTAACCTCCATCTCATCACTGATATATGATTCAATTTTGACACGCTGTTTACGGTTACTCAGATAATCCTTCAATAAAGCAATATGAAAATACTTTGCACAAGGCCAAATATTGAATATTGGATAGCGTGCATCTCCCTTAAATATTGCGGAAGTACAGAAGTTGTGAAGAACATTCTATTGTATATTTATAAACTAACCCTCAGCAAACTCTGACGTAGCTATACTGGCTATATTGAAACCGAGCACGCAATGGGAATGAGTTTTGCGATATTGTGTTTACTCAGTGCTTCAAAACGGACTGTCGGTTACAGCTTAGCAATTTATTCTGTAACCAATCACGTGTAATAATAATTATACTTGTGAGGGCCGATTTTTCAATGCTCAGATAAACGGGGTAATAACTATACCACGAATAAATTAATTAGACTGTTTAACGGTCTGATATTTAGGTATCTATTTTTCAATCTTCATTTATTCCATGGATAGCTATCTGGCCGAATAATGCAAATCACGCGTTACTAACTTCAGACACGTAAAACAAATATATTGAAAACATGAGTGTTAGAAAAGGACATTATTTTTTCTTTCAAGCAGATGTCATTTTTTTACTTAAGAGTTTATGTTCGATTGTTCTGGTTTGATCATATTTTACGAATTTTGAATGTTGTGTTAGTGATTTACCTACTATTAGTTCATCGAATTTGAATACCACAGAGGGTCATTTTCTAGTAAGTTTGGTCGAAAAGTTCAAACATTATATAAAGTAAAAAGTCTGATGCCGTTATAGATAAAGATGAGAAATGTGCATAGAGAAACTTTGAAAGGGTATTTAATTCTTGTGGAGTAATCGTTCCCGGAAATTACAAAAGTTTAAAAAAACTATACATACGCATCTCTACAAAGGACCTCTAAAAATCCCATGTGTGAAAGTAACAATTCTTTGTTTTCTTTCGGATGGATTTGAATATTTTATAACGTCTTCTTTTAAATCTTCTATTAAAAGTATCAATATTTTAATAAACAACATGCAATATCTAAACTAAACTACGTCTATACGTAATTATCTCAACGTCAAATAAACGGTCGAATAAGCGATTATCTGGCCGAGGAATGGGCTGATAACTTTATACTTCAGTTAAGTGTGTTATTGGTAGAATAACGCCTATCTGACTATTGAAAAATTAAGTTTTATACTATTCTTCGAATAAACGCTACCTGAGTGCTTATCTGAGCATTGAAAAATCGGCCCTAAATGTGAAAATAGTAGATTCCTAATTTAAAACCCTAGTTAAATTGGTTTTTTGAAGTGAAAACTTCTTTAGCCACGTTGGGCACTTTTGGGATGGAGAAAAGCACTGAACTCGCATGACCGTCAAATGACATAATTGTCGTGCGTGCGTGCGTGCGTGCGTGCGTGCCTGCGTGCGTGCGTGCGTGCGTGCGTGCCTGCGTGCGTGCGTGCGTGCGTGCGTGTGTGTGTGTGTGTGTGTATGTGTATAGTGTGTATGTGTTTTCACTTCTGACGTGCAGTAATACGACTGACAGTTTTTTTTTGAGTTCCGTTCCTCAAAAGGAAAAAAGGAACCCTTATAGGATCACTTTATTGTCTGTCTGTCTGTCTGTCAAGATTCTTTTTCTCAGGAACCCGTAGAGAAATCACGTTAAATTAACATCAAAACCTTATATCTGCGGTCCCTTGAAGCTGTATAAAATCAAGCTTATAAGTTAACGCCATCAAAAGACACGGCCATTTAAACCTTAGATTTGACCAAATTTGAACATTTCGTAGGTAAATATAAACTTATTGGTACTTTCCCACGGGACTGATACTCAGTTCTGTGGTACTTCCCATTGACCTAGAATCATGAAATTTGCTAAGAAGGAAGGTCTCACAGCAGAAGTAAAGGATTAAATCACATAAAAAAAACTATTTTTTTGTGATTACAAACTTATATTTTGCATTTGGAAAGTTGACTTTGTCGTAAATCGAGAGTATTTTTAGGTACTACCTACATACAAGTTTGTTTGCTTACCCTCGCTGCGCTAATAAGTGTCCGGGTTTTTTATGACACACCAGTTGCAAACAGAAGAAGGTAGATTCATATTCTCTCGTACTCTAGGGAGGGCACAACCGCGCTTAAAACATCTGCTAGGGGCAAGAGCAAGCATAACAAGGCACCCCTTGCCACGCTCACCGTGGACTTCTGCAACATCAGGGGCATACATTGCAACCTCAACGCTGTTCTCCACCACCTCGAAACAGCAAAGCCAGCCTTGCTCTTTTGAACCGAGACGCAGATATCGTCTCCAGCGGACACATCCTATCTCTCCTATCCTGGGTACGGTCTGGAGCACTCCTTTGTTCCTAGGGCTGCTGTGTGCGTGTACGTTAGAAACGATATCAGTTCTCGCCGCCTCGGCAATCTTGACAGCGACGACCATCCCCGCGTATATGCATGCCTCTATAGGTCCCATAGCGGTGATACCGAAACTGACCAGACTGGGATGGAGAAAGCCACGAGCCTTCATTGTTGGACCTTCTGCTGACCTCTCATCCGGACGGCAACCAAGTCTCCGTTGAGGCCCCAATTGGCTCCTCGGACCATTGCCTGATCCGGAGTACGGCGACACTCACGTGCTCGCCGCGGCCGCGAGTTGCAGGCTGCCGCCGTGTGTGGCACTATAGGTCAGCAGACTGGGATGGGATGCGAACCTTCTTTGCATCCTACCCTTGGAGGCAGGTCTGCTTCAAGCCGCATGATCCCAACGTCGTTGCCGATTCTGTCGCCAATGTGGTGCTTCAGGAATGGAGCTTTTCGTTCCATCCTCTCTGATTCCCATTGGTGGCAAATCCAAGCCTTGGTTTGGTCGATCCTGCAAAACGGCGTCCCGCCGAAAGCAGGATTGACCAAACCAAGGCTGGGCAAATGCAGCGGCAGAACGGGATGTAAAGACCAGCGCATTAATAAAGCAGCTCAACTTTGCCTCCAGGTCCTTCAAAAGAGACATTGCCAGGGCGAAGTCGGAGCACATCGGCAGAATTGGTGAGAGACTGGTGGGTCTCCCTTCTGGAACTCGAGCATTTTGGTCTCTTGCCAAAGCTGTTCAGGGGAATTTCTGTAGACCATCCCTTCCACCTCTGCTAATGGGAGATAATTCGTTGGCCCACGACGCTAAGGAGAAAGCCGACCTTTTGGGCAAACTCTTTGCGTCCAACTCGACTTTGGATGACGGGGGAAACGTACCGCCGACCGTTCTGCGGTGCGACAGCTCTATGCCGGAAGTCCGCGTCTTCCAAAGCTCAGTGCGTAAAGCGCTTCTTTCCCTCGACATTCATAAGTCGAGTGGGCCCGACGGAATCGCTCCCATCGTGCTGAAGACGTGTGCTCCAGAGTTGGCACCGGTTTTAACGCGCCTTTATCGGCTCTCCTACTCCCTCGGCGTCGTCCCGAACTCATGGAAGGCAGCTTTAGTGCACCCGATCCCTAAAAAAGGTGACCGATCGGATCCGTTCAACTATAGACCTATAGCTATAACCACCACAAGGTGGTTTGGTGGTGGGTCTCGAAGATAATGGAATCCATTGTCAACCGCCAGCTCCTTCGGTACTTAGAACACGACCAGCTACTCAATGATAGACAATACGGTTTCCGTCTGGGTCGTTCAGCTGGTGATCTTCTCGTATACCTAACACACCGGTGGGCACAGGCGATCGAGACCAAGGGGGAGGCGTTGTCAGTCAGTTTGGACGTAGCGAAGGCCTTCGATTGGGTCTGGCACAAAGCGCTTCTCTCGAAGCTTCCTTCCTATGGGCTTCCCGAAAAATTATGAAGAAGCATCAAGGTCGTTGTCGACGGTGCATGCTCCGACTTCAAGTCTGTGAATGCTGGTGTCCCACAAGGCTGTGTGCTATCACCCACGCTGTTTCTTTTGCATATCAATGACATGCTGCAAATCAGCAGCATTCATTGCTATGCCGATGATAGGACGAATGATGCCTTGTATACCGGCCGCGCTAACATTTCTATAGAAAACGTCTGAAATCGAAACCTCCTTAGAAGAAGTTTCTGATTGGGGTCGACTTAATCTAGTCCAATTTAACCCAACGAAGACACAGGTTTGCGCGTTCACCGCCAAAAGATACCGTTTGTCGTGTCACCTCGCTTTGAAAGCACTTTCCTCACTGCCACAGCCAGCATCGGAATCCTTGGTGTCGATATATCGAGCGAAGTCCAGTTCCGCGGTCACTTGGAGGGTAAGGCCAAATTAGCCTCGAAGAAGCTTGGTGTGCTGAATGGATCGAGACAGTATTTCACCCCGGCCCACCGCCTACAACTTTATAAGGCGTGGGTTCGGCCGCATATGGAATACTGTTCTCATATCTATACAGAAGCACCCCAGTACCAGCTTCTCCCTCTTGACCGCATTCAACGGAGAGCGACTCGAATCATCGATTGCCAGGATATTTCAGATCGGCTTGACCCTTTGGCGTTGCATAGAGATGTAGCTTCACTCTGCATTCTCTATCGCATGTATCATGGGGAGTGCTCCGAGGAATTGTTCGGACTTATACCGGCCGCAACGTTTCGCCATCGTTCAACGCGACAAAACTTTCATCCCCATCACCTGGATAATTGGCAATCCACCTCTGTGCGGTTCTCCAGAATTTTTTTGCCTCGCACAACCAATGCGGTATTGCCGGACCGATACGACCTTCAAACTTCAACAAAAGAGCGTACTCCTATCTCAAAGGCCGGCAACGCACTTGTGACTCTTGAGTTGCAGGTGTCCATGGGCGACGGTAGTCACTTACCATCAGATGACCCGCCTGCTCGTTTTGCCCCCTATAAAATAAAATAAAAAACAAAAAAGGCTCCCTCTCCCTCTCTCTCTCTCTCTCTCTCTCTCTCTCTCTCTCTCTCTCTCTCCCTCTCCCTCTCCCTCTCCCTCTCTAATTAACATACAGTTAAATACACATATTACATGCGTCTTTCTTTAAGGAGTAAATTCCAATACAGCACAAAGAGCACAACGAAGCGTTAAAGCGTTACGCTGCCCTACGGTCACTAAATTTTACTCTTCATATTTTTTTCATACCGGGCGCCTTATATGAAAATCGATTCTTAAGGAGTAAACTCCAAAAGAAATTATTTACTGATTCTCGGTCTCCACTCTAAAATCCGTTTGCTCCAATGGCCATCAATCCTTCAGCAACGCTCAAATGGCATTTTTTGATGGTCAATTTTTTATGGGCCAACTAGCCAAGTTGTGTACGTATAAAACGTAAGTATTTATAGGCATTTATTCATTTTTGCATGCAGGTTTTAAGCGAATATGAAGTTTGATGCTTATAATATGAGACCGTCATGCTTCGGCACGATTCTCCTCTTAACACAGAGCATGTGACATGTAGATAACGCTTTATATGGTAACTAGCAGCGCCCCGCGGTTTCACCCGCGTAAGTCCCGATCTCGTGGTAATATCGGAATAAAAACTAGCCTATATGTTAATCCAGGTCTCTAGCCATCTACATACCAAGTTTCATCGCAATCGGTTCAGTGGTTTTTGCGTGAAAGAGTAACAAACATCCATCCATACATCCATTCATCCATCCATCCATCCAAACTTTCACATTTATAATATTAGTGGGATGTGCAGTCATAAACGTTATAAAGGATTGACTCTTTATGAGGTTACCTCTACACATGGATGTATACTTGAATAGGGACTGTGTAAGTAAGCATTAATTTGATGCGTTAGCAGTTTTGTGTAAAACGTGTATAAGTGTCGATTACCACGACCAGTTACTGGGTACCTATTATTCTTGTTAACCTCTGCAGCTAAGCCAAATACTTGTTAGAAGTAACTTCAGGGTAGTGTACTAGAAGGGGGTTGAACCCGGAACTACTTGATCGCAAGTCCTATGCTTTAGCCGTCCATTAGGTACACTACCGCCGCCTGCTCAAATTAAAGGGGAATATAATCTGAGGAATTATCCAGAGATAAACAACATTTACTCAGTGAACGTTAAATGACTAATCACGTCATTTTTATAAGGGAACGTACCCATACTAGGTGACCCATCTTGTATACCCCCCCTCCCCCCCTCGGTGACAACCTGTAGTATATACCAAGACCGCCCTTCCCCACTAGATTTCACGTAGTAATTTAAAAATATGATTTTAAACCAGTTTCTGCCGACAGAAAGTTAAAAAGCGCTAAACGCTTGCTTGTTGCCACCTGTGAGTTTAAAAAGCGCTAAACGCTGCGCGCCATATTTGAATAGACCTCGAAAAAGCACGAGATTTCCCTAGAGAATACTGACTACTACTTGACGAAAACCTAAGCCCCTCCCCCGCCCCTGTGACCAAGCGTGGTATTTTTAAGACCCCCTTCCCCCTCAGAACGGATCACGTAGTATGGGTACGTTCCCTAATATATGCTCAATTGAAAACTTGCAAAAGTGTGAATTTGGCGTCATTAAATGATATATTAATCATTAAATGGTTCAAATACAAATTAGGTACCTACAGAGACATTTCCCCTTGTTTTTATTATTCAATTTTGGACAGTGTTCGGATTAAATAAATTCAGTACAAGCATTCAGAATCTTAATTTTGAACATCAGTGGCAATAACTCTTAATTCCGTGTGCATAAATGGTGCATATAACTTACCTATCGGCCTGTAGCAGGGCTGGTGCCACCTTCTTCCGAAGGTTTGCGAGCGCCGCCAGTTCCTCACGCTTCCTGGACGGGGGCGGCGCGCCACATAATGTCAACAGCGGTGTCGGTGACGGCTGCGTGTTCTTAGACAGCAGTCTGAAGAAGAAATAGACAAATTAGACGTAACTTTTAACGAAAGTTGATGATCTAAATTTAGAGGACGCGGAGGTAGGTTTCCCTAGGTCGGAAAAGATGTGGTTAGCCTCTCACTGGATACCATGATTATGTCCATGGTCCAGAGTGAGAGTACTTGGGTTTCCGCCGCCTCATTCTGTGAGGTAGTGATGGAAGACAAGAAAGAAGCGGCGGAGAGGGAACGGGAGAGAAATAGTACTCTTCCGTCGCGCAGAAGAAGCACCAAACGCCGGAGAGTGCAAAACGATCTCCGGCCTCCATGAACGCCTGTCTGAGGGCAACGGAAGGGGGTATCTGTCGCCCTAGCAGAAGCAGGCCCGAGACGGTGGCGGTGGCAGAACCATATGCACCTCATAGTGGGGTAGCCTTGTTTAACAGGCGGCCAAGTCTGCCGGGGTTCACAGGGATTTCCTTTCTAGGGTACACCTGAGGCCCCGGCTATAAGACCCGGTGACGGAACACTGTGTGGTTTTAGTCGGTTTGAGTCCGATATACCACCTTGTCGCTTGGCCCTGGTGAGGTGATGACCCGTTGGGGCTTCACACATTAAAAAAAAAAGGTTAGAAACGAAGAACAAATAAAAACAGAACCACTAATTTCTTTATAAATGGAGGGAATACCCGAGTTGACAATACTCGCGTAGATATAATTATGTATTTATACGGGAATTTACGCGATCACGAAAAGGTATTACATACCACTGAATTGCCTGACGTTTCGACCAGGTTGCACTGGCCGTGGTCATAGGCTGGCAGTCAGCCTGTGACCACGGCCAGTGCAACCTTCCCGTATAAATACATAATTATGTCATGGAATGCGAAAGTTTAAAAGTTAGTACTCGCGTAGATTTTGAAAAAAAAATAGTTCGACATAACGCTAGTAAACCAACCTTGATATGAAATATTAGTGCGGCTTTTATACCTGTTTGTAATGTTTGTAATAATTTGTGTAGTCTTTAATGGAAAATTTAATTATTTCAGAGCCAGGAATGTATGCATCAATGTCGACATAACCCGCCCTAAATTGTCCGCGATAAAACCACCTCCACCTCTATAACATTTAGCTTGATTACATTTTAAGTCTACAGTTCGTATAAATTTCTATCTGTCTACTTTGAGATATATAAATCCAATCTCTGTCCACAAATAGCGGTCAGCACGACTTAGAGACTTTCCAATTTCCGTCGACCACTAACCCTCACTAACCCTGCCAACTTAGAACGAACTGCGATTTAAAATAGAACGGTATTTATAAACGTACTTAAATATCTACAATTACGTTCAGTCGCTGTTATTCAGAGTTTTTATTCAACTTGAAATCAATTAAAGACTAACTCTATTATAATCAAAATACGCCAGCTGGTGTTCCTGTCAGTAGCCTCTCCTATCACAGGAAATACAGGACATATGTTTACGCGACTCCGGCCTCTGCGAGCTACTCCAGTCTCAGTCCTGTTCCCCATCCGAGACTTGCGGTATCCCTTACCCTAGATTCGTCTTCCTACCCATTTTTCTTTATACAAATTTACCTTCTTCCTTCGTTTCCCAAGAAGGGTTGGCGTGAGGCAGGTGGCCATAAAAAAATCTAGCCAAAGCCATTTGCAATGTTACACTTTGCGCCGACCCTAATGACCACTGGGAAAATGGCAGGCAGATGATGATGAGTGATAACTGTTATAATTAAAAATTCGACCATAATTGTTCATTAGATTTTGAATGTTTCGTCTTGTTTCATTGAGCTATGTATTTGTAACATTTTAAGTCAAGCTATTCATTACCAGTATAAGTTGAACTGTTATTGTATAGACTTTGCGTACCATGATAGGTCTACAATAATTTACTGGACAGTATTGCTGTATGTAGCCGTTTTCACAAAAAAATTAAATTTATAACACATATAGTTTGAAAATTTTAAATTTCTTAACTTCTACTCTCTACTCTTAAATTCCTCCGTGAGCGAATTTGATTAGAAAGTGATATTTGTATAATACAAACTTATTAATACAGAAAGATATAACCCGTTACAAAAACTTCGATACAAGTACTTTTAATAACTAACAAGTAGAGTTGCAAACTTAAAACGGTTTTGCCTAGACTGTATGTGTATATACTTTGACTGCATATAATTTAAGTCCCGAACCCAAAACCATCCCTCATTATTCCTCTCAAAAGACTTTTTATCCGTGTCAAGCGTAAAAGGAAAATCGTAAAGGTCCTTTGCGACCCTTGATCGGGTACAAAAATGGATAAAACCCTTTTATATTGAAGGATCTCTTCTATTTTATAGTACCACAAATACATCTCTCTTATCTATGGGTACCTAATTAAGAAACAGTGCATCTCATCAAAAACATAAATGTGAAAATGGGGGCCAAATTGAATATTAAGAAAATACGTGGTTATCGACTATACCGACAAAAGAATTGAGATCTAAATGGGTGCCAAGTTCTGTAGATAATCCTGAAATTTATTTATAAGAACATAATACAACATTCTAAAAAAGCCCACATTCGCCAGCCTTTGTTGCCTTTTTTCCAGTTTGCTCTGGACCTCGTAGTCGTCTTCACCGACCAACACAATGTCGTCTGCAAACAGTATGCACCAAGGTGCCTCCTCCTATATGTCCGATGTCAGAGCATCCATTATCAACAGGAAGAGTCCAGCCGACCTTACATGAGTGCTGATATGCATGACTCCCTGTACATAGCACGAATAAATTCACTTAGTAAAACCTCTCGGGTCACCCTATCATCTATCGTCTTTTCTAGGTCAACAAACACCATACATGCAATTTTTCGTCATGCGCGTCTGTACTTCTCCTATACTTGGCGTATTGCAAACATGGCATCTGTTGTGCCGCGCCATGGTGTAAACCCAAACTGATTTTGTGATATCGCACTCTCATTTCTCACTCTTCTCTGAATTACTTTCTCCCATACTTTTCATACTATGAGACTTGAGCTTTATTCGTTGACAGTTGCAATCCTGTACATTTCCTTTATTTTTAAGATGGGCAAGAGAGAACTGAGATATCATTGATCAAGGATTACCTCTTCATGCAATAAATTATTGAAGAATGTTAAGAATGTTAGCTAATGGTATCCGTGCTCTTTCAATAACTTCCAAAAATTTCAACTGGTATACCATCAGGCCCAACTGCTTTACCATTTTTCATACTTCGTACTGCTATTCTAACTTCGTTTATACTAATCTTATTTGTTTTGTTTCATCATTATCATATCGTTTAACACTCCGCTTCAATCATTCTCGTCATTGATAAGTTTTTTTAAATAAGTCTTCTATCTGTATTTTATATCCTCACCTCTTATCAACCTACCCTCTTCAACTTTCATACATCTCCAAAACTTGATTTCTTTGCCATCTCCTCTGCACTTGATAGGAGGAATTTTATATAAAAGTGGTAACCACGCGACACAGATCGAATACTTTCTTACCGGAAGAAATAAGTTGATCTGTGTCAAAAACTGCAAGATAGTACTCGGGAAACCCTTAGTGCCGCTTACTCTCGCTTTTGGAATCATAGTCCCAATATTCAAACTTGCATACCCCAGCGTTATCTCTTGGGCTTGCGTTTTACGTTGCACCCGCCTCGAGTTGTGCAACAACCCCTGTCCACTTATCCGCGTAGCCGTGGTGCTGCTGCCACACGTCGCACTCACTTGATATACTACTCACGCTGCAAAAAGTTTTGGCTAATCCTTTTTTATGGCAGGCCATCTGCCTGACGCCTCCTTGAGAATATTATCGTTTTAAGACGAGAAAGGTAAAAGATAAATTAGGATAGGAAAAATGGGTAGGGGGAGGAAGCTAGGGTAGGGAATACTGTAGGTCTCGGAAGAGGAACGGGACTGAGACTGCTGTGGTTCGAAGAGGCCGGAGTCGCGTACCCGTATGTACATATGTCCTGTGGTTGGAGAAGCCACCAGGACAAATACACCAACTTACCCTAAAGTTCTTCTCACCATATCAGATATTTCTCTAGTATAGGACTTATATATAATAATAGTTATGGGACTTTAGGCCTTTCTGGGTTAGTTGACTGCAAACAAAGTTTAAATTGACCGAAGTATGCCGAAATACATTTATAAATGCAATGTAGATAGTATATACGATAGTATACTAAGATTATGGTATAAATAGACTTGTTCCCACAACTTCAACAAGGGAAGTCGTACAAATACGTTCTTAATATTGATTTACATTAATTGAAATGAATATGCATCCAAATCATAACATCCCTTAGCATCAGAGAGACACTTTTCCCGCTTTTGCAACATTTTTCATTGAAGCTCCGCTCCTATTGGTCGTAGCGTGATGTTATACAGCCTATAGCTTTCCTCGATGAATGGGTTATCCAACACTAAAAGAATTTTTGAATTCGAACAAGTAATTCCTGAGTCTAGCGCATTCAACCAAACAACCAAACTCTTCAGCTTTATAATAATATATTAAGTATAGATATTTTTATTATCTCTGTGCTCTAAAGCATAGTTCCACTAGTTTTACATTATTACACAGCGCTCCCATACACTCCGTAGGATAAGAGAAAGTGGTTTTGATTAGCTGAAAAGATTTGACCCAAACTAACAAACATTGCGCTTTTAAAAATAAAAGAAATGCTGTTCGTTGGTAAGTGCATCGCTTAAGAACGGCTGGACCGATTTTACTAATTTTTTTTTTTTTATGTTATTAATAGTCCGAATAAGGTTTTTAAGACAAGAAAAAGTGGAAAAGTTGCGTAGAAATCGGAAAATTTGGGGAAGCTGGAAGTGCTTTTTTACAATAAAACTAAAACTTTATTTAATTTTTTACAGGACAGCGTACTTATGTCGGGGTCAACTAAAGAAATTGAAGAAAAATCTTAAAAGTAATTTACTTATAAATACAATACCTACTAAATAATTAAATTATTAAACAAATAAGAAGAAGGAAGAAGAAAGAAGAAAGAAAATCCATTTATTTTGGTGCTAAGATACAAGTAGTTATTTCAAATAATATTCTTAACTAAATAAAAATCTTTTTAACAAAAAATTAAACCGACGAAATAACTAAAAAGTAATAAATAAATAAACCTCTTAAGTCTTGAGCTTCTTTACATAAACTATCAAATTTTATATAAACTTATTTTGAGTCGGCGCATTTATTACTTTTTAGTTATTTCGTCGGTTTAATTTTTTGTTAAAAAGATTTTTATTTGATGATCTTTTCTAATCATCAGCTCAGCTACATGATATGATGATTTCTGAACGCAAATACCTGATAAAGTAATGAAAAGTAAACAGAAACACTATTCGTTCTTCCAATTTTCAAGGGTTTCTCTCAATTTTATCAGGATCCCATCATCAGATCCTGACTTCCTTGACATGGGACCACCCTTGAGGTATACCCTATCTAACAAAAAAAGAATAATCAAAATCGGTTCATAAATAACGGAGAGAGGGCTGAACAAACATAAAAAAAAAATATATATATACGGTCGAATTGAGAACCTCCTTTTTTTTTCGTCGGTTAAAAAGGATTAGGAACGCAAATAGAAATCGGCCTAGAAATCGTGCAGAAATCGGTGTACATTCATACAACAAAAGATGTCCTACCCGAACGTAAAAATTTTCCTGGAACCCTATCGCAGCGCCACCTACTGGGTCCAATTGTGAATCTAAACTATCCAGGGACTCACTCAAATACACACGAGAAATTTCATCAAAATCGGTCCAGTGGTTTAGGAGGAGTTCAATGACATACACAGTGAAGAAGAATTAGAAATACCTATTTCAAATTTATCAAGCAACTTCTAAGTAGGTATACCCTACTACACAACAAAAAAAAGAATCAACTTCTCTGTAGGTATTTATCTACTACCGGACCAGTTAAAGTCATGCGTCAACTTAAAAAAAAACGCATCTAATATGGAACCACCTCCTTTTGTTTACGCCATCGCCAGTTAAAAAACAATCTCCTTAATACACCTCTCTTAAAAACCATCAATTTAAAAACATAATATTGTTTTATCCGAGCTATTACTTTTTTATATTTAACCAAAAACCTCGCAATTTTCATTAAAATGCAGACAAAAAAGATCTTGGTCAACGAAAAATAATATAAATAGACATTCAGAATAATAAATTAATTATGTATTACTCTTTATCCTTTTAAAACATAGACAAGAACACAATGTTCGGTGTCAAAATTTAAATTAAGAATCACTACAAAGAAAATAAACAAAAATACCTTTTTGAGGCCGGTGTTCTCTTCGACAATAATGTATAATCGTGGAGGTTGGAGCTTGAAGGGTTGTTGTTAATCGGTGGCGGATAATATGAGTCTTCATCTCTGTAATTATTGTTGACTAAAGCCGACTTCAAAGGTAACAACTCAACAGTGTCGTTGGAACGAGTATCGCGTGATGTTGTCATATCGGGACTAGCATCGTGTGAATACGCCGGCTGCTTGCAGCCTACTGAAAGATATGTCCTTGAAAATGCTGCAGTGTAGTGCTGTGCGGGGTATCTTTTCGTGTCGACGGCGACGGGACCGCACAATCTTTATGATAATGAGTAAAAATAGTGCAGTAGAGTAGAATCTATGGGTATTTTGATACAAGCCTATTATTCAATTCCAAGCCGGTATTACAAATGTAAGTACCCGATTTATTCCCGCTCAGTAGACCCACATTCCTGAAGTCATAACTATCAATTCACCCGAAGCTGACTGAATTTGTCGCTTACTTCTTCGTTCGAACCTCATCCAGTACACTACCTACCGACGTGAACTGCTAACACAAGCATTTAGTTTAACTGGAGGGTTTAACAGGAATACTATGTGTAAAAAATACTTAATTTAGAAGCGTACATGCCTGTCATGACAATCACAACACAAGTACAGGAAAAACAAAAGGTGAATAAAGTTGGCAACGCTTTATCCTCATCCGAGAAGGTCCACGTGACCATAGGCCACAACAACTGCTAACCACCAGGCGCGCCCTATGACTTCACTAATTCTAATTCTCTTTTTAATTCTAATTCTTTTTTTTCTTTTTAAACTATACGTTTTTCTTGTTTCGTAGGCACCTTAAAAAAGTATCTAATGCATAGCAAAAACTACATGCATCATATAACTTGAAGAACCTAATTAATTTTGGCGTTACACGGCCGAATCCCGAGTATGCTTCGTGCCAGTGAAATATTGCACAAGCTCATTGTCAAGACTTTTTTGGTTACTCGATCGTCTCTGCTCCTTTAAAAGAAAGTAAGTAAGCAGGTTTCGGCTCGAATTGCCCTCTGACTTCTAAAGGAGCTTCGCCGTAGTGTCACAGTGCTAATTTTCTACGGGCGAATAGGGTAGGCATAGGACCTTAATTTGTACAAGACACAAAAGACACCAGTGGCGTTGCGAATATTTTTAAGCCGCGCAATATCCGGTGGCCATTCGCATGGGTATAAGGCCACTGGCCAATATAGTTGTCCTCTCTTCTACTTTACTGTGCCCGACAGGGTTCACAATGATACCTAATTTAAGTACTACCACATAAGAAAACATTGTAAAACGCAATAATGTATTGAGAATTGATAAAGGGGCCTACACATAACCGTTTAATTTTAAGACAGTGCCAAGAGCGTATTACATAATATTAATTAGAAATAACAGATGAAAGTTGTCGTAGACCTGCATCGGAACAGCACTAGTAATCAGGGGGAGGTGCCAGGCTGTTCCGGGGCGAATCCCGGGCCGCGCACGCGCCCTTCATTGCACGAACTGTCACTTCAACCATTCTTGTATTTTTGGACCTATTTTCTAATCTGGATATGATTGATGATGATGATCTATGAGTTATTTATACTCAAATTCGCCACAGCAGAGATTTTAACGGAATGAATGGAACCTATTCTGTGGAACGAGTGCATTATAAACTTTTAGTGACCGTGTGAAAAATCAGGAAGCACTCGATACATCTTCCGATCTCGATCTTATCGTAATAATCGAATGAAATTACAAAATGTCATGTTAAAATTATAATTACCACCTTAATAACCCTTTATGCTAAGTGGGTTATGTGTGTATGTGACTATGTGTTCATAAATGTGTTTTAATTAATACTTTCCGCAATTACTTAGGTAAGAAGTAAGGTCTCACAACACAAGTAAAGGAAAAAATCCGAAAGTCGTTAATTTGTTGTTATATCTGTCTGTGTGTCTGTCAAGACCCTTTCCTCAGGAACTCGTTAAGATATCAAGTTGAAATTATATCAGCGGTCCCTACCACCAAACCTGTAAAAAAAAAGGTTTTTAAGTCAACGCAATCAAAAAATATGGTCATTAAGCCTTAGATTGACTGGCCTGTTGGTCTAGTGGTTAGTGACCCTGACTGTTGAGCCAGAGGTCGTGGGTTCAATTCCCACCCAGGACAAATAATCATATGATGAGCATGATCATTTGTTCTGTGCCTGGGTGTAATTTATCAATAATATGTATGTATTTAGAAATATATAAGTATGTTTATCAGCAGTCTGGTTACCAGGGTCTGCCTAGTTTGGAATCAGACGGCCGCGTGTGAGATGTGTGAAGTTATTATTATTATTATTTTAACAATTTTGAACATTTCGCAGGTAAATCAAAATCTATAGGGTATTTCCCATTGTCCTAGAAACATGAAATTTGGTAGAAGCACAATTAACGGAAAAAATGCGAGTCGTTAATTTTTTTATACCACATAAAATACAGATGGCTATCATGCCATAATACGTAAAAAAATTGTTTCATTGTTAAGGCGTATGAGAGACAGTAGCAACAGCATCCTAAAAAAATGAGTGCCTTTCGAACAGACTGTCGAGTTCAATGTAAGTGGATTAATAATAAGTAATAACAGGACAGGACTAAATTTATATTTTATTTGAATTCATTTTAGTTATTTAGTGGTTTATAATATGACATAACAAAATAATAGTATTCGCGCTAAATTATCTTATTCATTTGTGACATGCATGTATTTTCTATTTTACAAACTTATATTTTGCGATTGGAAAGTTGACTTTGTCGTAAATGTCGATGTATGGGAGAGTGTTTTTAGAACTGCAAACTTAAGTTTGTCTTTCGAAAAAGACGGGCAAAAATCTTTGAGAACTGATTCCCGAGATGGACATACTGTCTACATACAAGTTTGTTTTTTTATGTACCCGGCTTCATAAGTTCATACTCAATGACGTAACATAATATATTCTATGAACTTACCTACATTCTATGCAAATAAATGATTTGATTTGATTTGACTGCAGTGTGTTGAAAGTAAGGACATCGTTTCGTCGGCGAGTCCAGAAACTTTTGTTTTTAAGTAATATCAGGCTAGGTCCACTCCGCAGTGTAGGTATAAAGCAAGTACACGTAGTAGCTACAAATCGACTTAACTAAACGTAACA
Organism: Euplagia quadripunctaria; assembly: GCA_963859945.1. Taxonomy (NCBI): domain Eukaryota; kingdom Metazoa; phylum Arthropoda; class Insecta; order Lepidoptera; family Erebidae; genus Euplagia; species Euplagia quadripunctaria. The sequence continues at coordinate 2,562,922 of OY982560.1, read as the reverse complement.
AAATTTAGTGGGCGCGCCGATCGGTCTGCATGTTAGTTAGTTCGATCACTCACGCGCTAGAGTATTGAATTATTAGTACCTAGCCTAGGTTTATTTGTTCACAAATATAGAGTAATTGGCATTTAATTTACTGATAATGAAATATTCAGATTAATTCTTTAAAACAAGACAACCTTAACGTCGCGGCTTTGCCAGAACAGATAAGAGTTACGCGATAGACAGAGAGACAACTTCTAGGTGAATATAACTGTAGTAATTAGCCCTGTGCGACCTGAATTGCGACTTTATTGTTTTGGTACAAGAGTCGCTACTTATTTAAATAATTTGGCAGTGTGAGACTTCAGTACCTGTAAAATTAGAAAGTACTGTCTAATTTAAGAGAGAAAACCGTTTTGATCTAATCTACTAAAAACAGTTATACATTGCGTATCATATTTGAGTACCAACTATATTGGTACTACGAGAGCACGCAATGAACAACATTATTGCTTCAGTTATTATGCACTCGTTAGCTCTCTATTGACGTACCGGCTACCGCGCTGTCTCGGACGTAATGGTTGGCAAGTATGTATACGAAACGCTACCTTATACTGATCAGCATAGGGGTGTATTTAGTACAATCTAAAAATTATATAAAAATTTATGGCTTCACACTTACGGCACTCAATTTAGGAAGGTAGTTAGGCACATGTTTTTTATCAAGGAGTAGTCGCCTCCTCAGTGTAGGCCTACCCCATTGCTTTCCAAAGATATCGATCTCTAGCTTTGGTCATCCAGTTTGGTTCAACTTTTTCTCGAAATATGCCTTCCCGTCTTTTCTTTGATCGACCTTTGTTTCCGACTGCATCTCCTGGTATCCACTCCATTACTTTCTTTGTCCATCGATAATTTTCCATCCTGCAAACATGTCCAGCCCAGTTCCACTTCAGTAATCTACTCCTCTTGATAATGTCAAGAAGTTTAGTTTTTTCTCTTATTTTTTTTCTATATTTTTTCTTTTGGTTTAATTCCCAACATGCTTCTTTCCATCTTCCTTTGACATATTGCTAGTCTATTTTCATCTTCTTTTTATAGGGACCAGGTTTGGCAGCCGTACGTTAGGCATAAAAGAATCGTAGTTTCGTTTCAACTTGCTTATTTTTCATGATCTCTTGTAACGTGGAGGCCGACCAAAACCTCTTCCTTGCCCCACGCTGGGCGCCAGCTGTAACGTGGAGGGTGACCTCGTGGTCTTCACGTGGTCCCCTCACAGTTTGGGGTTGAGAAATTACACACGTAAATCACTTTTACAATCTAGGATATTGATGCTAGAGGTACGAAGTACAGATATCAAAAGTTACTTTAGAGCAATTATATTAAACTCTGGGACGTAAGGTCTTGAGAGGAGAGAGGTCTTGGTTGCTGTTCCCGGCGCTGGTCAATGCAGTGTACTTAACTTCGTCGTGAAGGCAGGCTGGAGGAAGAGGCCGTGTCCTGCGCGCAGTGGTTTATATAAGCCTTCGGGGTGCGGCGCGGCGCGGCGCGGGGGAGAGGTCGGTGGTAGGAGTGCGTGTGAAGAGTTCCCACCATGACGTGTGCCACTCTTTATAGCTCCAATATATCTTCCACGCCAGTCTTTGAATTTTATTGCTTGTACAATTGTTAAAAAAAAACCATTTGCCCCAGGTAAATGTACTCTGTCACATATTCAATCAACCTTAATATTTCTGATTTCTTCATTTGTTAATATTTTTGTTTTTGCAGCATTGATCGTCAGGCCAACTTTTTTACTTTTTTGTGTTGGTTCTAATAACATAATTATGTTCTAAGTCGGTAGGCAAATATCACGATATCGTCTGCGAAACGCAAGGTACTAAATGGCGTTTAGGATTGATTAAATCCTCTGCGACGAATTAGCGAAGAGTTCTGTATGTGTGAAACATAATGTTTAGCTTCTAAGCGTGTTCACAACTCGCGATACATAATTTGAAACAGAATATAGCTGATGCCATTTCTAAATACTTACCTACATATTCTCAGTTCTGTGGTCGTCGTCGTCGTCCTCTATTGGAGTTTAATACTTTTCAGCATCGCTCATGACTTGTTTAGGGCGATGGTTGGCTAACTCTATAAGTACATACTAAAAGTACCTATGGGGAACACAGTGCACTTATAACGATGACCTTAGATACGACAAGGGTTCATTAAGTCTTCTCTAAATCCGTACCGTAAAACATGGCTACTTTGCCGTTGCGGATGTAACCTTGCGCAGCTTTGCATAGCAAATAAGAAAATTGATGCGGTTTTTCGCGGGCAAAAACCCGTTCCAAAAACTTTATCGAACAGTGTTATTTCTCGTTTCAGTTGGTAAGTATTTTATTCTAATTTCGGACCCAACATCATTGGCGTAACTATACCGTCTGAGACCCGTGGCTAATTCATCGGATGGGGCACAAGTTCACTCTTGGTGCCTCGTGTGCTTACGGCCTTTAGGCCAAGCACTCTAGCCCAAAAACTATTGATTTTTTTTATGCCTTCTTATGTTTTTTTAAATATTTGCAAGTTTATTTAAAGATCTCGAAAAGTACCGATATGAATTTACAGATTTAAAAAAGAGGTCAAAAAGTGTAACAATAATTTAAATTGTCGTGGGAGAGCCATGCTTCGGTACGTATGGGACGGCTCGACCGGAGTGATACCACGACGACTTTTTCACCGAGTGAGTGAGGTTACGGAAGCACTAACCGTTCCCTCCCCCTCCCCCCTCCCCCTCTCCCCTCTTCTACCCTCCTTACTCTTACCTTAAAGGCCGGCAACGCACTTGTGACTCCTGAGTTGCAGGTGCCCACATGGGCATCTGTAGTCATTTATCATCAGGTGACCCGTCTGCTCGTTTGCCCCATTGCCATAAAAAAAGTTTAAAATAAAGTGTCACCGATTTCAATGCGCCTAAATTATGATAAATTAAAATAAGCTGTATTCTTTCTTTTAATTTTTTACTCTAAGAGGTAGAATATTTTCTTCAAATTTATAGGGAACCAACCTTGAGTACAATTTATTCAAATGAATAGAAGAAAGAAAGAAATTGGTTCACAAATGATATCGCGTAATATACACAAATAAAACTGTTGACTTGAGAACCTACCTAATCCTTTTTAAAGTCGGTTAAAAATGTTCCATCAGCCTTTCATCGATTGATTGATTGACCGATTGGTGTGGTAACTAGAGATGGATAATCATCCGGGTTAAAACCCACGACTGGGTAAAAGCCCGGGTGGTTACCCATCTCTAGAGATGGGTAAGCACCCGGTTTAAAACCTACTTAATATGTCTAATTTAAAACTAACATTTTATTAACAGACTATCCGTATGTGATTTGTAATAAAATATTCCCTATTAAAAAGATTCTCAACTTAATTTAAATGTTAGTTCTGTATTATTATTGAACGGTGGCAGCCCTTAAACATTGATTGTTATGGTAAGAAAATTGTTCTAGATGGCTTTTTACCATAAATTTAATATACTTTATGCTTTTTACAAAGGTTATTTTATATCTTAAAGGCCCTACTCATCATCGTGCCTGACGTACGTCCCGCCAAGGACACGCACGATGCACGATGCAAAACGATCGTAAATAGCAAATAGTAAAGTATGGTAAATAGTCTTGACGTACGTCATAATTATTATTAATTGCTTGCTGGACTTGCACGACGCGTTTTGCATTCAGCGAGTACCCCCACCACATGCTTATGTATATAATATACAGTATATTGTCAATTTGTGGGGAATTCCCCAAAATGCGGGGAATTTCAAACCGATTGACAACACCATTGTAACAGTGCTTTCTGCAAAATAATAAATGATTTGATTTGATTGGGGAATTTATGGGGAGACCATCAATGCGACGAAAATGCGGGCAATCGGGAATTTTTAGCCTAATTACATTACGACTCCAGGTTTTTTCTCCCCAAACTGAGGAATTTGACCATTATTTTGGGGACATTTAGGAAAATGGCATTGGCAACAGCACCGTGGCCTTGAGCAGACGAAGGTGAGTAGGGCGTTTTAAAAGGCCCTACTCACCTTCGTGTCTGCCGTACATCCCGCCAAGGACGCGATGCTCGACGTAGCATACACACGCATCGTGCCGACGACGTACGTCCGCTCAAGGCCACGGTGCTGTAGAAAATGCCATTTTCCTTAATTACCCCAAAATAATCGTCATATTCCCCAGTTTTTGGAGAAAAAACCTGGAATCGTATCTCGGAATTTAATTTACTATTTTACCATTTTGTTATGTATATTTCATGGTCTGCTATTCGTGATTTACAGATGATGTTGCTATACTTAATATTAATGTCGAAATACGGATATTTGAACTTTTAATGTTTTTAAGGTTCCGTTCCTCAAAAAGAAAGAGAAGAACCCTTATAGAATCCCTTTCTTGTCCGTCTGTCTGTCTGTCAAGACCCTTTTTCTCAAGAAACCGTGGATGCTTTAAGTTGAAATTAATACCAAATACTTTATGCTTTGTCTATGTCCAGAGGCTGTTAAAAATCAAGCTTCTAAATCGACGCTATCAAAAGATACAGCCATTTAAGCTTTAGATTTAACTAAATTTGAACATTTCAAAGGTAATCAAAACCTATGGGGTACAACCTATGGGATACAATTCTCAATGCTTTCGATTGAACCAAATCCTTTGCATGCAGCTTTGTTACCCGGTTCTAATAAAAAATACCATAATCAAGAACACTTATAATCAATGCATTGTACATTAATTTCATGGTAAATGAGTGTTCACCCCACCACACGCCCAAAATTGAGACACCTTATCCGGCTGTTTGATCCCAAACTAGGCTATGGTAACCAGACTGCTGATAAACATATATTTACATAAACATACTAGCGGACCCGACCAGACGCAGCCTGAAATTTTGGGGGGGGTCACTAATAATTTTATAATATGTCGAGTCAATTATACTTTACTGCACTATACACAATTTTATTGCACACATTATACAACAAATGGAAGTCTTCTATTTTTATTAGCAAATCGGTTGATAATATTTGAGACGCCAGACGTCTATCTCTGGATGAATATTTATAAGAGCTAAACCTGTTAGCCTCTCTTCTAACATGTTTACTCTCAATCAAGTTTTTACACGCCTTAGCGTAGAAAATGATCTCTCTGATGTCACACCGCTTGTAGGAAGAGTTGCTAGAATTTTCAGTCTTTATATTTGTGTAGAGATCATCGTCGCAAACTTCGATTGTAGACCAAAATTTCCTAAATGTGGAGTCACATTTAAAAAATTTTCCCGTTTCCACTTTGAAATCTATAACTGATACTCTGTTACGACAGTGGCAGCAGGAACACTCAAGAAATGGGAATAATATTCTGATACTTTCTTCACATTAAGAAGATCTTCTTCTGTATATGGGTCATTCTTTTACAAACCGGACAGATTTGGACAAAAATTGAACCGACACATTTTTGATTTGGCCGAGCTTTTTTTACGGGTTCTATATCGAAAAAAAAGATATATATATATATATATATATATATATTCGAGGGTTTCGAGGTATAGAAAATTTGAAAATTTGAAGATTTTTGGCTTGGAGACCCATTTTCAAAAATTCATTACTCCGGTTCTATTAGAGCTAGATACTTTTTAATTATAATTTTTTAACAATTAAAATGTTAAAATCGATTTTTAACAATTGCCCTACCCTCGTAGCAAGTTTTAAATATTACCATCGTGTTCTACGTCAAATTTTCTATCAAAAACGTGTTTTTCATTAATGGAGAAATTATTTGACTGTTAAAGATAAATTAATGAATCTAGCGAGGTACTTCGTATCGGTGCGCGGGTTCCTTTGCACGTCATGCACATTCTCTAACCGTTATCTAAGTAATATTGATAAAAATGTGTCGCAGAAAGGTGTTCGGTTTGTAAAAGAATGATCAATGGAATATAAACAGTCCTCCGAAAATATTCCTCGTCATTTCCTTGATAATTATCGCGAAGAGTCTGCCGAAGTGCAGTACGAGGCCTCGTAATAACCATACCCAATTTTTCAGCTAGCTCTTGTGCCTCGACAAATAAGTTGTGAAAATTTCCTTTAGCATTTGATTTTCGGGGGTCATGTCCCCTGTGACCCTCCCCTTCGGACCGCGCCTGGACCCGACAGACGTGGTCCTGCGGGACGTAAAAAATATTATTCCTGGAACCCTATCGCAGTGCCATCTACCGGATCCAATTGTAACTCTAAACCATTCTCGAATCCACCTGAAGACACACAAAAAATTTCATGAAAATCGGTCAAGCCGTTTAGGAGGAGTTCAGTGATATACACACGCACAGAAGAAATATATATATTTAAAGACTTGAGAAACATTTGGCTTCAGATAACGCGACTATATTTCCTATCTCCTCTTCTTCCTTTATCTATGGTAGAAAATAATATTTTTTGTCTAGGAATACATGTTTATCAAAGAGCTATAATTATGCTCTTACATGTTTATCGAAAAAAGTGACAGCTAACTTATTTCGCTGAAACTAACAAGTATTAGTCACTCTTAGTGGATTAAGTATCTTATTGATTTAGGTATCTTAGTGATTTAGTATTCGTCATTATCATAATCAAAATTTTATAATACTGATCTACGACAGGTAAGTGTAGACTAATTTCACAAGCATATCTTGCATTTGGAATGTACGAAACCCATTGATACTCCGATTACTCCGGAAAAATCATTTCAATAAAAAAAAAATCCTTAATCCTATCAGTAACACTTCTTAATTAGAAGAAAGGGAGATAAGATTATGAATCCTGATGAAATGGAAATATGTGGAAAACTAAAACACTTTCAACACCTTCATTAAAAAATTACCTTCAAAATATAGTTCGCATTCGCTATCTAAAACTGTGGTTGGTAGACCAAAGTATGATAAAATCCCCTATTTATAACTGCAACATTCCAGCCAGGTAACAGCATTATCATGATGCCTGTAGCTTCTTCCTGAATCCAATCCTACACAGTCATAAAATAGTGCTCAACATGCCTATAGATACATCAGAAGCTGATATTATAGTAAAATACATCTGACAACACATCCTGCCTTGTTTTAAATTCAAGGCCAGATGTGTTGTCAGGTGTCTTTTACAGGTAGAATGAAAAGGAAATCTACCAGAACTGCTTTACTGACAATTGATAAACAGTTAAACTTTCACGTGTCATGATATTGACATAATTTCACTTTGCGCAAGAGGTTATGAGGTGGGATGTCGCTAATTTAAGGAGGACAATTGAAAAGGCCATGAAGCAATATTAATTATATTGATAACTGATCATTTCACCAGTACATAAATACAATCACTTTATGTTTACTTCATCGAAGTATAGCCGCTTGATGGATAGTCCGCTCTGACTGCTGGCTGCGGCGAGTCTTATGTCCTAATTCCCAACTATACAAAATCAAATTATAGAACAATCAACATTATTTGATCTTTGTACTACCAGCCAGGACCGCTTTGCATTAAAGGAGATCCAATGCCACAATATAATTATGTACATATATGGGAATTAATGCGATCATATAATTGTCAAGTCAAGTATCTTTATTTCATAAAATTCTTTGAAAATTGTTTGAAAACATTTTTTCATAAACTTAAATTTAAAAATTATAGATCAACACAATGTCCCTGCAATTATAGGTTGCTTTGTGAAATGTAAGGTATATATAAATTAAATAATACCGCATTGCAAATAGCTAAGATTTCTATCTACCAATGTTAATCTAACCCTGTTACCTAAGCCTGTTTCCAATTAGTTGAGCCTTGTGAGAAGAAATCGGTCTCTGTATTATATACCTTTGAAACGCCCAACATTTCATTTGGTTGTTACATGAACATAATTATAAGATAAACTGTTACTAGTGAAGTTTCTTTTGTTGCTGTTCAGACTTGCCCTTTTACTTACATAAATAAAAATATATTATCTAACAGACATTCAAATATCATTGCCTAAACCAATTATTCACTAATTTAATCTTTGACATTATTATACTAATTTTATGACAGTGATGCCAACAGCCAGAAGGTCACTAGCTTTTGGCAACTCTAACTTTTGTTTAAAACTACCCCTTATAATTGAACAGGTTTATCATACATTTCTAGATCTTAATTGTGATGCTATTAGTGTGGTCATGACCATCTTGTTGATAATTGTCAGGTTGCTCAAGATGAAGGATTCTACTTTTTGGCAATGACCATGCTGTTTATTTATTTATTTTGAATCTCCAACAAAAGACAAACAGCAATTTCACAGTATAATAAGCCATACAAAATTTGGATTTTGAAAAAGACAACTCCCGCATTAGGAATTACTGTGTCGCGGGGGACTTTACAAACATACAAACAACGGACACAAAGAACACCCAGATTTGGGTGGGAGGGTGGGAATCGAACCCACGGCCTTTGGCATAGCAGTCAGGGTCACTAACCACTAGGCCAACAGGTGATGTGTACTCCCTTAATTAGTGGAGACCACAGAATGCGAAATTAAATTTTACACATTAAGACACAGAGACATTGGCATGAAATTAAGTATAATTAAATATAAACATAAATTTGAAACATTGAATAAATCAACATGAAATTATAAAGTAAATATTTTAAAATCGGTCCAATGGTAAAACAAACTTTTAACAGAATTAAATATTAACATATCAAAATATACAAGTATCCAAAACCTAACGAAAACTTAACTAGGCTTGGCCTTAAATTTAAGTGCAGGTAGACTGAGATCTAGTTGTTTGGTCTTGGAGAGTATGTTATATATTATTGGTAGGTTCATCATTATTTTTCTGGCAAGTTTCGTAAGAAACAGACATCTAAACATTGATGAAGCGTTTTTTTTTTAATATGTGAAAACCCCCACGGGTCATCACCTCACCGGGGTCAAATGGCGAAATGGCATGTCGGGCTCGAACTGACTAAAACCACACAGTGTTCCATCCCCGGGTCTTATAGCCGGGGCCTCAGGTGTACCGTAGAAAGGAAATCCCTGTGAACCCCGGCAGACTTGGCCGCCTGTTAAACCGGGCGACCCCACTATGTGGTACAGATGGTTCTATCCCCTCTAGTTTAGAGAGGCGAGCGCAACATAGGTCGCGCTATCGTCTCGGGCCTGCTTCTGCTAGGGCGGGCTCATGGAGGCCGGAGATCGTTTTGCACTTTCCGGCGCCTAGTGCGTCTTCTCCGGGACGGAAGAGTACTTGTTCTCTCCCGTTCCCTCTCCACCGCTTCTTTGGCATCCATCTCTACCTCACAGAATGAGGCGGCGGAATCCCACGCACTCTCGCTCTAGACCATAGACGTAATCATGGTCTCCAGCGAGAGGCTACCCACACCGATGGCCGCTGTGAGGTCAGCACGCTGCTGCGCCCACGCAGAGCACTCCACCAAAGTGTGGAGTGCGGTATCCTCGCGGCGGCCCCCGCAGTGGTGGCACACAGACGTTGGCTCCCGGCCTATGCGACACAGGTACTTACCGAAGCAGCCGTGTCCGGTGAGTACCTGCGTCAAACGTTAATGAAGCCTACCCACTATATCTGCAATGCTGTATTAAGAATTATTATGTCTTTCCAGAACCATGGCAATGTTACCTAATCCCCTGGATTTAATCATAATAAATAGAGGTGCTCACGCTGGAGAAGGAATACGCGATCAACCCCAAATGTCATCAGCACCACCACCACCACTACCTCAAGAATTTAATAATATGGTACCAATTAATTATAATTAATATAATAATTTGTGTGGAAATAATGGAATAATAACAATTAGGGGGCATCCATTAATTACGTGAGGTGATTTTTCGACCCCCCCCCTCTCCCCCTGGTGAGATTTCCCGCTGGAGAAGGAAAAAGATATTGCTTATATGAATGGATTGGGGAGTATAAGCAATATGGGGGCCAGGGTCGCATGCCCTCAAACTTTTTTTTTATGTTATAGGGGACAAACGAGCAAACGGGTCACCTGATGGTAAGTGACTACCGTCACCCCTCCTGGACATCTACAATTTAAGAGTTACAAGTGCGTTGCCGGCCTTTGAATTGGGAGTACGCTCTTTTCTTGAAGGTTTGAAGGTCGTACCTCACTCCGGCAAATGCCGCAGGAGACAATTTGTTCCACAGATTGTTTGTGCGAGGCAAAAAGTTTCTAGAGAACCGGGCCATCACCTAAGTGATGGGGATGAAAATTTATGGTATTAGTCCAAACAATTCCTCGGAGCGCTCCCCATAGTACAAGCGATAGAGATTGCAGAGTGAAGCTACATCTCTAAGCAACGCCAAGGGGTCAAGCCGATCTGAAATATCCTGGCAATCGACGATGACGACGACGACGTTGCATAGCATAGTAGTTTAGTAAATTGAAAAATCTTAGTGCTAATCAAAATATGCTGCAGCAGTTTTATTTATGTAATGTGAAAACAGTATACGATTACAATATGAAACACTTCTGTACCTATTGTGATTTGACCATATCATTAGGCTGAAAAAAAGTGTTCCCGTATTTAACTAAATTGACCAAGAAGCACGCGGTACGAAGTAACTATTATCTTATCTGTGACGCGGCCCGCCTGATGGTAAGCGGTTACCTGCACAAATTGTTCATGTCGTGGAGCTCGGTGACCCTGTACTGCAAAGTGTATAGGGGTGTCTGTTTTTTTTGTAGGTTTGTGTAGTGTGTTCGAAGTCTTGGGGCTCCTGTATCATACCTCTTGTTGCAGTGTACATAATCTTATTTAATCATTTTGTTTAACAGAATCCACATGGATATGTATCAGCTGTACATAATTGTCAAACTGTAGAAGCATCCAAACTCTGCGTTTATGATGCCTGCCATAAACTAAATGACAGCTACGACTATGACATCGGAGGCACTTACTCAGGAAGTGAACCAGAGTTATGGTTCCACTTTACGACATCTATTTGCCACGGAAATAATCACTTACTCAATCTATTTGTCTACCATAGAAAAGCTGGAAACTTTTCCATACAAGTGTCTGATTCAAACCAACTCACTCAAAAGCAAGTTCGGGATGAAGATGCGCCACATATGGTACTTCCAAATACTCTGACAGCAGGCATCACATTTAGATCTACAAAGCCAAATCAAAATTATTACATAAAAACATACTGCTTCAACAAAGAACTAGCTGATTTTAATCCTGCAAGCATACTTATAATACCTGTCAAAATTGTAATAGACCCCAAGTATGTTTTGAACGAGAGTATTGTCAATTCAATGAAACTGCAACATGATTTGAGCGGACTTTTAACAAAACAAGAAAAGACGGACTTTATTCTTGAATCTGCTACTCATAAGCAGTTTCCAACACATAAGATCCTTTTAGCTGCTCACAGTCCTGTCCTGAGGAATATGATTAAGAGCTCTAAACTAACGTCTCTGTTTATCGACATAAGTGATAATGATCTGGAATTACTCCTGGAGTTTATATACACTGGCACTATTGTGAATGTGAGGAAGCAAGACTGTTTAAAACTGTTAGAGATAGCCGATAAATTCCAGCTGAAACCGTTATTCATGTTGACACAACACACTATTGGAGATCAGATAACGGTTAACAATGCTGTTGAAATAGCTGTTATAGCTAAAAAGTATAATCTAAAGGAATTACAGAATAAGGTTTTCGAATTTATAATTAAGAATCCAGAAGTTATGAAGACTACTGCCTGGACAAATCTTAAAGATGTTGAATTGACAAAGTACCTGTTTCAATACATGCATACAATGAGAAACTGATATCCTCCAGAAAACTCGCTTCTGAAACAAGTACAGTCCTGTTGTGTCCAATAGATTTGTTTCCTAAGCTGAGTTTTTTCATCTGAAAAGTGTGAAATAGACTTCCAAATACTATTTAAAAAAACACGTGTTTCCAGTGTAACTATATTCAGTGTATGTAGTGTATAATTATAGTTCTTGCAACAAACCACCAGAAGTAATATTTATACACAGAGTCATATTATTTTGTCCGTCTTAAAATTGTTATTGTCTTTTTTTTAAGTAAAAAATTTCTTTAGCCGCGTTGAACGATTTTTGGTAGAGGCAAAAGTTTGAGTTCGTGGCATCAACGTGCTTATCAGTGTTGTTAACAAAAACACTTATTTTTTCAATAAGTTTCAACTTCTGTCCGCGGTCACCATTACTGCCTGTTTTTTTGTTATGTTTGATTACGTTAATAGTTTATTTTAATATCTGCATTACTATAGAAATATTTAAAGGATTACATAATATTTTATTTATAGTATACAATTACATATACAGTGTTACAGAAAGGTGTAATGTAATTTTCGGAGTGTTATGTGCAGCCGACAAATAGTTATTATAGCTTGAAAAAAAAAAAGTTTATTTGAAAAAAATACGTTTTCTAGTGTAGGTGCATATTTCTAAACAACACATGTATTTTCATGTCAATTCCAAATTTTTTTTTGTTTACGCATTAATTTTCAGATGTGGAAATTCCATCCTTGGTATTAAATAAACGACATACTAGCTCTATCAGTCAATTTTCAAGTTTAATTTTTCAGTTGCAAAATAAGATTTCTGTATTAAAAATAGTGATGAAACGGATATCCGGTAACTATCCGGTATCCGGCCTATCCGGCCTATTTTCACTATCCGGCCGGATACCGGATAGTAGGGCACTATCCGGCCGAATACCGAATACTAGATGTTTCCCGCGATACCGTTCGCGCTGAGTGCTTTACGCCCTAAACTCGTCTATATCGCGCTTTTCTGTGGGAATACAAAAGTTTTTAAGCCTATCTATATTGTTTCTCGTTGTCTAATCTATCTCTGTATCAAATTTCAGCAAAATCAGTTCTTTAGTTTAGGCGTGAGAGAGTAGCAGATAAACAGACTGAATTTATAATATTAGTAACGGATTATTTTGCACATACACACACATATATGAAATGAAAATAATATAACAATAGGTTATGGACGGACACCATTTATTAAATTAAAATAATGACAGAAATTGTTTGATAAAAAGTTAATTACTAAAAATTTACTTAGTGTTAGTACTCAAAATTAACTAGCGGCAAATTATGGTGAATGAATACTAGGTTTTCAGCATTTGTTGGTAAGAGGCGACTCCGCTTGGCTTCGTATACTAGACCAGCTTCTGAAAATAGCCTTTCGCTGTAAACGCTACTGGCAGGTGCTCTAAGATAAATTCTTGCAAACTTCGCCAATTGAGGGTATTGGTTTGAATTGACCGACCACCAAAGGTATGGGTCGCGATTGCGATCTATTCGAGATAACTTTAAGAAAAAGTCAATCTCATTAGAAATTGGATTTTGTTTTTCTTGATCGCGACAACTGCTACTGTTGTCCTTTGCCACTTCATTGAAACAGTCCCAAAAAGTGTTATGAGCTTCGCGTGTAAAATTTGATCCAGTTTCATCTTCTTTTTGTCGTTTAGCAGGTGTTGAAGACGGCGATGATCTATTACTGTCGGAAGAAGAATCGTCGTAAGAGTTTTTTATATATTCTATCAGGATTTTCTGTCGGGCTTTTTCAGTTTCAAGAACTCCTAAATAGTCTGATTTGAATCTTGGGTCTAGAAAGGTAGCAATTATGAAGTTTAGATCTTCTTCTAAGAATTTAAAACGACTTTCCAATTCAGCTTTCAAGGAGGCTCTTAAACGTGCTAAGTCTGGTGTTCTTTGTGCTGTCTCGGTTTTATCCAAATACTTTTTTAGTGCATAAACGTGTGGTATCACTTCGGATATACAGGAAACGCCAGAACTTGTAATTTTTGTTATTTCTTCAAATGGTTTTAAAAGGTTTATGCACTGCTCCAACAGACCCCACTGTTGTATCGTCAAATTAGTCAGTGTCTCATGTTCAACAACATAAAGAGAGATAGCCCTTTTTTGTTCCACCAAGCGTACAGCCATGTAGTAGGTAGAATTCCACCTCGTGTTGATGTCCTGCACTAACTGATGCTGCGGCAAATTTAACTCCTTTTGAATTGCAAGTAATTTTTCTTGTGCCAAACCTGAATGATTGAAATGAGTTACTAGACGTCTACCAGTAGCAATCACTTCTAATAGCTCAGCCTGGACCTTCATTGACTTATCAATAACTCGCTGAAGCGAATGTATGAAACATCTAGCGGAATGATACTCTCCAACTCGAGCTCCTTTCACCATGTTAGCTCCACTATCATGGATTAGTAAGTGAATTTTATCTTTCTCAATATCCCAGCGAGCAGCTATAGCGTTCAGTTCGTTTGCTATATTTTCACCTGTGTGTGATCCTGAAAACGGTTTCATAGCAAGAACGCCGTGGTTCAGCTGAAATTCCGGAGACAACCAATGGGCTGTGAAACTTAGGAAACTGGAACTATTGTGCAGGCAGGTCCAAATGTCAGACGTAACAGAAATTGCAATAGCTTTAGAAAAGTTTGCTTTTATTTTGTCGCGAATTCTATTGTAGATGTCTGGAATAATTTTTTGAGATATATAAGTGCGACTTGGTAATTCATAACGAGGTAGCGCTTGTTCTAAAAGTCTTTTAAACCCAACCTTTTCTACAATACTGAACGGCTCGTTATCTATTGCAATCATTTCAGCAATTAAATAATGATACTTTTTGGCTTTGGCATCATTCACATCCCAAAGTAATTTTCTTTCAAACGATTCCGACAGTGTTAGCTGTTTTTCTGCAGTTGTAGAAGGAGCAATTGGGCTGGGATTGGCACGTTGTGAAACCGTAATTGATCTTGAAATTTCGCTAGTTTTACTTGTACTTATCAATCTAGACTCCTGTGGATGTTTGGACTTTAAATGATTACTCATGGCAGACGTACCTGATGAATGAAAAAGAAACGTATTTTAAAATATTGTACCTAGTACCTACCCATTCACAATATGCATAAATAAACTGAAGTCTGAAGCTTGCATTAATAAAATATCGTTTAGAAAAAAATTAAATTTTAAATTTCAAATTGAGATTGTAGTAGTAGTAATGAAAATTAAAATGAAATGAATGACCAGCGAAATAACTAATTTAAGAATACTGCTAAGTAGTATGTTTGTTTATTAACAAAATAAGTTTGAAAATATAAGAGTATTCTCGCATTAAAATTGAAGCAAAAACATAACCTCTAAAACTTACATACCTGCCTTTTTTCCTTCACCACCGCGAGAAATTTCAACGTGACACAATAAACATGACGCGTACTTGTTATCGTCACTTTTTAAATCAAAATATTGACAAATTGGCGATCTTCTTTTTGATACTGACATTTTTTAATAATCGACAAGTTAAATAGAAAGAAAAACAATGGAATAAACAAATGCATATAACCTGACATGAGCGATTACACCCGAACGCCGCGAGTCGTGCCGGCCGAATGCCGATCACGCCGAATGCGTCCGAATATTTCCGATCTTAATCACGCGCGCATATTCAAATCAAATTGTAACGCGATAAGCGGCCGAATATCCGGTGGCCGGATATCCGGCGCTCCGGCCTCGTAGTTAGCCGAATATCCGGTATCCGGTATCCGGCCAAATCACTATCCGTTTCATCTCTAATTAAAAATCATAAATTTTCATAAAATTGTTAGCGCTTTACGTTATTCACAGGGTCTACTGTACGACCCTAAAATATGACCACATGTTTCTGTAACACCATGTATATGTACATACAAAACCGTGACCTTAACTCCCGATAGTGTAATCATATATGCATCTAGGGACGCAAAATTTCTTTCCAAAAGTTATTTTGTTGAACATGTACTTTCAAAACATGGAAATTAAGTTCTGCGGGAGATTAATAAAAACTATAGTTCTTAATTATTGTCATTAAATGATTTTATATGTGTACGATACACAGAGAGGTGTTGCTTAGCTCTCAGATTGGCGTGTGTGTATTTAAGGGTATTTAGATTATTTACCAAAAGTGAAAGCCGAGCGGTACAACAATGTAACAAGTACCTTGTAAAAAAAACGGAAAAGAGTGTCCTTGGAGTTTCTTGCCTGTTCTTCTCCAAAGGATCTACGTATTGGAACAAACAACTAGCTTCACGACGGACTTATATTGACTGACTCCTACTCCTGACAATTCAAAAATACCTACAATGGGTTTACTTGAAATAATTTTGATTTTTGGTCTAACCGTGTAGGCCGCTTGTGTTCGATCCGGTCACACACCTCTGTTTTTCCAAAGTTAACGTGAAACACGTTGACTTAGAAATCAATTACCAATTGCTTTAACATATAAATTAACTAACTCCTTATCTATAACTCAAATTCTACCTGTAAAATATAAATAAATTCCAATCCAAATAAGAAGGTTACAAGTTGCAAGAACTATAGAAATTTCAATAAGTATACTAAGCCATAGGAATTTATATTATGTATCATTTAATATGATGTAAGTATTTTAATATATACCATAGAATAAGATACCTAAGATTGTCACCTAAATCATAAAAATGATTGTTGTCTTAGAAGTAGTATTCTGTGATAGTAGGCGTACGATATTATGAACGGAAATCACCTCGAAATAATAAAAACAACAGAGACAGCATCGAAGCAATCGCTAGTGTGTCACAATTATGCGGACATCCGCCACATCCGGAACATTTACCAAATCAGGTATCACGGCTCAACACGTTGATATTTTTTTTATATATTATAACGAGCAGACGTGTCACCTGATGGTAAGTGACTACCGTCACCCATGGACAATGCAAATCAAGAGTCACAAGTTAGTCAATCGCGTCACATTTTTTTTTTGTGTGTTTTGGAATCTTAATAATAACTGTAGAAGGCAGATTGCTTATTTGGCAGAGATTTAAATCGTTAGTTTTTTAAAAGATTACTAGTATTGTGTAACCCACGTTGGGCTACACATTACTAGTGTTCTTTTTAACCACTCCAGCTAAGCTAAATAATTGTGTTAGGGTTTGTGGCGACTTCCACATACAGCAGAAACATACTTTAATGACATCTAGCGAAGACTAGCCGAGCTACATATTAATTACTAATCCTGTATGGAATATAATCACGCAATGAAAGTTCTCACGTCAGTTAGCATATAATATACAGCTTCCCAACATCAATCGTCAATGGAGGGACATGACACCTGTTCCTCCACAGGCTTACAGGGGTAGGGTTCGAACCCGCATCCACACATTATCCGCACATTACACGCCGCCGCACGTCAGAATACATTTTTTTAATTATTCAAGAATTTTCAGTTAAACATATAAAACCCTTCCCGAAGACAACCAAATTCCCGTTTTTGAACTAGCAAAAGCTGACTCAGTGTCCACCACGTACTGCTTTCAACGAGCGACTAATGCGGTTTAAGTGAGCTCACCCACATTAGTGCAGTGTTCGTTCACTCTAAGTACTGTGATGTGTAAAATGCAAGTCTAACGATTTAAATCTTTGATTAATACACTAATAACTTTAAGCTTTTATGTACTAAAAAACGCTTTAAATGGGACTAAGATAGATAAATAAATAATAATTTATGTATAAAAATGTACTATTAATAAAAGGGCTTCTCAAGGAAAGGAGAAATTTACGTCAAGAGGTTATAACTACATACCATATTACGCAAAGAAGAACTTAAATAAACTAAGAGCCTATTCTCCTAGGCTTTATAAACCATATTTTTTTAGTTTTTTTAATCTATATGTTGAATAAAAACATTCGTTAGTGATATTCATATTCATTAGGATATACGGTTTTACTCACGTATATTTCGGGAATGCCCGACTAGCTTCGTACCCAACAGGGGCCCTTTATCAAGGGTTGAGGCGTCCTACCGCGTCGGTTGCAGGTGCTAGACGAGCAGTCTGGCCTCTAGTCGGGCATCCTCGAAATATACACGTGAGTAAAAACGTATATCCTAATTAATCTGTAGTTTACTCAAAATGTCTTGGACGCCATGTACTTATTATCTAATGTAAAATGTTCTTATTTCCACACTTTAGACACTTATGCATATATCTACATGTTTGCAAAGTAAATCTCAATGTTTTTCTTTTATTGCTATACAGAAATATAATATACTAAGCTCTGAAAGAAAGAAAATTTATCGCAAGTTTGAAAAGAAAATTCATTTCTACACCATGAATAGAACTGTGTGAACTATGTAGATAAGTAGTATGACATAATACATGAACTTCTTGGATTTTAAAAAGTTGATCACGATCTATATCCGCTCATGTCAGTGTATTGTTAGAACTTGTTCTATAGTAATCAGCAAAGTAGCAAATATTTACCAGATAAACATGATAGAAGCTAGTTACTTATTAACAATACAGATAACTATATAAAACCAACGCGGATTTACCAGTAGGCTGAAGACTAGGGCGGCAAATTTGGAGCCGACATTATTTTTTATGTCTTGTCCTGGGGTATCGAATTAGATAGACCGACCCGTAGGGAAGGCAAAATTTTAATAGCCTACTGGCGGCAAATGTGCAAATCGCCGCTGGCCCCATCCAAATAATAATAGAAACACCAATATGTAGAATATGCATTTATTTCCTCCACGACTAGGTTTTATAGCAGATTTCCTTGTTTTTTTTGTTAAAACCAAATTTAATAAATGATGTAATAGTATGTTAATCAAATAATCAGTGTAGCTCTCTGTGTTAGCAACAATAAATAAAATAACAATCCTACAAAATGTGTTTTCGATGATACCTACGTCGGTTGATGAGAATTTTATACCCCAACGATGGTATGAGTTTAACAATAAATATTATTGCTGAAAACGCCCCTGACCCCACTAACGCCTCAAAGTAGGGTTAACTAAAATAATGTATGCAGAGATTTCACAGTAGGTACTCGTCAAAAACTATAAAAACCATTGATAGGTATTAAAAAAAACTTGCGTAAAATTATACTCATACTAGCGGGCCCCGCAGTTTCACCTGCATTTATGGTCACTGCTCCGCTGCTATTGATCGTAGCGTGATGTTATATAACTTATAGCCTTCTTCGATAAATGGGCTATCCAAAACTAAAATATTTTTTTAATTCGAACCTATAGTTCCCGAGATCAACCAAACAAACAAACTCTTCAGCTTTATAATATTAATATAAATGAGGAGTGATCAATAAACGGGTATTTGTGATAATAATAAAAATCTCCACTCCTTAGTCCTTCACAACTATACTACAGTTAATTTTCCTACTAATATTAGAAACGTGAAAGTTTATGAGGATGTATGGAAGTTTGTTACTCTTTCACGCAAAAACTACTGAGCCGATTGCGATGAAACTAGGTATACAGATAGCGGGAGACCTGGATTTCTGGATTAACACATTGGCTACTTTTTATTCTGATATTCCTACGGCACCGGGACTT
The DNA here is from genome assembly GCA_963859945.1 of Euplagia quadripunctaria. Lineage (NCBI taxonomy): Eukaryota > Metazoa > Arthropoda > Insecta > Lepidoptera > Erebidae > Euplagia > Euplagia quadripunctaria. The sequence continues at coordinate 2,543,500 of OY982560.1, read as the reverse complement.
ACTCGGGTGAAACCGCGGGGCGCAGCTAGTTATAAATATATTTTTTTGCAGAGATACCTTCAATTAAATATGAGATATAATACAAAGTCGGAGTGAAAACAGAAAAATTGAGAAAAACAAAGTAGCTAAGAAGTGTCAAAAATCTATCTATGTTGTATTTATGTTGAATCGGCAGACCAAAGAATGACTGCTCGCTATTTAGCTAAGATCGTTTAACAGCATTCAACAAATCTTTAATATCAAAATGAACATGAGATAGGTCCACGGCCGTTAGATATCTATCTATCTTAAATTCTTAACCGTTGAACAAAAGATGAAACAAGTTGACATTACAAGGTCCAATCTTGGTAATGTTTCAAGCTGATCAAGAAAAAATTGCAGCGATTCGTAACTATCGATAAAACCAGGATCATACAACAGTCAAAAACTTTGAAGTGACCAATGACCAAACTTTTTGAACCGACTCCATAAAAATTCAAAGCGGCTTTGCGGGTAACGTAAACTTCTGGCAAAATAAACCGGACAATTGCAATTGCAATATCTTAAGCTATCGGTGATTATGGCGAAAGTTTGTGAAGATGGATGTTTGTTACTTTTTCACACAAAAATGACCAAGATCTAAATGAAATTTGACGCAGAGATTCAGAGATAGATTATAGTCAGGTACAGCCACGATAGGCTACTTTTTATCCCGTAAAAATGTACGGTCCACGTGGGATAGATTTCACCAAAATTTCCTCGCAAACGAAATCGCATGCAACAGCCAGGGTTATAAATACGAAAGTGAGTTTGTTTGTCACACTTTCATACCTTAACTAGGTACTGAAGTTGATATGAGTACAGAAAAAGACATAGAGTACCTATCATCTAGAAAAAAGTACTGTTCCCCAAGGATACCTGAATGTATTGGAGAGCGAAACCGAACGATTGAACCGAAGAAGAGCGAAACATTGGTTTGAAAAACCCATTTCAAAGATGCTGCTGATACGAAGAATTCAAAATATTTAAAAGAAACCAGGACAATGCTGATACATCTTCTGATGACAAAAGTATGGGTGCGATTAAAAAGTGGGAGAAAGTCATGGAATGTCTACTCCAAATGAAATCCCGTACATTGTTCACATCATAAACTTGGTATCCTAGCGTAAAGTATACTAAGTTTATGGTTCACATAGAAGTTTCTTTCATTTTTAGTATCTCAAAGGCTGTCTTAAGTTGGCGTATTTTTTTTTTCTCTTTCAACTGTTCGTTAACTGTTCGATCAAAATTTTTATTTGTTCGAGCTTAGTTTTTATTTTTAAATAAAATGATAAATTACCCTCAAGTTGGCGAGGAGAAGTAGTTTTTTGACATTTTTTTTTGCTCTTTCAACTGTGTGTTAACTGCTCTTCATTGTTCGATCATATTTATTTTTTGTTCGATCTTAGTTTTTTTTTTGGCGGTTTGACCAAGTACTTCTTTTGTCATAAAATTCGGTTCTGGCACTCGCCGGCCGCTGCAGCGGCACGCTCGCTTCGCTCGCTAACCTAAACCTGGCCACTTGAGGGTCAATTTTTATTTTATTAAAAAAAAAAACTAAGATCGAACAAATAGAAATTTTGATCGAACAATGAAGAACAGTTAACGAACAGAACAGTTGAAAGAGCAAAAAAAAAAGGTTGAAAAACGACTTCTCCCCGCCAACTTCAGCAAGTAAATTTTTTATTTTATTTATTAAAAAAAACTAAGATCAAACAAATAAATTTTTTTATCAAATAAGTAAAGAACAGTTAACGAACAGTTGAAATAGCAAAAAAAAGGTTAAAAACGACTTCTCCCCGCCAACTTAAGAAAACAAATTTTTTATTTTATTTATAAAAAAAAAACTAAGATCGAACAATTAAAAATTTTGACCCAACAGTTAAGAACAGTTAACGAACAATTGAAATAGTAAAAAAAAATGTCAAAAAAACGACTTCTCCCCGCCAACTTGAGGGCAATTTTATATTTTATTTAAAAAAAATACTAAGATCGAACAAATAAAAATTTTGATCGAACAGTTAAAAGAACAAAAAAAAAGTAAAAAAGCGACTTCTCCCCGCCAACTTAAGACAGCCTACCTCAAACCGCTTTGTAGAAAGGTCTTTTGACTGATGTACGAAACAAATGCACCCCCAACTTAATAAAAAGCGAATTGAACACCTTTTTAATGATGACTAGATTGTATTTTTATTTAATATAATCAATCGAATGAAAATTTGTTATACGATCGTCAGTAAATATTCGTATACAAACATAAAAAAATCAGAAAATATTAATTTATTTTTCATTTGTCCCGGATACAAAACTAGACAAAAAACATTTGGCAACCCTAATTGTATATGTCAATGGCGAGTGGGATCCATAGATAAAAGAAAGAGTAAGAAAGGAAATATAGGCACGTGACCTGAAGCCAATTAATTACTATTAATGTTTCTCAAAAATGGCAGCAATTCCGTCCACAACAAATAGTGTGTGTCGTACGATTTTATCGAAAATACCCATATCGATAAACAATAATAGTAAAAAAATTGTAATTATTTTCATCATTCAACATGTTTTTCGTTCAATATTTTATGTGGAAAGAGAATATGTATGTATGTATTAAAGACATCAAAATCACGACTATCTTTCCAAAAAGATCAGACAGACATATAATGTAGTACCTACAGTAAGTGAACGAAACAACTTGGGTTGACACACACTGCGGTACATCCTATCCTGTGTGCTGTTGACGCACACTTCTTAAACACAAAATTAAATAATGCTTGATGAAGATATTTATTAGTGTGTCTTCTTATTAAGATATTTATTAGTCTCGCTCGAGCCGGACGATATTATGTTACAATTCAACACACATTTTATTTACATAAAATTTTGAATAGTGTTTTATTTTGATAACGACATTATTTAATAAATGAATTACCTTATTTAACAAAATATTGAAGAACAAGTTAAGTATTATTCGTTACAGTATAATTATAATTGATTAATGATTTTACGATAGGTACACATTTCACACACATTACATACAATATAAATTACACGCACAAGATATCTTTACGCGTAACCTCCTGTGTTAACTGAAGGTAGCTGCTGTGGTATATAGTGTACACCCTTACAATAGGTGGTGCGTCAGTTACCATGACCATTTTCTTCCTCAGCCACTTCCTGGTACGTTTCGAGCAACGTTGCCATACAATGTATAACAGACAGACTGTAGTTATAATCAATAAGGACGCTAAGGTCCATGTAAAAATATTTAATTTGTCGTTTAAAACTGTAGTTTCGTTCACTGTATTGTGCTCTTCGTCACTTTGATTGTTGATGTTGTTACTTTTTACGAAAAAAAAAATGTTACATAAAAAGAATCCAAAGAAATAATGAACTTAGTCAACTGCAACATTAATTTATATAGGTTCTTTTCAAATGCGGAATCTTTACAATTAATAATTGCTGATCACACAAATAAGACATTAGTCTGTTCTAATTGTATAAAACTAAAATAAAATATAGTTTTCCTTTTGATTGAATGTGATATAATGTATATATGTAAAAATATTATAATGTACTGTTTATTAACTCCGCGAACCATAAGGGTTTATTTACGATTCTACCGCTTCTGGTGCGTTTAGCGATTACGTAATTTTCTCTCACGGGGTTATCATTTAACATATAAGCGGGTTTTAACCTATTTAATGATATAAAACTAAACCTATTACGTATTTTAACCACGTAAACTCTACCATGACGTTCGGTTACTGGATAAGGACCGCCAATCAGCCAAAACGAGCTACCCAACCTTAAAATACTATTTTGGCAACAGTTTCTGCCGAAATGTCGCAAGATGGAAAAGCTTCTGACCAGCCTGTGAACCTATCAATCATGGTAATGCAATATCTGTACCCATCGGCTGTTATTGGTAATGGTCCCACAATGTCAATGTGTAAATGTTCGAATCTGCCTACTCTAGGGAAAGTGCCTAATTCGGGTTCCGGGTGTCGATTAACTTTAACTCGTTGACATTGCGTGCATGCCTTTGCCCACGTGCCTATGTCCTTATTCATGTTGGGGCAGAAAAATCTTTGTGTTACCATTTTTCTGCCGAAACTGCTCAGGTAAATATGGTCTAACTTTGTTATCAGATATTTCACAATAAATAGGTTTTTCCGAAAATGGTAAATGCATTTGTTTAAATTGCATTCTACTGTTATCCGATGCCTGTAACATTTGTGCAATGTATCCGTCGTCAAGCTGACGTAATGCTACTTCTGCGAATTCTATCGGCGTGGGACAGGCAATTGTTTCTACGCGGGAGAGTGTGTCGCTTACGACATTATCTTCGCCGGAAATATGACGTATGTCGGTCGTGAATTCGCTTATGAATGATAACTGCTAACTATACTAGGACTATCTATATTACTGTTACTCTTAGTAAAAACATACACTAAATGTTTATGATCTGTAAATATATTAGCGGACCTTCGTACATGTTCCTGAAATGTCGCATTGCAAAAAATATAGCAAGCAACTCCCTATCATATGTGCTGGATCGCTGCTGAGTATCGGTTAATTTTTAGAGAAATATCCTAAAGGTCACCAAGTATTATTTACTTTTTGTTGTAAAACTGCGCCTTCGCCGGTACTAGACGCATCGGTCATTAAAGACAAGGGCGCGTCGCGCAGTGGGTGAGACAATGTAACAGCTTCCTGTAGGCTATGTTTACATTGCTCTAACGCTTTATTCGCTTCCTCCGACCATATAATAATCGTCTTACCTTTATTTTTGGCGTTATGCTAATAGGTTTTTAATACTGACTGACATGATATAGCATTAGGTATGTGAGATCTGTAAAAGTTTAGCATGCCTAGGAAACGCCTAAGTTGCTCGATATTTTCCGGTTTCGGAAAATCTTGCATAGCCTTGACTTTCTCACAAAGCGGTTGAATTCCTTGTTCAGACACCTCGTAACCTAGAAAATCTAACTTATTTGCTCCAAATACACATTTGCTTACGTTTATCGTAATGCCGTATTCATTGAACCCTGAGAAAATGGCTTTCAAATGTTTTTTATGGGACTGACACAACATTTTTTTTATCTTACAAAAATTAAAAAGATTCATATTTACATAATAATACTTAATAGTTACTGTTAAAAGGTCCTCACAAATAATTGTAATAACATATAAAATGTTCACAACCTATATCATTTTTTATACAATTTGCGTATATATATATATATATATATATAATTTAATACGTTTGCTAGTGTGTCTGGCCAAAACAGTACGGGTGAAAGAAGATTTTCTAACTTGATTGAAAAGGTATCTAAGATCTACCTTAAGCCAAGAACTTGAATAACTTAACTTAATAATTAATTGAATGTTATCGTCATCATCAGGTGGATTGTTACCAGATAATTATATAACATATATATATAAACGCAACAATTACGTTTAAGTCTCGAAAGTTGCTCCCCGGGAAACGCAAACACCAAACTTTCTCCCGAGACTTTCGACTTATGAGTAAAATGCGTGAATTTTCAGCCACTCAGCTGTCTTCGTCAGCGCCTTTACCCAAAAAACAAAACGTTGATATGACGCGTCCTCCGACGCTTCAACCCTCACATATTAGAGAATGCAATTGACCAGAACAGGGGGTTAAAAGTGCTCGCTCAGCACTTGGGGATGGCAGAACAGTCATCTCAAAGTGCGGAAGTCTCGAGGAGGTCGAAAAGTTTTATGGTGATGAGATTCAGTGATGATGACTCCATTAAAGCACCATTACAGCGAAGACATACCTCAAATCGTCCACAGTGAAATAGAGGCGGCTCTCAAGCAGCTACAGAATAACAGATCTCTTGGGGATGACGAAATCACTACCGAGCTCCTAAAGGTAGGCCGGATCCCAATCCTGAAAGAACTAGCGGGTCTAATTTAGGTAGTAGTTTAGTTCCGTCATCTAACAAGCTTTAGCACCTAGGGCATGAAGCGGGAGTTCAGCGGAACTTTTCTTCAAAATAAGAGACAACATCTTGTTGAAGAACTACAGGTAGACTCATCTCACTCTTGACTTGGTAGGCACTTCTACAAGTTGTTTTCGGGAGTCCTCAAAACCGTCGCGTTGTTCAGGAATTTGTCTATCTTGGGCAGGTTATCCAACTCGGTAGAAACAACTTCCAGAAAGATAAACAACGTCGAGTTTTACCAAATCCATCAATATCCATCTCTCAAATGAAGCTCATCCTGGCCACCCTTGCCGCAATGCTTCAAAACGAAGGTCTTCGACTAGTGACCAGTGCGTCCTGCCTGCCATGACATAGGTACTATGCTGGAACGTGGATACCAGCAGTGGGACCATTAGTGTTCATGTCTTTGCACCGTTTGGTCTAGCCCACAAGCTTAAAGTCACACAGAGGGCAATGGAGCGAACTATGGAAGAGAAGCTATTGGAGTTTCTTTGAAGGATAAATAATTTGTAACGAGGTAATCCGGCAAAGAACCGAAGTTACTGACATAGTTTGCAGAATAAGCATGCTAAAGTGGCAATGGGCTGGCCACATCTGCCGAAGGACCCATGGCCGTTGGAGCATTCGGCTCCTATAATGGAGACCGCGAATCGGTAAACGGAAGGTCCTTCCTCCCCCTAAAATAGCCCAGAGGCGGTAAATGTGTAAATCCGTCTTTGACCACACCTTTTTTTTTTACCCACTTATTTTACTATTAATGTGACTAGAGATGAAACGAATATTCGGTAGGCAACCGGAGTGTATGGTCTAAACTTACTGTCCGGCCGAATAACTGATATACCTGACAATAAGCCAATATTCAGCCAGCAGTAGCAGCTGGGCCCGGCGCGGGTGGTGTCTGTTGGCACTGACGGTCTTGCGATGGCAGATGGATTACACTTTCAACGTAAAACTATGTTTGTAAACGTAAATCGGACCACTAAGTTTAATTTAACAAATGTTGTAGGTTTGGTTTGAACTGATAGCTATAAGTTTTACTAATAAAATCTGGACTTAAATACCCAAGATGCAATTTAATAAAAAGTCCAAAAGAATGAACAAAATGATTACGTTGCGCGTTGAAGTTTATAAATCAAAGAGTACTTTTATATTTAAATCCATAGACAACGTTGTCTATATTCTGTGACACCAACACAGTAAATTGAAATTTCTCTCTCCCTCATCCCAAGTTACCCTCCCGTCAAGCGTGGCTAATCAAGGCACGAAAAGGTGAGGTTTGTAATCATTTTATTGCATTAAACTCTGTTTATTTCGCGTATATCTTCTTATAATTCATGTGAAATTGATATAATTCGTCAAAACTACGGTGTGAAATTCGAAAAAGCCACAAAAAAACAGGTGAAAACATAGGAATGCTTAAAATTTTGTAGTAACAGTGTGGAGTAAGAAGCGTTGGATTTTTTACATCTGAAACAGAGTACGGAAACGGTTTACGTTTACTAAATATCTTTATTTTAGGAAAATGAGCAGCTCGGAGGAGGTATCATGGATTTCATGGTTCTGCGGGCTGCGGGGCAACGAGTTCTTCTGCGAGGTAAATAGTTCGATAATTAATAAATTGTGTTATGATTTCATCGAATATTGATCCAACGTATTTCGTTTTAGGTGGACGAGGATTATATAAATGATAAATTCAACTTGACGGGACTCAATGAGCAAGTGCCACATTATAGACAAGCTTTGGACATGATATTGGATCTAGAGCCTGGTGAGTGTATATTTTGTTATTAAAATACCATGTATTGTTGAGGTTAACTGCTGTTCTATTTATATAACTAACAATTACTTCCAGTGTTGACATTAGGCAATAGAAAATTATCCTGTTAGTTTCCAGATGTTATTCTGTTGCCAGTATAAAGTCTAGATTGTTCTTATACTCTTTCAAACTTATGAACAATTGATATGCATTTAAATAGCATATTAAACAATCAATGTGGTCAAAGATTGATATTTTATATGTACATTGTCTGACCTTGTAATCATTGGAAGTGATTGAAAAATACATGTAAATAAATGTTTAAAACCGTTGGTTAAATTCATATTACTCAACATAGTACGATCCTAAGACAATTTTTTAACATCATGCAGTCTGTCTGAAATAAATAATGTGATAATAACAATTTAAGACCGAGAAATCTGTTGTGCAATTGAAACTTAATTGTCTCTGAAATTGGTGCAGTAAATTGCTCTTTGTTTGATGATGCAACATACGTACATACTGTTTTTTTATGATGAGCTTATTGCTTTTTTATGAAGAAGGCATAATGGTGTACTAAAGGAATAGTAAAAACTTACTTTAAAAGGTTATTGTAAACTACAGATGAAATAAGTGAAAGAAGTGAATTTCACTATTGCAGATTTTATCATAACATCGTATTATTTGTACTTAGAGTTGCATGTATTTATAGCATGAATCCAAAGTGTTTCTGACACAACACAACACAGACTGAACTGTGTTTCTACTTGTACACTACTTGTCTTAAGAATATTTATAGGCATTGGTGCCACCTCCATCAGGTGGTCTGAGTCCTTGTTTCCCATATAAAACGGAAATGATTACAATGATGATAATATGCAATTCCTAATGCGGGAGTTGTCTTATTAAAAAAAAAAAATAAAAAAAATATATAAACACAAATTTTATACAAATAAAAACAAACAATAATTCATTATCATCCTTATTCATATCAGTTATATGTATATTATAAATCATTTATACATAATATATCATTAACATAATATTTAAACAGGTTCGGGCCTTGTCAGTGAGCCATTCTTACACACTATGCTCGTTTGCTACCTACAGCGCACAGCGGCGTGTGTACAGCGGCTATGATCTGCAGTTTCACCCATGTTATGATATTTTACCTTATTTATTCTATAACCTCCCTCAGTAAATGATTTTGATAGTTCTTGAGATTAGCGTATTCAAACTAACAAACTATTTTGCATCATATATAAATATAACTTGGATCGTATAACATGTCTTGGAATTACCCTTCTATTTTTTAGACGCCTAAAATTTTATCAATTCAATTGACATAATGACCTACTTGATAAAATTGTGTTACTACTAAATATTTTTGTGTATGTTTGTCCTCTTCAACTAAATGATCAAGTAGCGCTTATTTGTAAGTGGTGTTTTTAGACTATAACTAGTGATAAGCAAGTAATTTGCAACTAAAAAATATTATAACTATAAATTGAGATTAAAACTATCCCATCTCTAAAGTTGGTCGAAACTGCACAGTATGTAAAATTTCATTTAAATTGGTTCATTAGTTTAAGAGTTCATTGCGACACGAAATTTTTATATATCTATACTATTATTACAGAGCTGAAGAGTTTGTTTGGTTTAATGCATCGCCATCTCAGGAACTACTGAATTTTTTGAATAGTTTGAATTGAAAAGTTCTTTTAGTGTTGGATAGTCCATTTATCGAGGAAGGCTATATAACATCACGCTACGACCAATAAGAGCGAAGCATCAATGAAAACGGTTGCAAAAACGGGGAACATTTATCTCTCTCTCTTCTGTGACACAGACAAAGTTGCGCGAGTCAGCTAGTAAAAATATAAATAGGCAAAGATGTAACAATTCAGTACCTTGTTTTCCTCCATTTGTCAAGGATTTTCTTGTTTTTTTTATGTTCAGTCGCTATTGACGAAATTTAGTGATTAGTGAAAATGTTTTTGTAAAAATAAGAATTATGGTCCACCAGTGGAGAAACACTAGTTCTACTAAGTTGGCAAGTACACAGTCATACCAACTGTGTGCTTGTATAGGTACTTGATGTGGACTATGCTAGCTAGCTGTTTCCCTATCATGTAAGATTTGTAAAGACAATTTGAAGTGATCAAAGCAGTTTTTTCATACCATAATGAGATGGGCCTGTAGGTCTCGCTAGGGGTCAGTGACCTTGACTGAGGTCGTAGATTCAGTGACCACCCAGGACAAATGAGCATGATCATTTGTCCCCTGTCTGGGTGTAATTTATCTATAAAATGTATTGCTAAGTAATAAATAAGTTTTAAGTCATCATAAGTCATAAGTATGTTTATCAGCAGCCTGGTTACCATTGTACAGGCTGTGCCTAGTTTGGACTCAGACGGCTCGTGTGTGAGTTGTCTCAAGTTATTATTATTGGTTACTAGCTGGTGCCCGCCACTTCGTTCGCATGAAAATTAAAATTTTATCACACGGGAACTGTAAATTTATCTGGGATAAAAAGTAGCCTTTGTTCTTCCCCAGCATATGATCTATCTCCTCGCCAAATTTCATTTACGATCCATTCAGCCGTTTAGTAGTGAAAATTAACAAACAAACAGAGTTACTTTCACATTTATAATACACTAGCAGCGCCCCGCGGTTTCACCCGCGTAAGTCCCGATCCCGTGGGAATATCGAGATAAAAAGTAGCCTATGCGTTAATCCAGGTCTCCAGCTATCTACATACCAAGTTTCATCGCAATCTGTTCAGTGGTTTTTGCGTGAAAGAGTAACAGTCATCCATCCATCAATCCATCCATCCATTCATCCATCCATCTATCCATCCATCCATCCATCCATCCATCCATCCATCCATCCATCCATCCATCCAAACTTTCACATTTATAATATATATATATATATATATTATCTATCAATGACGCATAGTAAAGTTTGCATCTATTACTCAGATCGAATTAGCGAAAAAATCCTCTATAGTCCTTTAAATTCCTATTGGAGCGGAATTATTTTTTTTATCTAGATTCAACTATTAGGAATTGATTGCAAGTAAAATTAAGTGCCAAAAAACATGTAAAAAATTATGAAATCCCGAAAACAAGATTAATGTAAGAAATGTGCGCAATAAAAAAATCAAGGGAAGGAGTTCCAGAGAACTAGAGGAAAATCCAAAAACCACGTTTTTTTTGCAAAACTCTGAAATCTTATAACTCGCGTTCAGAAATTTATAAAGAGCTGAGATTTGGATATGTTGTCAGTGTTGCGGTCTTGTATTTACAGTTAAATTTTCAAATCAAAAAGGTCTTAATTTTTTACAAACCGTCTTACTTTTGCAAAACGTGAAATTTTTTTAAAGTGATGTGGAGGGTGTTTTATTTTTCCTTCGTGAGTCTATTAAGGAGGAGTTCAACTACCAGTTTCCAAATTCCCAGATCATTTGACAAATGTAAAGTTGTTTAAATAATCAATTAAAAAAGTTACATCTTGCGGGCGCGGTGGCCGGCATATTATCGATGCGTTCGAGCGACTAAACTTAAAATTCGAATGCACATAAAAATAATCAATATCTCCGGAACGGAATATCGAAAAACAACGTTATTTTTTAATTTGAGGTAGTAATACAAAATATCGCGATTACACATTACGGTAACTTTTCAATAAACACATAAACCTAAGAAAACGAGTATTTCTGACATTACATATAGAACATCGTCGCATTTTTTTATTCTCTTTACCAGAAATTCTCAATTTATGTCGCATTTACGCAGCTTCGCATACGATGACGAATAATTATGAAACCTTTTTATTAATATAGCAATATTTACACTCTCTCTGTCTCACTCTCTCTCTTTCTCTGTTTCCTTTCTTTAACATGTCTTTGCACCTACCTTTTGTCTTTCTGCATAACCCTAAGGTTGACTGACTGGCAGAGAATGCCTTAGGCCGCCGCCTTTGTACAATCTGTGCATGAAGTATTAATAAATAAATATAATTACTAAGGATTATAAGATGAGGGGGATTGGGCAATACATATAGTTCACAGAAAACACAATCGCTAATTAAGAAAGATTTTCGGGATTAAGATTATGGTCATCAATATAAAATAAAACATTTTTAAGTTAAAAAATGGTGGTCAGGTTGGTAAAATTCGACCACCAGGCGATATTTAATCTTCTTTGATGAATTCAATCTATGTTTACTTTCAGATGATGACCTTGACGACAACCCCAACCAGTCGGATCTGGTGGAGCAGGCCTCCGAAATCCTATATGGACTTATACATGCACGCTATATTTTAACCAATAGGTAAAGTAACATACATAGTACTACTCTATACTTAATTTTTTTTAAAGTAAATAGATTCTTTGAAAATTATAAGTAAGAGGGCTCGAACTTCCTGGCATCAGCCAGCGACCATGATTCTCAAACTGAGCCCTCGGCGATAGACACGCGGAACACCGTGTGGTTTTAGTGTGTTCAATTCCGACATAACCACCTTCGTGACTGTTCGGTGAAGTGGTACCCGAGGAGATTTCCACAAGTGAAAAAAAAGCTATTACTTCCAATCTATCCGAATAAACAATATCCTATTCCTTACCTTCCCTCCCTTTTTCCCAAGCCATCTTTTATTTGTTGTTGGTTGACGGCACAGATTACTAAATAGTTACTACTAACAGATACGAGGGGCCGTTTTTAAGTTCGCGGAATGGAGAACAAGGATAGTAAATAAAAATGAAATTTTATTTTTCTTTTTGAATATATTCACCTGCAACCCTAATACACTTCTCAGAACTATCAATTAGTTTGTTTATACCTTCATAAAAAAATATTGAATCTTTCTCCGAAAAATACGCTGAAATTGCTTCTTTCACTTCTTCATCGCTTTTAAATTTCTTTCCCCGAAGTTCTTTTTTCATTTTGGGGAACAAATAATAATCGCTGGGCGCTAGGTCTGGACTATAGGGTGGATGATTTATAATATCGAAGCCTACTCTGTGCAGGGCAGCCAACGCAACGCGACTCTTGTGAACCGGCGCATTGTCATGCAAGAGCAACACACCTTTCGTCAATTTTCCTCATCTTTTCTCTTTGATCGCTTCTTTGAGCTGTTCTAATATTGAAGAATAATATTCGCCCGTTATAGAGACACCTTTATCTTTGTAATCGATCAATAATATTCCGTCTGAATCCCAAAAGATCGTCGCCATGAGTTTTCCAGCTGATTGTGTCACCTTAAACTTCTTGGGCGGTGGTGTTCCTTTTTTATGCCACTGCATGGAGTCTTGCTTAGACTCAGGTTCATAATGGTGGACCCAAGTTTCATCCCCAGTTACAATCCGGGCCAATACATCATCTTTATCCTCACTACAGAGATCCAAAAACGCACGTGAACATTCGACGCGCTGTTGTTTTAGCGGCGGCGTGAGCATTCTTGGCACCCATCTTGCACTGACCTTTGTCATGCAAAGATTATCATGCAGGATTTTAAAAATGGTCGTATCGGATACTCCAGACATTTCTGCGATTTGTTTCTTCTTTAGCCGGGCATCTTCCAGTACATTTTTTTCTACTTTTTCAACAAGTTCCGGAGTAGTCACGTCAATAGGCCAACCAGGTCTGGGGTCGTCTTCAATCGACTCTCTGCCTTGTTTAAAAAGTCCATGCCACTTATAAATCATTGTTTTCCCAGGGCAAGATTCCCCGTAAACCAATGACATCTCTTCCATAATGTTTTGAACAGAATTTCCTTGTTTAGTCAGGAACTTTATAACGGCGCGGTGTTCGATTTTCTCCATGTTTTCAGTTTTCTTCCCGATTGAGTTGCTTGATCAGCGATAGTTCAAAGACTAATGACCCAATTAACATAAAACTTGGTATTTATACTAATATTGAGTCAGGGAACACGTTACAGCTAAAAATATCCCCACCACTAACTCCCATCCACCCTCGTATATCACTCCCTACAAAAATAGTCGATACCTACTGTTTTAATTGTATACTCTTTCCAGGCTTTAAAATGTGTGTAGGGTTACCTCTTCATTTTTTTTTTTTTAAAGATGTACAATTCATAAGTAAGTTAAGTACTTAACGCTTATTTTTCATTTCCAATATCGATTATTAAAATATATGGTGGAAAATATTCTAAATCTTACAAAAAGTTTTAATTAATAATTTGAGAATCAAGGTCATATAGGGTTAAAAGCAGGCTTTTTTCTTTTACATTATCTATCATTCTCATATTGCACATAAACACCATGTCAATTTTCACTATAAATTTTAGAGTATCACTACATATTAGAAAACAAAGTCCCTTATAAATGCTTACATTAGTCGGATCAAATTATAGTTTGCAAAATGTGGATGTATATTTCGTCTCTGTCTACCGCTTCGAAGATACAGTCGGGAATGTATGTTTGTATGTAAGTAAAATATTACACCAAGGTTTATCAAGGTGTGTAGTTTAGACAATTCTACTGGTATGCGTGCGAATTTTTATAGGGCCCACCTCTTACCCGGGTGTAGTTAGTAGTAGTGTAGGTGTACCTCGTACAATTGACAGACAGACAGATGAATTTTTACTGGACGTCACTTCGTTCGAAAAAATTTCAATCTTTTTTCTTTAAATGATAAAACGAAGCAGATGTTTATATTATTATATTTTGTCTATCCATGTTTGATACAGTTCTCAGTAAAATCAATGAGTCAATTGATAAAATGACGTCATTGAACCATGAGCAAGATTTAAATGATTTATGTGTTTGCAGTTTATCTAAAACAAGCAAGACAAGCTTATTAATGTACACTTCACTATATATTATAAAACAATGTCCCCCACCGCGTCTGTCTATTCACGATAAACTCAATAGCTACCGAACGGATTTTCATATGGTTTTCACCAATAGACGGAGTGGTTCATGAGGAAAGTTTATTTGTATAATTCATTAAGGTTTTGTGTTAGATGGCTGAAATATGACAATGATTGTTGAAGATTTTGTAAGTGGGAGAGCCATGCTACGGCACGTATGGGCTGGCTCGACCTGAGTGATAACACGGCCTCACAGAAAACCGCCAGCTAAGCAATGATTGTGTTGTGTTTCGCCGAGTGAGTGAGGTTACCGGAGGCCCTAAGCCTTCCCTCTCCCCTTTTTCCCCCTTCCCCTCAAAGTCCGGCAACGCACAACACACTTGTGACTCTTGAGTTGCAGGAGCCTATGGGCCGCGGGTAGTCACTTACCATCAAGTGACCCGTCTGCTCGTCACCCTAAAAAGATGTCGGAAAAAATCAATATATGCTTTGCTACCGGTCCAAAGTCGCTGCGGGTTGCTAGTCTTTTTTTTTAAGGCAACTCCCGCATTAGGAATATTCCTGTGTCTTGGAGGGCTTTGGCACAGCGCTTTCTTTATCTAAACTAAGCATAGCTTGTATTGGGTTGTAAAACACGAATAAACATGTCTACTTAGTTTTTTTTTATCGATTTCGACCATAGGTTCCGTGGTGGAACATCGTGTGTGGATTTAGTCGGTTTGAATCCGATATAGCCACCCTGGTGTGGTATACCCAATGCAGTGTCAGTTATAAAGGAGACTACTTAAACTATTTCGTCAACCGTGCTGACGTACCCTTTACAACCGGAAAGAAAATTAGAACTTTCTACATGCGTTAGGTGCAGATATGAATTTTAACACAACTGTTATATCGCTAAAGATGGTAACTAAAAAACAACAAAGCACACACACTGAGTGAGAGATCTGTTGTCATGCCAAATTTTAGCACCTCCACCCGCATCGATGTGCCCTGCGTCTTTTTGCTAAGTTTCGGAATTTCTTGAAGATTTTGAAGAAAAAAAATGAAGTCAGAAGTTGACAAGAATGCAGCAAAAAATTGTTTAAATCGCCAGGCCGGAGTGCTGCGCGCTCGCTTTATTAATATTGTAGTGATTACGTATTCGTCAAATGATTATATTTTCAATACAAATAAAATAGAAATTCGTGTGTTCGACGTACAAAGTATACGAATCAAAGATAATAATCGAATGTTTTTGGAATCGTGCACAGATTAATAAAATAATTAATATTGATATGGCACTTAAAATAGGTTTTTTGTTTGTTACAGAGGGATTGGACAAATGTTAGAAAAATTCCAAACAGGTGATTTTGGCCACTGCCCTCGCGTTTATTGTGAATGTCAAACCATGCTTCCACTTGGTGAGTATTTTCTTACTTAATGTCCTATTTACACCATGATAAACAGTGCTGCCATTTGGGACATCTGGACATATGTTATTGTTATGCAGCTCAGTGCAAGTGTTAAGTAGTAGCTATTGTTCCCAGGTCTATCAGACGTGCCTGGTGAGGCGATGGTGAAGCTGTACTGCCCACGCTGCATGGACGTGTACACGCCCAAGTCCTCGCGACACCACCACACCGACGGCGCCTACTTCGGCACCGGCTTCCCGCACATGGTGTTCATGGTCCACCCGGAGTACAGGCCTAAACGACCTGCCTCGCAATTTGTGCCTAGGTACAGTGATACCTGTTTATATTCATCACCTACACACTAGAAGTATTTTACAAGAGACATCTGTCACATAACTAAACTGTTGCACAGAAATTCGTGACAAAAATGGCACTGCAATCAGTTTTCATAATTTTAAAGGAAATTTAATATTAGCATAAAGTCAACACGACGCAAAATTACCACTTCTCATAAAATTGAATAATGACCATTTTGAATATGCCTAATGGTCATATAAATATTTTTTAAAATATATCAGCCTTTGTATAGGCTGATATTTTTTTTGATTTGATGGACAGGGTGTGTGGTGAATATTGAAATAGTGTATTCAGACCATCATTCTGAGTCGAAAATCATTGGAATTTTCTGCCGGAAAATTCTAATTTTTTATAATTTTATTTTTTTTGGTTAAAAGTGATATCACAATGAGTAAATGGAAAAGGTTAACGAAAAAAAAAATACCGCATACGGCCAAAAACTGCAATGTAATCAATTGAAATCAAACAACATTATTTTATGCAATCAGCTGCTCCGACGGCGCCATACGTTTAAGGTCATTCACCGTACCACACAAAATGAATACCGTACATTGCGTCGCGCCAAATGAAATTAATGAGTATAAATCCTTAATCTCGCATTTTTATGATGAACTGACTTTAGTATTGTGATAAGTATAAACAGAAAGAGGTTTTTGTAAGTTTTTCGCGTAGCTCAAACTTACACGCTGTATAGTTAATTTTTTTTTAATATTTAAATCCTAACTACATTTACTAATTTTATAAATGTGTAAAGTAAGGGTTACTTTCACATTTATAAATAAAATAGAAAATTAGGATTTGGAGTATTAGAGAAATCAGTAAAGATATTTAGGATTCACGCCTACACCACTAAAACCAATTTTGGTATAAAGATAGAAGGGGCCTTGGAGAAAGGCAGGCTAATTTTATCGCGAAAATAAAACTTGAAGGTGGTAAAATAGATGATGAAAATTCATATTGGAAAAATTGTAAGCAGACAAGTTGCGGGCACCAGCTAGTAAAAGAAAAATGTTGCTCAAATCAACAACAGATTTGACGGAATGCGACAATTTAACAACGATCTAAACAACAGCAATTTTGATGTAACAACATCAACGCTTAAGCTTAGAATGTTTAGTGTTTATTTGTTTGTGGCAGGTTGTACGGGTTCAAGATCCACCCGCTCGCGTACCAGATCCAACAGCAAGCGGCGGCCAACTTCAAGGCGCCGCTGAGGAGTCTCTCGTACAACAACGGTAAACGCTAGTGACAGCCCGCGCGGCCGGCGCCACACCCGCACATTGATACAGACGCTCCCACACATCGATACCGACCGTGTACATACCGAGACCGCCTGTGACGTCACACTGCCCCGCTACGGAACGCATAGCATCCGCTAACAGTGCAACCGACTGTGCCTTCCGTAACTATGTCATCCAGTTTCATATTGCGAGGAGCTCGTATAAGAACATCACTTTTTAATATTTTAATTTTACAGATAAAAAATTGCATTAATAATCATAATAGTTCTTGTATGATACGAATCTTCGCACAATGAATATTTTTGTGTTTCTTCTGTTTCTAAATCTAACTTTCACGCTTACAAATAAGCTTCAGAATGAAGTGTTTAGTGGAAGTTTGGCTTACAGCGGTAGATACATATGTATCATGTACGGGCGAGACAGCAACAGAAAGCGTCCTCGTGGTACTGACAGTGAGTACATGGGAGCCTCATTGTGTCAAGTAAATGTGAACAAAAGGTGTCTAACAGCGTCCGCTAACCTTGTCTTACATAAACAGAAGCAGAGGCGCTTCTCAACAGGTGATCACTAAGGGGCAGTTATATGTCGGGACATTCACAGATTTAACATTGTGTTAATTACAATCCTGTGGCCAATTAGCGATAAAAATACATATTGTAAATCCAGCAACAGTTCATTTCACGGCACATTAATGTATTTTATTAGATATATCGAGTATGCCATGCTCATTTAAGTGAAACACGTAATATAGTTTAATGAGAGTTGTGGTATCATAAACATTGTAGTAACAGCAATTGACCAGTCGTAGCATTATGTACTGTAGCTTGCATTCAATATGAGAGTAACAGTAGGGGTTCCTGTATTTTTATTTTTATATCCGATTACAGCCATTAGGATGTAGGCGATCATTACATGGACGCGTATTTTTTTCATGAGAGATTTATTCTATTTGGTTCTTATGTACCCGGTTCCAGTAATTATCAATAAACGATAAGACAACTATTGGCCTTTTTTCTTGCTTATCCTGCATGTTGACCACGTGGAATCCTCTCGCTAACCGCATACGAATGGATTGATAGTATCGAAGTTAGATATTGTGTGGCATAACACTGGTTTTGTAAGAGCCATCGTAGCACCGACTAGAGTTGCGACGGAAGCAATAGTAATGTTAAAATGAGTATTACTTTAGCTAGAAACGTACATGATCGCTATTTAATGTAGTCGCAACGCTATCACATGGACTGTTCACATATGGTGAGCTGTTGGCCCGCTGGTGACGCTTGTTGCATTATCCGCCTGTGCTTTTGCGTTAGCAGTACATAGCTGAGCGTTGGCGCTCGTCGCCGACCGCTGCGATGTGAACAGTCCACCCGCATCACTTTACTCGGTAAATTAACCAAAGCCTTTGTCGCACTACACCCGAACACGAGTCGTGAACTAACATTTTTAATGAAGAAAATGTTTGTTTGCCGCAGAAACGAAGACTTCCAGTAACATTCCAAAATGATTATTTAGCCAACGAGTGCGCTGCGACCAGGGCACAGGGCAAAGCTCCCTGCTGCGGACTGAGCAAGTGTGACCTGCGTGCAACCTCACTTGTACTACGATATATCTATATACTAATACATAATAACAATATTTATTTAAAATATTTTATTAATTTTACTTCCCATATAACGATACAGTTATGTTTTAAATTCAATAAAGTTTATTTTTACGTTTTCTGTATAATATGTTTTTCATTTTTTTGTGTGTGCAGTTTTAACATGGGGATGATTAATAAAACGTTCACATTTTGTAGAACTCGGCACTATATTATTTTATTATAATAAGGTGAAGCTATAAATACTTAGAAATAACATTTGTATGTAGTAGAATTGGAGTGAAAAGATTAGGAAACTAAAGAAGCAAATCATTATACATAATACATTGCAATATCGCAAAAGTTTTCTTATTAATAAATATATATGGCAAAAGTATGAAAACAGCCATTTGCTTGTCAACACAAAGCAACATTAATTCTTATAAACTAATACACAATGATAGCATTTCTTTAGGCTTATATTGTTATGTGAATCATGACAATATTACAACCACAAGATAACTAAAACTAGGGGATATGCAAGTATGCTTCATTTGTATGGATAATTGTTGCAGATCTGGAAAGATCTATTTATGATAAGTGATCTGTGGCATTTTATATTGTACTTGCTCTCCTATGATAATGACGATATAAATATAGACTTAGGCAGCTATGTAGCTGCACAATTCCCTTATCAAATCAGGATTATTAATCTCCTTGAAAGTAGTGCTGTCAAGCACCTCCGGATTCCGTTTTATAAATTTTAAAGATTCAGTCTTCAAATAGTCTGAATCGTACATATCAGCAATGACTAAAATATCAAGAGCATTCTCTAGACCGATCTGCTGCGAGAGAGCATACTGTGACAGTTCAAAAAGACCGCGCAAGTTATATCGGTCTGCTAACATTAGTAAATTAACAAAATTCATGTTTTCAACATCTTTGACTGTGCCCGTGTAGATGAACTCAAGCATACCACGTAGATCTTCCTCACTGACATCAACAAGTTTAACATAACTATTCTGACTCTCTGCAGTCTCTTCTTTAAGCATTGCCTTGAAGACTTCACTGTGGGCAGCTAGTATAACTTTGTGAATGT
Source organism: Euplagia quadripunctaria (assembly GCA_963859945.1). Lineage (NCBI taxonomy): Eukaryota > Metazoa > Arthropoda > Insecta > Lepidoptera > Erebidae > Euplagia > Euplagia quadripunctaria. The sequence continues at coordinate 2,523,249 of OY982560.1, read as the reverse complement.
GGAACTTGAATCCATCTGCAGATTCTATGGTGAAGTCTGACCCAATGGGTTCTAGCAATAGAGCCCTACAGTCATGGTTGATTTTAATACTGTTGACTACATCAAGACTAACTCCTTTAGTGTCATATGGGAATGATACTGCTATATATAATTTCCTGTCTTTTAATAGTTCAACATCAAGTTTTGTAAAGTGGTATGTAGTAAGGTAAGTGTGAGACATTTCCAAGAGCTGTTTAAATTGAAATTCCTTGACGTACTGCTGTAAATATGCACTTTTGTTTTTCTTGTCGACTTTGATAGTGTTACCGCAGCTGAGAGCGACGCTAAAAGAGCTTACTCCGTGATTACAGATGAACAAGTGCAGCAGGAAGGCATTATTAACCATCTCGGTTTTAAAAGAGAACCAATAGTCTGCTACATCCTGCATATATGTGCCGCCAATATCAAACAAATTAGGCCGATACAACTTCGGGTAAATATCCGGCAGACACAGCCATTTTACTTCACGAGTTTGAACTACGCGGTGCCCAAGCACAACTTCAGAATCCTGAAAAAATTACACATTGTTTAAAATCAACATTTGTCATATGAATGATGACACTAACTGGTAATGTTTTTCTATGTTACGGGAAGAAGATTCTATAAAGATAGCTTACAGAGATTTTGGTTTTTCTATTGCGAGCTTCTTGTTTACGAGCTTCGGACATTTTACTTTACGTATAAAAAGATCAAAAAATGATCAGTATAATTTTATAAAGCAACTTTATTACAATCCAATACAATTCCAATATTATATATTTTGGTTTATGAAACAATATTATCCAAAGAGTATAAATAAAGTATCCAAACACTACTAAATCAATGAATAAGAACCAGGGTTGCCAACCTAAGAACTTTTTTTCTAGTACATAAACAACTAAAAATCTCGTCCATTGGCTCAAAAACCTCGTACATTCATCAAGCATTTAAAATGTTATAAAACCAAAATTATGACATATTAAATGAGTGTAAATTTAGCAGATATTTGTTAATTTAAAATATTTTGAATGAAGCTAATAGAATATTGATATTTTTAAAACAAAAAAATGCAGATTTTATAAATAAAAAAATTGTATAGGCATTTTGTTTTTTTCTATTTTATTAAAGTTTTTAATTTTAACATTTCTGCTAAATTCACGCTCATCATATTTAACTATTGATTGAGGTTAAATGAGACTGTGAGAAGTGAGCACGTACGGCACTCTTTGAATTGCTGAATAACAATCTGTCGCGCATGTATCATTTCCTAATTTATTTATTATTAATTTGCGTAAATTGGAAGGATATAATACGCCTGCGCTCATATTAAAAAAAAAAAATTTAAAAGAATACCCAATATGTCTATTTTTCATTTATCAAACCCAAAGTAGCCGAAGTGTAAAAATCCATTGACGCTACAAAATATTGTCCACAATATAAAATAATGCTATAAAATGTCCTATATCAAAATCTCGTACATAATTGTACGAACCTGATCGTGTCCTTGTACCTCGTACAGCAGACTACAAATCTCATATTTGTACGAGGAACCTCGTATGGTTAGCAACCCTGCCTGACGTACGTCCCGCCAAGGTCACACATGATGCACGATGAAAAACGATCGTGAATAGTCTTGACGTACGTCATAATTATTATTAATTGCTTGCTGGACTTGCACGACCCGTTTTGCATCCAGCGAGTACCCCCACCACCGCGACATAGTGCGGGTGGATCATGAATAATGCGGACGTTTTCAAACTTTTCAAACTTTCAAAGGTACTTAAAGTACCTTACACACCATCGTGCCTAACGTACGTCCCGCCAAGGCACAGATAAGATAATAGTTACTTCGTAACAGATACATACAAAAGTGAAAATACCTACGTTATAATAGCCTACAAAATTTAAATAATCATACCTGGCGTTAGCTGCGACCAAAAATATATCTTATTTACGCTTTTCGAGTTGAGAACGCCTTGCCCACCACGGGACCTTTGTCTGTGTGTGTAACCGCTTTGCCAGACACTTTAGGGTTGTATAAAATACACACAAATAATGAATTAGATTATTTATTTGATAATTAAATTTATGGGTGTTGAGTTTTATATAGGTAACGATAAATAAAATTATTTCCCCTAAGTTTAACTTCTAAAAGTAATTAAAATATTCTTCACTTTTAATATTGGGTTCGATTCCCACCCAGGACAAATAATTATGTGATGAGCATGATCATTTGTTCTGTCTCTGGGTTTAATTTATCTATAATATGTATGTATTTAGAAATAAATAAGTATGTTTATCAGCAGTCTGGTTGCCATAGTACAAGCTCTACCTAGTTTGGGATCAGACGGCCGTGTGTGAAATGTGTCAAGTTATTATTATTATTCTTAAACCTTTCCATATTAACATAAAATGTTGATGCTGTACGCATGTACATACATATTAATGGCTGCTGAGTAGACAGGAGAAAGATAGTCTGCTTACGATTCAATCATTGCTTTTCTGTAACGTATGCCAAGTGACAGTGACAGGATTATAGAAAAAGGGCTTGTATCAATTTGATAAAAAAAATTGCTCCTCATTTATTTTAATTAAGATTTAAAAAGTGTGAATTTTTAAAAAATGAGAGTAAGATATTGATTTGTGCGAGAAGCTTCAAAAAGATGTTTCTCTATTTAAAAAACAACACTTTATTTTTCTAAAATACTGTGTTTTTTTACTCTCCGACTTTAATATACTTTATTTCTCATACAAAAAGTTGGTAACTCTTGTTGCAATTTACATTTTTTCGTCAGTTTATAATAGCGCGAGTGTGAATTCAGTTCAGAATCATACGGTGAAGTCTATCATAGATATAATTATGAACATTTTTACTATTACAACGAAAGTCTACAATTACAGGAGGATTAGAGACAAAAGGTATCTGCCTGCTACCTGTAACTGTTTGTATCTTATGAGAGCTCTTTAATCGGCAACACTTTTTAAGATATGCGCTCCAATTTAATACTTTTGTATAACATATTATGTTATCCAAAAGTATTAAATAACAAATAACTACCTACTCGAATAAATACCTCAATCCGTGCCGCTCTCAAAATGTTTTACATTTCAGTCGCTCTTACTATATTATTTTCTAGCCTTATTATACATGGTCCTAATTTAATTTAGAGTTTTAAGAAAATCCTATAGGTAGGTGCCATGTCAAACATATTGTGTGAGAGAAGCAGCTGACAGTTCGCCTTGCCTACTACCAGTGCTGGATTTACACTAGGGGCACTCGGGGCTAGTGCCCAGGGCGGCAAATAATTAGGGGCGGCAGAATTCGGAGAGTGAGAAAAAAAATTCTTCGCGTCATCGAATATGCTTTTTTTATTTTCTAAAAAGTAATCATTAGCTAAAGTTATCCAGTACAATTTTCGAAAAATGTAAAACATTTATAAATTAGTTCTTTGCATTAAAAAAAAAATCAGCTATCATAAACTTTGTATTAAACTCTCAAGCTAGATGTGTTTTTTTCAAGAAAAAAGAAAATATTTATTTGCAGATATGTACATTCACTGCTTGGCGCGACGTGTTTTGCGTGCGCCTCTCTAAACCGGAAGGAGGGCAAGGCCCTCCGCTAGCAATGGTGTGGCTGCCTTCTGTTTGAGGGCTGCCAAAGTCTGCCTGGGTTCTCGGGGACTTCCTTCCTAGGGTATACCCGAGTCCCTTGTGATAGACTCACTTGTGATGGAACACCGTGTGGTTTTAATCGGTTTGATTCCGACATACCACTTCACCAATAGCCATGGGGAGGTGATGGCCCGTGGGGGTTTTCACAGGAAAAAAATGTACATTCACTGTTTATTGAAATCATTAGGTTAAGAAAATAATAGTAAATTTTGACAGGTTATGATAATGCACGTTCTACTTCAACTTCAAATAACTTATCGACGTCTGATACAGTTGATCAACATTGCATGAGTGATGCTAAAACAACTTTAAAAGTAAAAGACAATTGTAAATACAATACTACTGTAGTTAAAAAATAATTATTAATTAGTCCATATTCCATATACATAAAAAATGTTTAATCGACGAAGTTAATTGAAGAGTATTCATACGATTAATAAAATTAATGATGCAGAAAACATTTTTGTGAGCGATTTTCAAAATTTTTTATATAAAATATCTTTTAAAATAATGTAAGTTTGAAACTTATGAAAATTTTATTCGTATTTTAAAATAAATTTATCGGAAATAACTATCAATTCAATTTTCCGTGTTTGAAGTAAGAACAACATTGAAAATCAATCCAGGTTCAGCAAAACAAATGTTAATTTCTTTAAAATAAAAAAAATTTTGAACAATATTTGCTACAAAGTTAAAAAAAAATGCAAAAACGGGTACATATAGCTATGAATGTCCAGTATATATTTTGACCTGTCATGGTACAAAAGTCTATACAATGACAGGTCAAGTAATATTGGCCAATGAAATAAACCATGGTCGAAATTCGACCACCACGCGATCTCTAGTTAATTTAAAAATGCTTTAGCCGGACTTAAGTTTTTGAAATGAAAACTTCTTTAGGCACGTTTGTGCACTTTTACTATTGGGAAAAAGCACTGAACTCGTGACCGTCACGCTAAACGTCTGTCAGCTCTTATTATTGAATGTCACCAACCTGCCAATGCGACGTTTTAAGTTCGTCGTTTCGTTTAAGTTTTCACTTCTTTCGGCAGTCCCATGACATTTTTTTTATCAATGACAGTTGCTTTATGCATAATACATTACTTACAATGTCTTAGCCTACAAATCATATCAACTAACCTAACTAAACCTTTACTTTAAAATAACACAACCTCATCTTTATTTTTTGGAGGAGAACTGATTCTCAATTAAGCGACGTCCGGGCACACGCGGACGCTTAGGGCGGCATGAGGCGCTGGAGAGCGCGCCCCCGTTCCGCCCCCGGTTCGCTGGCGGTGAATTATGGTCATAACACACTATACCGTCACGGTAACTGCACGGGTCCAACCCAGCAATTAAGTTGTCATTCAAATCTGAGCATTAAAACGTATTATATATTTCATAATGACAATATGAAAAAGCCTACGGCGGGCAGTAAGCGTGCTTGCAACCATACAACTCGACTCGCAGTCAGCTCGCTTACAGCGAGCGGTCCGCGTGCTTACAGCGCGCCGATTTCGAGCCGCCAGCGAAAAAACTTCGCGTCATGTTGCACTTCGCGGGCGACGCGTGGTAAAGCACGCTGGCGGCTAGCGATAGCTTTAATTTCAGGCGGCGCCGTATTGCAGTGTGCCGTTATAGTGTGTGATGACGTTTAAGTCCGAGTGGAGATCGTCCTCCCGGACCCGTTCTGCCGCCTCCTTCTGCGAGATGACGTCCTCACAGAAGTTCTGTCGCTACTGCGATGACTGCAGTCATCGCCCAAGCGAAGCAAACCACCAACCGTGCTGAGCCGAGTCCTCACTGTAGTACCAGTGGTGACAGGCGGGACTTAATTCCCTCCTAGCGACCGAGTGCATGTACTTACTGAAGCAGCCGTGCCCGGAAAGAACCTACGTCAGGTGGAAGGAAAGGGTCCGGTGCTGCTGCTCTGCCTACTCGACGATAACGCCAGCACGTGGAGCCTCGACCCGGGACGACCAACGAGCTATGGTGGCTCACACCATTCGCCAGGGGCTGACTGCCACTTCCCGCTCGGAACTCAGCCGCCCGTCGATATACTTCAGCGAGCACTTCCGCCTCAGTATAAACGAGTCATTTTATTTATTTAAAAATTGTATATCGAAACTTCATTAATTTTCTAGAAAATTTCGAAAATGGGGCGGCATTTTTTACAGTGCCCAGGGGCGGCGCTAAGGTTAAATCCGGCACTGCCGACTACAAATGTATACGCGGGCAGTCCACACCTACAAAGTTCGTCACCTTTCCTAAATGTTATGGGTTCATTATTTACAGTTTAATAGACTACATTTATTACAAAATCCACCCTGGCCAAACACTCTAAACCTGATTTAGTACAATGTGTATATAACATTGGTTAGAATATATATAAGCAAGATTTATTACTTGTGCTACGAATATAATTATTATTTATTATTTGCACAGCCACGACGAGTAAAGAATAAACACCCAAAGTATTTTTAAATGATATTGAGAAAATAAGTATGTAATAAATAAAATAATTATTGCGACAAATTTTTAAAGGATTTAACAGATCACATCTAGCAATAACGCAATTTAACATAATAAATACATTTATTAATAACAAAACACGTCCACTGTACAATAAGTTCGATTTAGCATTTTATTTTTATTTACGAAGAATATCGTTCAGTGCGTGCGTGATTTCAGCCACGCGTTGTTGCCCCTACTGACACATAAGTACCTTACTCATCATCGTGCCTGACATACGTCCTGCCATGTCCGCGATGCCCGACGTAGCATACACACCATCGTGCCGACGTACGTCCGCTCAAGGCCACGGTGCTGTTGCCAATGCCCTTTTCCTAAATTACCCCAAAAGAATGGTCAAATTCCCCAGTTTGGGGAGAAAAAACCTGGAGTCGTAATGTAATTAATAAGGCTAAATATTTCCAATTCCCCGCATTTTCCTCGCATTGATGGTCTCCCCATAAATTCCCCAATCGGTTTGAAACTCCCCGCATTTTGGGGCATTCCCTACAAATTGCCAATATACATGATCAAGCATTTGGTGGGGGTACTCGCTGGATTTAAAACGGCTCGTGCAAGTCCAGCAAGCAATTAATAATAATTATGACGTACGTCAAGACTGTTCACGATCGTTTTTCATCGTGCATCGTGCGTGTCCTTGGCGGGACGGGACGTATGTCAGACACGATGATGAGTAAAGTACCTTACTCATCATCGTGCCTGACGTACGGCCCGCCACGGACGTGGTGCCCGACGTAGCATACACACCATCGTGCCGACCTACGTCCGCTCAAGGCCACGGTGCTGTTGCCAATGCCATTTTCCTAAATTACCCCAAAATAATGGTCAAATTCCTCAGGTTGGGGGAGAAAAAACCTGGAGTCGTAATGTAATTAATAAGGCAAGAAATTCCCGATTCCCCGCATTTTCCTTGCATTGATGGTCTCCCCATAAATTCCCCAATCAAATCAAATCATTTATTATTTTGCAGAAAGCACTGTTACAATGGTGTTGTCAATCGGTTTGAAATTCCCCGCATTTTGGGGAATTCCCCACAAATTGGCAATATACATGATCAAGCATTTGGTGGGGGTAATCGCTGGATGCAAAACGGGTCGTTCAAGTCCAGCAAGCAATTAATAATGATTATGACGTAATGGCGGGACGTACGTCAGGCACGAAGGTGCGTAGGGCCTTTTACTGTCGGTTATTACCTACAATGGCGTGCTGGAGACGTCAAATACTGGACTTTAAGTTTTTTTTTTTTAAGCCAATTACAATAATTATAATATTACAATAATAATAATGAACATAAAATAAACAAAATATTAAATTAAATTAAATCAAATGAATCTAGGTTACGCGGATGCGCTAGATCGGGGCGACCTTTCAGCACCTCGAGAAATAGAGGCACACCGAGGTGAGCTCCGCCAGATTTTGGTGGCGGAATGGGAGCAGCGACTTGCGCGACCAAGTGCAGGGCACGCCACTATAGCGGCGGTAAGACCCGTCCTTCGAGAGTGGCTGGAGAGAGGGCATGGAGCCCTCACCTTCCGGATGACGCAGGTACTTTCCGGACACGGTTGTTTCGGCAAGTACCTGTGTCGGATCGGCCGGGAACCGACGTCACGGTGCCATCATTGTGGTGACTGCCCCGACGACACGGCGCTTCACACACTGGCGGAATGCTCAGCCTGGGCTAGCCAGCGTCGTGAACTCGTCGCGGCAGTTGGTTCTGCGGGTAGTCTCTCGCTGCCGGTCGTGGTTCTGTCCATGGTCCGGAGCGAGAGTGCATGGAACGCCGTCGCCGCCTTCTGCGAGGGGGTGATGTCCGCAAAGGAGGCGGCCGAACGGGAGAGAGAGCGAAGTACAGCTCTCCCTGCCCGCAGTAGACGCACCGGGCGCCGAAGGGCATTCAATGATCTCCGGCCACCGTAGGAACCGGCCTGCGGTCGACGAACTTTTGGGGAAGTCGTCGTCCGAACAGATACAGGCCCGAGAGGCAGAGCGCAGTGTTCCGCGCGCGATTCTCAGAGGAGTGCGACCGAGGGGTGGCGGTCGCACCGGGTGACGGGACCCGTTTTGGCTGAGACGGGTCAATGCCTGTCAGGGGTTGCGGAAGAATGCAATGGCGATTCTCGCTCCCCCGATCATGGGCAAGCAGTGGAACACCGGGGTGGTTTTTAGTCGGTAAGAGTCCGACAGACCCCTTCAGCCCCCCCCCAAGGGCGGAGGACATCCATGAGGATCTTCCACCTCGTTACAAAAAAAAAAAAAAAAAAGTAACACTTATTAATGTAAGGCCACAAACTCACAGCCACTATGCTAAGATTCTCTAACCAGTGCAACATACATTCAAATCAATAAAAAAAATAAAAAATTCAATAATAATCAAATAACATAAGTAACAAAATTAATAAAAGTCATAACCCAAATGTAGAATATCAATAGGTAGGCTGTACTACAACTATATTAATTCTATTTGAGGGACTGGCTTCTGTACTAGGAGACCTGTATGACAGATTACCAGTCTCTTCATATTCGACCTGGTGGAAAACAGTAAGCACAAATTTAATTACTACTTAATCTAAGGTTTTATAGTTGAGGTGTGTGGTAGTCGGTATATGTGTGGTGTATGAATAATGTATGTATTTTGTATGTGTGGTGTTTGGAGTGTGCTTTATGTATGTGGTCAATAGAGGGTGTGATATGGTCGGTTAGGAAGTGTGACCCTGCCCTACGACTGGGGCTAGGGGAAATGTTGAAAAATTGGTTTGCCTACATTCGTTTTTAAACATTTTTAAAAAATAATTAATTATTCACCTTGTCGGCGATTTAAGGTAGTTTAGTGGACTGATAACAGCTTTTCAGTAAATTCGTAGTCGAGTGTTTTTAACCAAATACTAGTCGTCTTTTTACAGTTAAATTTTGTGAGTGTATATATGCCAGTTTCTTTGTTTATTTTGTTGTATAGGTACTGCCTATAAACCCAAAGAATTTTCGTGAAAATGCTGTGGTCCACTGTGTGTTAGATTGACAAACTTTGTATTTTAGTCGCTTGTTTGCAGTTCGGGTGGGGTTCAATTCAGTCACAGAGTGTTGCTTAAGAATAGTATACAAGATAAATAGTTGGCGAACTGTTGGGACGTCAGTTAAAGTGTAGAGGTCTTTTGTGGGGAACATAAATGGTAACGAGTATCCTACCTTTAAAATCGCTCGCTGAGCCCTTTCTAATACTATAAGACTAGATTTGGGTGCACCACCCACACAGTGATGCAATAGGTCAAGATTGATTGGCAGAGAGATTAGTGCACCATTTTTATTATAGGTTTATCCGCAGCATTACGTAGGTTTTAAAATATAAAGATAAGTTTCCGAGTTCGAGTAAGGAGGTCCAAGTGGTGATTAAAGCTGAGAGTGTTGTCGATTACAACACGTAGATACTTAATGTTGAAAGCTATGGAAATTTTACCACAATTACATCGTTGTTATTATTACTTAGTTATTAATTGCTTGCTAGATTTATACGACGCATTTTGCCTCCAGTGAGCACCCCTACCACCACGAACATCATGCACATGGACAGTGAATAACGAGAACGTACGTCAAAGCAATCCACAGTATGTTATTTGACCTTAGTTGTGGACATCCTAGTTTCATACTTTGATTTAAAGGATTTCATTTTAACTTCTGAGATATTTTTCTAAGTTTTTTTTATAATTTCTATGGAAATAGGGTTGTTACTGAAAGTTGATAAATTTAATTTATTGAATTGAATTTTATGTAGAGTGATCATCGTAAGTCATCAAAAAGACATGATTTTCGTATATTTTTAATTATTTATTTTCATTTCGTCGTCAGTTGGGCTGACCTATCTATATGCGATTAAAACTCGGCAAGTGTTTAATCTATTACGATCACTAGGATCGTGAAAACCTAAATAGTTTTTATGTGTGTAGGTAGTACCTACATTGTTATATCTTCAATGAAGGATATTATGTGGAATTGGGAAGGGGTCCGCCCTCGTCAGGCAAATGCCAAAACCCAGTTCCTTTACATAATTTCTGGAGAAGTGGGGAAAATAATTTTAAGGAAAGGAAGAATTTTAGGCATAGAATCATGGCTTGTTGATGACTTGAATTTGCACACAATTTCGGTAGCGAAAAATTTTGGCGAATTTTGAAATTCAGTGGCTGCAAAATATGTTGACAAATATAACTGGTTCTACATGTCAGTTACTCTACATAAAATTCTTATACACGGTCGACAAATAATTGAAAATTCCGCGTAACCAATAGGTATGCTGTCGGAACAAGCAGGCGAATCCAGGAATAAATACTGGCGTTATTATAGACAGTATCACACTAAAAAAGTTCTCCGTCTTTTAAAAGTGACAACGGATAATATAACGTAGTACCCGCTTCTTAATAATGATGAAGGTAATGAATTTACCCCTACCACAAACGACATGTTAATAGAATCAGACGGGGAGGAATTAGCATAAATTCGTAATATTTCACCGTCTGATTCTACTAACGTTTCTTGTTAAAGGCTCATGAACCCTCCCTAGACAAACAGAAAATATTTCTTATCGTGATGACTAATATTTTCGAGTAAAACACCATTCCAGTCATTTTATGTCATACATATATTAAGTAGGTTAGTGATAACCCTGACCTAAAACTTTAAAATTAAATATTTCTGAAGTCCTGCCCTTGTTGCGTCTGATTTTTTTCTTATCACTGTAGTTTACATGTGCGCATTAAAAAAAAACGCTAAAGAAATGAAAAAAAAAATTATAATGAGTGGAGAATCTCCAGAAAATTTTCATTCTCGATATCATAGAAAATATTATTTTTTTCCCTAAGAGCGGTTGATTATTTGAATTTCTGTAGATTTATATTGTTGCGTTTAATCAATTTCGATCATACTATATTTTTTTAAATAAGAAAACATGCACAGAGAGAAAGAAAATGGGTTTCTATGGTTTCTATGGTTATTTCTCGATTTTCTAAATAACTTTTAAATTATAGTAGAAAACGCCGGAACAGTTTGAATACATGTTTTAGTAGAATTACATCTATCTAAAACACACATGAACAGAGGATGGCTACAACTAACGTCTAATAACACACTGATCGTGGGTCGGCGTCATGCGTGCTTGATCATGTACACGTTTGCTGTACACAGTACAGCAGATTCGTTATTTAGAGCTTGTGTAGTGTAGCATAGTGACTGCACGTCGAAATAGATCGATTACAGCTTTATAGAAAAATATAGGTCCCTCACTTGTCTGGGGAATGTCTCAAGTGCAGGCTAGTGGCATTTTAAATAAATAAAACACGTGCGCTCATTTATTTTGTTCGTTTTTTTTTAATCTTTTAAAAGACAACATCGCACTAGGAATGATCGTGTTGTACAAGGCGTTATAATTCTGTTAGTATCGGAACGCTCTATAACATTCAAAAATGACATTTGTTGTAATGTCACTTTGACAGTTTGACAGTGCATGGATCTCGATTGTTTTTAGTTTTTCATTTCATTATTCCGTAACTTTAATTTGGATTATTTCCTAATGCTATGACAATTGCTGAGGCTCTAAGCCTCTATCATAATGGTTTTAAATGCCGCGGTGCAAATGTTGAGGTACGAGAAGATAATACTAATGTTAACCTGTGTCGTAATTCAGTATTATCTTAAAATTCATTTGTTGAATTAGTGGGTTTATATGTAATAGGTAAAACATTATGTTTTAACCTTCTAACCTTTTCTTGCTTTATGAACCTGTAGATGACCTAAAATGACACACATTTTATTCCATAATGATGTAGACAATTTGACCTCTCTTTTCCACGAAAATCTACATCTATTTGTGATTTGGTGTTTTTTCACGCAGAGAGGCGGATGAGCTGAAACAGAAGATATCTAAATTCAAGAGTGGAACTTCTATGCTTCAAGAACGAAGTCTATGGGCTACACAACAGCAGTTGCAAAAGGTTTTTAATTTAACTATTACTTAAAAAAAAAATCATTATTTTAATGACATCAACACAATATGTTTGAAATTTCTTCAATTCTTTTTAGTGCTAGCATTCTCATAACATCCTATTAATTTAGTCAGCCTGTATGCTCTATATTTGACTTTAATTATGTTTAGACTACCATAAATCTTTATAGTTTTATCAAGTATTGTTATTATGACTCATATGATTAAGTTAAATGGCTTTATTGTTTATTGATGATTCTAAAAATCTGTGATTTGTTGCCAATCACAAAAGTATGTCAAAAGTCTAGCTCACCATTTTGCAAAATACAGTACTTGATTATTTTTATTAATATTATATATTGAGAAAATGACAGCCTGTCTGATAGTAGGTTCTTACCAGCGATAGGCACTGCACAGCAGCATTGGAATTACTACTAAGCACTGTTCACCCACTCATATTAGAAAAAACTATGAAACTATCTACTTGTAGTAATCTCAATGTTGGACATGTTACCCTTATTGGGCAGATCTATTTCAACTGGAAATCTACTGTGTTGTCACTCTATTATAAGTAAATAAATGTATAGAACTGAAAATATGAATGCAATTAACTAGTTGGCTTGTAAAATACTTGTTTTGTTTTGTTTATGTTAGGCTGCATTTTGTAATTATGTTAGAAGTATTTCTATATTAAATCTAATGAAGTTAAAACTATATTCTTTTTTCATACTTTATTATTTTTATGTAAATTAAAAACATTCACAGCTTTACACAATTTTCATTGCAGGTATATCAAAAAGTACTAATTTTGGATCTCGACTATGCATTGGATAAGAAAGTTGAGCAAGATTTGTGGAATGTGGGCTTCAAGCAGCAGATTGAGGCACTGCAGGCCATTTCTAAGGATAGGAAAGTAAGTACATTCTATAATTTATAGGTACATGAATAATATTAATCTATATACAATAATATTAATCTAAATACATAATATATGCTATAACATTAATATATTCTATTATAAAGACAGGGTATGAATATAGTTATTGACACAACATAGAAAAATTAGAATCTCATTGACTGTTCCAAACTAGGCCAATTAGCACAGTTTTAGTGTACTAAATGCTACATTTTTCACATTCGTGAATACAGATGCGAATGTTTATCTCCAGTATTGCAAATGTAAATAATATATGTTATGTAAAAATTTGTTACATCACTAATTCATATTATTACGTTTAGTTTGCTCCTAAGTAATGAACAACATCACACTGCTGTACCACAGTATTGTAAAAACCTCATTTTTGTTGTGTGCAGTTTTTATTAAAAAAGGAGAAAGATTTCATCATTTCAAATGCATGCGTAAAACTCATGCTTTTATATTCCTAGTAGTTTTTTTTTATAAAAAATTTCAGTTTCACTGTTCACTGAGCGCCTGACAAAAAACGATAAATAAAGTTTTTTTTTTTCAGGCGTTTAATGCGTATTAGGTACACATTTTCCACGAAACGATTCCATATACCATCCTCCATAAGCACCATTAATTACTGTACCTACTTCCGTTTTATGTAAAAGTTATTAATGATTTAATTATTGTTTTTTTTTCAAAGCATTGCTCACTGTGTGTTCCATCAAGTCCGTTTACATGCAGATTACAAGTTTGCAAGATATAAGCCTTTAGTATTATTGTATTTGTCAAATTTAACTGATATTCACAGCATTATTAGTTTTTTTCACACTATTTTACAATCAAAATCATTTTCTACTTTTAGTTCAGTTTGCTATTAAAATGTGTTTTTTTTAACCATAATTTGTTGTCTATTTGTTTCAGAATCCCCTGCGCAGTGAAGGCCAGGCCATGTTATCATGGGTCCTGCAAGCAGCGGCCGGCTTCTACCTCTGTTTGTTACATCAGATCTGTACTACATTTAAACTGGATCTACCATTTAGGTAATACCATTTTTATATTGTATTTGTTAATAAAATATATAGGATAAAGACAGTCAGAATTTCTTAAATAACAATTTCAAGGATCATTAATAATAGAGAATTAGAAATAATTATAATTTTTTTTTAAACTAGTAATTGTGTTTTTAATCACTTATCGTAATTCCTATTAGGAATCCCACTAATATTATAAATGTGAAAGTTTGGATGGATGGATGGATGTTTGTTACTCTTTCACGCAAAAACCACAGAACCGATTGCGATGAAACTTGGTATGTAGATAGCTAGAGACCTGGATTAACGCATAGGCTACTTTTTATCCCAATATTCCCACGGGATCGGGACTTACGCGGGTGAAACCGCGGTACGCCGCTAGTTAAATATATATTCTCGTTATTGTTTACCATCTACATTTTTGAAACTTATTCAGCTATGGAATCTTTTATAACATAATAAAACTTTACCAGACCCGAGAATCGAACCTAGGACTTCACGACCACAAATTATGTAGAAGGGCCGACAGGGCAGGGCAGTTGACTGTTAGCTAAAACATAGTTGCACACATGTTTTTGTAACATAACTTTGTTTACATTACAGACGTCGGGCCTCCCTCTTGGGTCTTGTAGAAGGTTGGGGAGCGGGCGAGTCTGAAGCTGGATCGCGGCTGCCTCCCCCTGCGTCTGCGCGGTACATCTGCCAACACTGCCTTGTTCACCTCGGAGACCTGGCGCGGTACAGGCAACAACTCAGAGTCGCACACACTTTCTACAGGTACCTACCTACGTATTGATGGTGACGTCACAAGCTTAATAATCTCTTTTTTTAATTTAAATGAAGTCATACAGGCATAATAATATTTGCGGACATAATAATATAAGCATGTAGTGAAACTACTGTGGTGGCGTGTTCTGTATCTCTTTAATACTTTCTTAATACTTGTCTTGTTAGTAAATTGTGTTAGTATTTATACCTTAATATCAAACGTGTATGAGCTAACATTTATACACACATGGAACAATCATTTCGCTTGTTCAGTAGGAAATACATATTATAATAATTAATGATATTGGGGTCGCTGCTATTCAGGTGACCTAGTATGCTATTGAGACTAATAATAATGCTTACAAGCATAACTTGTATATGGATAAACATACCTACTTATAAATATTTGCACTGAGCGGACATGACTGACTAACTAGGTTATTTATTATTTTCAAGTTTGTCATTAGTTTTTAATCAGCAAACCAAAATTAAAAAGAAAGGTTTAACGAGAGCTATATCTATATGACGTCAAAAGTAAAGGGTTTAACTATAGCTATATATGACGTCACAATAGTAAATTATCTAACGAAAGCTATAAATGACGTCATTGGTTTGTTGCTTCTTAGCCGTCGGAGGTAGACCACTTTGTTCTCGGCTCAGAAGCCGTTGTGATGCCAAGTTGAGCACGATGTCGTACCTCAAGCGCACGGGCATAGCCAAGCTCTCGGTAGTACTGAGTCTTGAAACCATCGCGATCGGCGAATTGCTCGTCGAGTTGCTCAGACAGGCACTCCAGGTCACTCCTTCTAAAGTACTCCAATGATGTCTTGAGCTTGATGACGTGACGTGACGTACTGTCCTATGGCTGTGTTTGGGTTGCTGCTTTAACCCTGCGACGATGACTACTGAAGAACCTTGCTCGTTCCATTTCAGTTCCAGTTCCAATTTTTTCTCTGCAGACGTTAAAGTGGATCGTAGACGTAACAGGTTTGCACGGTGTTTGGAAAACCTGTTAGTCCGATGACGGCGACGGTTGGTGTTCAATTTTTAAATGTCCGACGAAATTTTCTTTCAAAACTGCACTGCTTCTTTTATTCTCGAAGAATCATGTTTTATAGCTATCTATCTTCCGCGAGTGATAGTAGAAAAAATTGTAATTCAGAGCAATGAACTGTATTGAACTGTATT
>OY982560.1:2317161-2506968 GCA_963859945.1 Euplagia quadripunctaria | reverse complement strand
GCCTGGGGCGCCGCGCCGCGCCCGCCGCCGGTACGTGCAGGGACGCCTGACTGTCACTGAGACAACATTATTATATTTAATTAAATCTATACTCATAGAGTTTAAAAAAAACCCCGTAGACCTTTTCTAAATACGATTCGATGTAGAAATGTTATTATTTGGAAACCAGTTTCGGAAGAAAAATATTTTCAAACGGAGTTTTGTGCCAAAACGTTGTTTCTGATTACTGATTGAAACATTATTTCATTACTAACTTTAAATGATAATATAATTATGTTAACGGGAATTAACGCGATCGCAGGCTGGTCATTGCAATCTGGCAGAACCGTCATCGTCAGGCATATCGAGGGTATGTAATACCTTTTAAATGAGTGATAGCATTCATTCCCGTTAACAAAATTATATCATTGTTTTCACGGGATTAACATTGTATATATTTTTCAGTCTCTATGGTCCGGCCCCGGGCCGTCTCCTCTAGAGCGTCTCCTAGAACAGCAGAAACAGATGAAACAGCCTCCGGCACCACAATGACACCTGCACTTGCTCACCCTCAGAACTCACTATGGACATTGTCAACCGATGTGGCGCCGATAACGCTCGTGGAATTGTTGTGCAAATATTTTATAGGACTCAGACGTAGACTACAAAAGGCAGTCAATGCGTTTGTCAAAATTTTTGATCCAATTTTTTTACCTTACAATGTACAAATGCCCGGGGACATTACACACCGTCACATAATGTTCCTATTACTTTTTAAAGACAGTAATATGGATTTTTTTGTCGTGCTTACCAATGTGTAGTCGTGTATGTATTTAAAATTTTCATGATATAATAAAATACTGTTGTATAAAATTGTATAAATGTAAACAGTTGTAAAAAATAGACAGCGGCAATTATTGATTTCGTTCAAGCACTTATTTCGATTTGTCACCAACCGTTTATTTTAACTTTAGTGTTACATTTGAAATAAAAAAACGGTTCCTTTTAATTGTTGTCAACTTGAAACACTTCAGACCTATTTAGTGGCTCGTCTATATAAATAATTTTGCGCATACTATTAAAATATAAGCAGAACAAAATGTCTGAACTATAAATTAGTATTTCTGCCAAATATTATTCAATAAATAGACCCTTTATTGATATAAACTATTTGCTGATAGTGTTACTAGTGCTTGAGCGGAATGATGTACAGTATAATTGCCGGCTGTCGGCTGTCGCAGTCAAATTGTTCTTAAATGTGTACACATGCATCTTTTGTATAGTCACAGTTGAATCGCGCGTGAGCGGACATAGAATATACGGCTTTGTTTGTAAATGTCGAATTACACGGAGTATTATAATTCATTCTTTAGACTATTTCAACTTGACAAATTAATCTCAAGTATTAATTGATAAATGCTCTTTCGATATTGTGTTCTAATAGAAAACCATTGTCAGTTAGCTGTAGGAGCCCCGCCGGTGTAGTTTGACATTTACAAAAGCTTTATTATAAGCATGTTTTTGTTGTGATTTTAAGTGAAAATAAATTAAAGTAACCTTTGTGAAACGATATTTTTTAATAAAGATATTTTTTTGTTATTATAAGTGCATTTCTCTTATTGTCAAACATCGGGTGCCATAAAACTAGTCTCTCTCGGTCCATTAAATCGCAATTTAGGGGTCTTCTACAAAGCAATACAATATATGACTTATTTACCACACAAAAAGGTTCACAGTTCAGTGAGTACGTGAGAGTGATGTGCTTTTGCTACGTCTCCGCTTAACCCTCTGGCCCCGTACACCTCGCGGCGCCGAGAGTAATGCCACTTATAGATTAAATAAAATTGTAGTAAATTTTCTGGTTTTAACTCTTGTCATAGATGAAATTAAAACACTTTTCAAAAAAGTTTGTAACCCCTATTATAAAACTTAAGGAGCAAGTTATAGTATCTCTAGGATAAGAGTTTACATCGCGCACCGAATGGTAAATTTGTGACAAGAGAGCACACATCAAAAACGGGATGGTATTGCCCATAGTAAAATAATATTAAACGAGTATAAAGTTCAGTATCTTCGAGTTGCATAAAACACGACATTAATCATAGTAGATGTCCTTAAATGTATTTTTGTTTTTAAAAGAATGAGTAATTTAATTTAAAAACTAGTTTTTGCCCGCGACTTCGCTCGTGTAAAAGCAATTTTCCATACCTACCTTGGGAACAGCAGTTTTTTCTGGATGAAAGGTACCCTGTGTCCTCTGTCTCTACATTCCTTCGTGAATTCGTGGTGATCAGATGAACGGTACGACTAAAATCGTTTTCAGTCCATAAAGAAACACTGGTTTTCTCAAATTTTCTATTTTTTAAGGAAATCTTTCCATTTTTGCCTAAAAACCTAGCTCGTACTGCTGTTACGGTTATTTTAAAACCTTTAGAGAAATCCGTGTAACCGTTCTTTACCAACAGGTCATTTTTTATTTATTTACTAGCAACCCGCCTAGGCTTCGCACAGGTACAAATTATACACCTAAACCTTACTCATGAATCACTCTGTCTATTAGTGAAAACCGCATGAAAATCCGTTCAGTAGTTTTTCAGTTTATCGCGAACAGACAGACGCGCCGGGGGACTTTGTTTTATAATATGTAGTGATATAGATATATATGTGTGAATCGATTATAATTAGTGTGATTCTTGCCTAATACGGCGTTGATAACTTATCATTTTGCGACTTAAAGGCATACAAATAAAACACAATTTAATCAGTCAATAATTTAAATTTTATTCCTTTCATAATCATTCTAAACAAATTATCGGTTGTAATACATTTCTAATGTGTAAAAAAGCGTACTAATTCACTAGTTGCATTATATATGAAATATTTACAGTACATAGCTAATAAATATTCGAAAAAAACAATAGGATTTGAGACGAAAACAATACTAGATATGGCGGGAGCCGGAGCAGAAAGCTTGCGTGCGCATGATGTGTACGTACAAGAGCGTGTTCCTTGTGCGTGCACGCAAACGTCATGCGTACGCAGCCGATAGGCTCGGGCCTCTATACTCACCAATCTTATAACAAGTACAACTATGAAACAGGAGCTAATATTTTTTTTTTTAATTTGTAATACACTAACCCTTTAGGAGCTAAATTAGAAAATAAAATCGTCAGTACTGTAAAGCAAAGTAAAGCTAGTTACGCATTAATAAATAACAGTCGTGCGAACACAATACACTAAGATATGTACAACAAATTGACAAATAATATGGTGCTAAGTGGACCGTATATGTATATATATATATATATATATATCTAGGTTTATTATCCCGTGAGGTAAGATCGAATTGTGACAATATATTATCGAGTGAGGAACGTGCGTGTACTTTGCACGAATTAAATGTACACCCAAGAAATCAAATAAAAAAATTAAGTCAATACGACACAGTATACATTTGTTAGGCAATATTTCAATTCTTCTCGAATGTGGGTAATTTCAGAGGACTTCAAAGGGCACGCACTTTCCAAACTTTAAAAACTTCTAATTCATATAACATTTATTTCATTGCATAAAAACAGTTGGAAACAGTGTATTGACATTGTCTCAACAAGAACATTACCTTTTTTAGCAAAAATTAAATTATCTAAAGTCATTTATGTTTTCTTCACAACTGCCTTCATTATTACAACATGTAACATAATAAACGCACTCGCAGTTCCCTGTTTGTTTAAGAGTCGCTGACTGAAAACAATATTAAACTCATATAACACTCAATTTGCATATTGTGTGTTGTAATGTTACATGTCGTACATTTAATCTCAAAGTAATATAAAGAAACTAGTAATTACGCGCGGCTTCGCGAACTACACCTTTTTTCTTGATGAAAGGTACCCCCATATGTCCATTTTTGTACCCCTGACAGCGGTTGATTAGTCAAGCCGTGAAATCGTAACAAACAAACTTGTTTTGGCATTTATAATATTAGTTAGGATTACGTTCATGTTTGACAAGGCAGAGGAACGATGTGGAATGAGTAACTTCTTACAGCTGAGGGGCTTTAAATATAAATAAAATGGCAACCAATCACTCCCAAATTACTCATCATTACCAACATCGTTAATGTTCGTTCACAAAATCAAAATATCACTAAAAAAGGTAGTACCGAACTGGGTACAAAATCCCTACCACCCCCCCCCCCCCTTTTCTGGTGGTACGGTGTCTGTTAAGAGGGCATCCCCGTGCGTAACATTTTATAAGGATTAAATTAAATACTCAATGGAGTCTGTTATGGCCCGCTATTCTTTAAATTTTAGCCCTTCAAGCTTCTCAAAATATTATTATTATTACTAATAAGTGAATGAGTTCATGAATAAATCAGGTCAGTCTGAATGAATGGTGTATATAATTCGTTCAGTGTGACTAGTCGTGTTGGCTGGCTCTCGCCCGGTAACCAGACTTGTACGTTCTATTGGCACAATTTATTTTGTACAACATTGTAAAAACATAATATTTCAGTACAATCCTTCCATAATAAGAAATGGAATCATAGGAATAAGAGGCCTAAATATAGTTTTTTGATATATAAATGGACTGAAAGTATAATTACATTAAAAAAGAAAACTTCGATTATTACATCCAATATCATTTATATTAGTTGAAATAATAGGTGTTTTCTTGTTTTTATTTATATTGTTCCATTTTACAAAAAAAATCAGTTAATCATTTACATTCGTGTCAATATAAAGAATTGACTTTAATAATATATAATGAGCGCGTTTAGCAAATCTTAAAAACGAATGTTTATTTTAAAATAGTTCATTTACACACTATCACTCATATCCTCTACAATGTTACATTTTCAAGACAAACATTTCAAGTGAATCTTCAAAGTTGGATTCACACATAAAGCATCTAGCACGGTGTATATTACACGTTTTAAATAAAGTTAAGGGTGTAATGAGCACCTCTGTAGGTACAGGCACCAACAACTTAACATAACAACTTAAAAGTTTACAACTTTTTATTATTTATCAGATCACTATCTCAGATATAATCATGGTATTCAAAATGCTAAAACTGTTTTAAGTAACTTAAGAGCATTCATTCATTCTTAAAGCGTTATTTCGTCTGTTTAATTCTCAAACAATGCTTTCTTTGAATACATTATAGACTACAGATGATTATTCTTTACGTTCAAATTCACAAACTACTGTATAATTCATTAAAAAAATGACGTTTAAATACCAATAAACACTCTTAATCACAAAACGCAGTCCCATGAAACTTAAAACACAAAATAACTATATGCTTTGAGAGTTGAATAGAAGTATATTTTTTAGGAACACATCCACATAATAAGTTGATCTTGTTTCAACAACTACTACGTATTCCTGTCCTAAACATGGTACCGTTAGCTCCGTGTATTAACCAACGGTACAATGATTAGTATAAGAAAACTGTAGTTTTATAACAGTCTTCAGATACATTCCGTGCTAGAGCTTCCTCAGTCTATTAACTACGCCGCGTCACGCGAACAAGGCCCCAGGGTCACCACCACTACATCTACGGCGAACGAAACAACAGACTATGGATATGGTTTATTTCTTTTTTAATATATTTTTTTTCGTTTTTAAAGTAAGATTACTAGTAACGTGGGTCACACACTCTCGATAAACCCTGGTAAAAAAAAATATGTGCGTCTCGGGACGCCCGACAGAAGTGATAACTTAAACTAACACGGCTAGCGCTGTGGGTTAGAGTGAGAGAGGAGGAGCCTGCCTACCGCTGCCGTATGCGTGAGAGAAAGGGAAGCCAGACAGACTGGCGCCGTATCGCGTTACGTAACGAAGCGGTTTACCCTCCCATAAGACGTTATCACTTCAAAAAATGGAACTTTTGCACGAACTGAAAACCAGAACCCATGACATATTTTAAAACTGCTGCCGTTTCTCGGGTCAGCTATTACAGGCGTTCGAACCCGTTTGTCATTTTGTTTTTTAGATTTCGTCTCTAAGTAAATATCGAATTCTTCTTTAATCAAACTCCTGCATTAGAGCAGGAATGTGAGTTAAAATTAACTGAATTGTTATCCCACTGGGAACAATCCACTATCCTAGCCGAACAGTAACGGACTACCCCTGACAGAAGATCCCCAACTAATAGTAATCTGTCGATACCGGCCGTCATATATCCATTTTCTCTTGTTCCGCGGCCAATTTTATATACTTTACAAAGAGGATATGTAAATAAATTGCTACAATGACGTCAATATACAATGTTTGAGCCAATGTTGGTCAGTTTAACACAACCGCTTTATAATATTATAATATAGTAAAATTGTGGGTAGATTTAAATGTAATAACTTTTCGCCGTTTCGAAGAAACTTTCGAAGTCAATTACAGAGAAAAAAAATAAAAAATCTGCTTTATGAGGTTATTGTTAGTCATAGACACAACATAAAAATTCTCTTGTCATTCATCGCAAAGTTCAATAACATGAAAATAACTATCATTTGTAATAAGTTATTACAAATAACCAAAGCTAAAAGAGTTAAATGCTAAGAATTTTCAAATTTTGCTGAATTAGGTATTTATTTGTCTTTTCTATGTTTTTTTCTTTTTAAGGATGCTATGGCTAATTTACAGTTTGTTAAGTGCAAGAGATAGGTGTCTACTACATTGCTTTTTTCCTTGTAGGTACTTACCACTTAATTGTATCTACATTGGAATTAAAAGAGCGATAAGAACAACCGCTCACAACCGTTACGCGATTTTGACATATATCCTTTCTATATTATGTACAAATGATAGACAATTTTGGCATTATTGTATCTAAATCATACACAATAAGGTTTCCATCGGTTTGGCTGTTCGGGCGTATCGGTGTATTACCTGGCGAACGGTGTGTGACGGGTAAATTTTATCACATAATATAGGAATTACTTTGGCAGTATTTCATCGGAATATATGTAACAATATTATTGACTTAATGCTTTTACTGTTGAACATTTCTTTAAAACAATTAAACATAATATGACAACCTATCACTGTCCACAATATAACTGTTAAGAAGTATACAATAAAGCAAAGACGCTAGAAAGATCTGGATATCCGAATTAACCGGATAAAACAACTAGAACTCCGCGTGATGGAACGATGGATGCCCTTTTGCTCTGTTTAGGAAAAAGGTAACTTACCTACATTTTGTTAAAGTTGCATTTTGTTTAATTATAGAGATCTTTAGGGATTTCTTTTTACTGAGGAAGTCTTAAGACTAAGAGAAAAGTCTCCTTGTTCTTTAACAGTACAGACATGTTTACATCACGTTATGATCCATATTCTTTCCAATTTCTTTTTTGCTCATTACTCGTTCAGCTTCGGCCAAACGTTGAACGACAAGGTTCCAACAGACTTACAGATACATGACCACGATCGGTGGACACAATAAATTGTATGTTTACTGTAAAGTGCACTATGGATGATTGATCTAGCTATTAAAAAACAACTCTCATCTAACCAATTTGTCTATGCGGTTGCATTCATCGCCTAATACATGTGTGTTCAGTTCATAAACAGATTTGGAAGTTCAAATTCGAATCCTATAAGTAAAGATATCTCGAATCTAAAGTTTTAGAACGAATATCAATATGTCCGCTTTAGTTCTATAATTGTAGCAATAAAATTAATCTATAGTAACATTTGATACAGTCATAAATAACACTCTTAAGAACCAAGGTGATTTTAATAATATAATCTAACTCAGAAATATGTCGCACCATTGATAATAAGGACAGATCTCAAAAATTCTGTTATTCTAGAAAAAAGAAAGGATCATAAAGAACGTAGATATTATATATGTCTCTTTCACACAATCCTCTCTCGCACCCATTTGCTGAATCTTCAATCAAGTTTGACCAAAAAGTGTTTTTGAAATATGCCCGTTGATTATTAAAGGTGCGATGTATAATATACCTTATTAGTATGGCAATATGGTTGGTTCTCACGTCTGTCGTTCGACGGCGAAGTTGTAACTGTAGTCGCGGTCGAGATCGAAGCGCGTGCGCCTATTCACCGTCGGCAATTGGACCTGCAACGTACCAATGAGTTTGCGGAATACAAATAAGGATATAGTACGACAAGGATAAAAGGCTAAAATTGGAACTACGATTGCCATATTGTGACGTCACTTCAATCTTGCCAATTTCAATTTTTCAAACTGTTCCAACAGTGGAAAACAAATTGTGCAGACTTGGCAAAGAAGATTGAAAAATATTGAAAACTTCAAACATTTTTATTTGCCGTAAATACTATCAAATATGATGGCAAGTAGGTGAAAATATCTTAATTACATTCATGGTTCGTTTTTATTCGTGTTTTATTTTTGCAGGTATTCGTTATTTGGTGTAATAAGCGTTTCGTTTTTTGAATATGTTTTTAAATATTCTTATTCGGCCAAACTACAAATATGTAAACAGTCTTTGTGAAGAGTTAGATACATTGAGAAAATAAATAGTAACAGCAAAAACCGACTTACCAAATTATCACTAGGCAGTCCCCTCAATTTGGAGTTTAATAAAAATGGCACCCCTTCCATTCCATTATAGCCCCCTAAAGTCTGGTACATAGTATTTCTTGGCAGTGGAGCTGGACCCTTCTTCCTCGAAGGTGCTACTGGTGACGTGGGACCGCCTAGCGCAGGGCTTCCGTGCGGGACCGGGGACTTCGTCGGAGGTGGCCGGGGCGCCGGCCTCGCAGGTTTGATATTGTATGAAGGGCTAAGGGCTTCGTAGTCGTGGTCGGAGGTGAACTCTTCGATTTTAGGGTACGCTGTTGGTGATTGCTTGAGATTTAAGTTCTCCAGTGCTAAGTTGCTTACAGGTGATAGTTTCGGAGGGCGTTCTGGTGCCCGTAACCTGATAAAATTTATTCTACTTAATATTTTAAAAGTGAATTATTGTGTGATAATTAGTACGTTAGTTACTCTTTCGTGTTGAACTACTGGATAGATTTGGATCAAATTTACAACTCAGATAGATTGTATCCTGGATTTCCCAGAAATGAGAGCCACGAGGATGAAAGCTATTATTACTAGTCTCTGGATCGACAGCACATATAGCTCTTTGACAAAGTATCTTATTTTATTTTATTTAAACTTTATGCACAATTTGGTACATAGGCGGACTTGATGCCTAAGGCATTCTATACCAGTCAACCATTGGGTGATGCAGAGAAAAGAAGAGTGTGCAATTAAAGATTATTTTATATAATTCTACAGTAAATGGAATACGAACGTTTGTTATAACTCAAGTTTGACGATGTTAAATATTCATATTCTATTATTATTCGCCAAGTTTGGCTTATAGCGAAGGTTAAGCAGTTGTTTTTCGGCGCTCTCCGGTTTAAGATGCGTAAATCATTTTTCAAACATTTCCTGGCACCCGACTGAGGGACATCGGACATCATGAGGCACATTGAGGCGGACCTAGTCTGATGAAGATGTGAGGCAGCGTAACAAGGGGATTTAGGTAGTAGGTAACGGCTACATTTAATGTGCAAAAAGTCTCTAAATGGCAATTTAATATAATTTTATTTAACCATTACAGTGAATATAACAACATAAAATTGCATAATTATAGCAATCATAATGTTTGCACATAAATAAAAAATTAACAATGAGAAGTAACATTAAATATACATATTAGCGCGATCTTGACTCGTGACGGGCGGCGTCTATTATATTATATTAACACGTTTAACGAGGCTAAACACCAAAAGACGTCCACTTACAGAAAACTTTTATGTGTTTTTGCTCATTCGGGACGTATTTCCTCACTCCTTAAGTGCGCTAGCGCAGGAATTACTAATTAGTCTTAATATATCTGAACAGTGATGACTATTTGTCACTCGCGGAGGACACACCCTCCAAGCACCTATTTAATTTATTATTGAGCGGCATTGGGGAGCGCTGCTCAATTATAAGATGTAGTGAATCGCAGTTTACAATTACAACATGAGTCAATCTCATGCAGAGGAGTTTTTTGTTGTTCTCGAAAGAATTGACCGACTTTTTGCACTTGTTGTTAGATAGAATTGTACTAACGTTTTTACGACATGTGTTGAGAGAGAGCCGCACCTTACTTATTTTACCGACGACCAAAATCCTAGGGGACAAAAATCCCCCAGATCCAATTAATATGCGCCCGCGCTCATACTCACGGCGACATTTTAAATGAGTCTGAGGTTAGATTTAGCGCTTCTGGCTGCTTAAAAATAGCATTAAATTAGTTCTCTTAATGTCAGATGTAAAAATCAAGACTCTGACAATATGTAAACTTACGTTATTTTTTCGAACTTTTAAAGCGTCAGGCGTAGAACCGCCCAGAGAAACTATCTGGCAATATGGATAACAACTTTATCAAAATATTGTGTACTAAATACATATATAAATCAGCAGCCAGAATTTAAGATAAGGCCACTTATGTAAGTTTAGCACCTGGTACTTGAAAATTGGCAGGTGTGCCTAACTTCAGTCTCTACTAACACTACTAAATGCGACACATTTTGTTCGCCAGAAAATAAGTAAGGTGTGGCGGCCGTATCTCTCCGTAGCGCCTACTCGTATCTCCTATTACAATACTCTCTATTCCAATAGTTTCACTACAGTACTCACTTTTTGTTAGCCTCCGGTGTCAAGTTGGTAACTACGTTCTCGTACTCGTTGTGTGTAGGCGACGTGTCCGGGCTACCGCCGCTCACTTTGTAGCACACCATTTTGCCGTTCACTTCCCTATGGACGATAGAAATGTCAAGTCATTCCCAATACCAATATCGTTATTAAAAACTGCTTTTATTTTATAGCTATAGAAAATTTTAAAAGAAACTTTAATTTTCTATTTTTAGGGTTCCGTTCCTCAAAAGGAAAAAAGGAACCTTTATAGGATCATTTTGTTGTCCGTCTGTCTGTCTGTCTGTCCAGACCCCTTTTTCTCAGTGATCGCATCAAGTTGAAATTAATACCAAATATTTACGAGTGCGGTCCCTTGAAGCTGTAAAAAAATTAAGCTCTAATGCCGCGTTCCTACAATCAAGAAACGATTCGTTTTGCATACGGACGGTAAAGTTTTCGTTGAAAATTCAACGAAAATTAGCAAAATAGGTTAAATAGGGTAGGTAGCAAATATTTAGCAATATAAAAAATAACTCAACTCAGCTTAGTTTACACAAACGTAATGTAGACCAGCCAACCTGACGTCAGAATGGCTGGTCACATTGATATTCCTTACATTTTTTTTAATAACGAGGTAGCAATTATTTAATTGTAGGTAGCAAATAGTAGTAAATAGGTAGCAATTTTAAATCACTACCTCGATACTAAATGGCAACCAGCCATTCTGATGCACATAACATTACGTCATATGCTAGTTAAAGAGTTCCTGAAAAATAAACATTATTTTAAAATTACTGAGTCCTGAGAGGGACTGAGATTGGACTCACTTTGAAAACAGTCTGGAAACAATTATTTTACATTACGAAATTGATTGATTTCATTGTCATTTTCACCTTCGAACTCGTATTGTCGTATTCGCGGACTAAATGGTGTATAAAACCAATGTCGAATTAAATGGGAAATGTATTCGTTTAATTACGTTAGCGGATTCTACTATAGTTATCAAACGAGTACATGTTTGGATAATTGATGATGATTACATGATTAGATAAATGGTAGTAATAAAAAGTGCGTGTCGGGCCACGCGCTGTGTAGGGTTCCGTAGTTGCCCGTCACAATAAGCCACTTAGGTTTTTTTAACTAACTTTATGAGTCCACAGTTCAACGGCTAGTTACATCTCGAAACGGGCCACGTTGACTACAATGCGTTATTGTAACGGAATGTAAACATTGTTATTAATTTAGGAATTATGATTATCAAGGATAGAGAAAAAAAACCGTTTCATTGTTTTATTCTTTCACAATACATTTCCAGATTATGTTGAACAATTATATAAGTATGTAGATTGTAGCGCCTTTGTGGTATTATTTATTACTGGCTGGTGACAAGCGGTACTGAAGTATATAGAATTATTTTTTAATTATATAAAATATAGAATAGGAAAAGGGTCTGATGCGAGCGACTGTCGAGGACAGAACGGTTCGCCAGAGAATAATTTATAAATGTGATCAAGATGCTAATTATGTTCTATTATCAATGTTAAGTGCGATTACCCTGAGAATTCATTATAACCTTACGAGCTAGCGAGTGTTTCCATTATTCTCCTCTCATAAGTTACCCTGAAGTCCCGGTTCCTCAGCTACTTTACCCCGGTCACAACAATATATATCCAAATCCACCAATGTTTTGAGTACGATCGATTAGGTAGTTCTGAAACAATTCTAACTGCTTGCCCCTTATACCAATCTTTTCTAATTTCATCTTTAGCAAGGGTATAGAGAGCGCGTCAAATGCCTTAGCCAAGTTCAAAAAAATAACAACACATTTGTCGCCTTTGCCGTCTTTACAATATGATTTGTGTAAGTCATGAACAGCCTGGCTGGTAGACATATTATTGCGGAAACCATATTGATTATTGGCTAACATATTGTTAGTATGAAGGAAGTTTTTAAGGCGGTTGTTCATAATTCTCTCCAAGATTTTTAATATTGATGGTTGTATGGAAATTGGTCTATAGCCATTGACGCGCTCCCTCTCCCCAGATTGATAGGTAGGAAGGACGAGGGCTCTCTTCAGTGAATTAGGAAATACTCCAGTGTTTATACCAAGATTCATTATATGTGTTAGCGGAGGTATTAAGATGGCCCGTTATTGTTTGAGCAGATTGG
Organism: Euplagia quadripunctaria; assembly: GCA_963859945.1. Classification (NCBI taxonomy): domain Eukaryota; kingdom Metazoa; phylum Arthropoda; class Insecta; order Lepidoptera; family Erebidae; genus Euplagia; species Euplagia quadripunctaria. The sequence continues at coordinate 2,494,155 of OY982560.1, read as the reverse complement.
ATCATATGCTGTCGATGCCTGTTGCACAACTACTGCGAAAATGTCAATATCATACGCCCTATTTCTGTCTCATCAGTTTCCAGGAATACAAGTGAATGACAGGGTGAGCTTGCTGATGAATCACTAACGCAATTGTTGTTATATTCTACTGTACTTGCTTTTTTATTTGCAAACTCTTTTCCAATATTAACAAAACTCTGATAGATTTAACCGATTCCTGTGTCGAACTTTTAATTTTTAATAGATTACTTGCTGTCAATTAAATTTTCTTAGAGTGAGTCACATCAATTTTGGATTTGATTGGGCTTTCTTTCATTAGTCGAGCTTTATCATATTATTTTGTATTTAAAAAAAATAATTAAGTTATTGGATTCACGCTTTAATCTCAAGTACCTACATTCTATCCCTATTCAGTCATCCCCACTTTACGTGTTGGAAGGGAAGTAACCTATGGTTTTTTTTATTATTTTGTCACTTTGTCTGCCTAATTAATATGTATACCAAGGCCAATTTACAGCTTTCTAGTACTAAGTCTCTAAGCTATGCTGCAGACAGACGAGCGGAGAGACGGACGAACGGACATGGCGAAACTATTAAGGTTTCTTGTTGACCTTGTTGACGGAACCTTGCTGTGTTGTTTTTAGCAACATAGCAATTCTTATATGAATCACAGAATCTCAGAATACTACTGACACTAAAGGACGATTCATGTTAGAACGGTTGGGGTCTAGAAATCGAATGAATGTCAACTAGACAGAAAGGCGGTAGTTGTTTTGTATATTGAAATTTCGACTCGGGCAAATTCTTTTTTTTATCTAACCAAAAACAAGTTGGATCAAGTGTCTGTACTTACATCGGACTGTTACACGTACTGTCATTATAGATACTTGAGACTTACCCAGCTAGTATGAACCCCTGAGGTGCTTGCCTCATCTTGGAGCACACGATGACGTCAGTGACAGGAGGGTAAGTTCGCGCGGCAGCCGGTCGCGAGACCCTCGTGCACAGTCGCCGCTTGCCCGCGCGACCTGCCACACTGTACCCTGCAGGCGCTGCTTCCCGCTCGCCAACTACCATCACGCCGTCCATTACGTAGCCAGGAACACCTGGACAATTATGATATACATTTAAGTAAATAGTAAGTAATAATAATAATACATGAGTTTTAGCACCTAATTAAATTTAAATTGTATCAAAAAGGCAACATGGATTCTATCCCCCAAAGGCATGACTCTTTCTGGTATACTATATCGTCTGGACTACGTAAGACTCGTCCTGGTATTTTGAAGTTTTCCTGAAGTTTAGAGTTATCTTTATATATTATAGTTAAAAAAAAAAACAAAATCATCGTAACTAGACAACGGATTATCTGCACTAAAAATGTCAAAATATGCCAAATAATGCACAGTAAACAAACTATGCTGTTATTTAATTTTATATATTTTAATGACACATGAAGTTTATAAATACAGCGACATAATCTAAAAATAAAATTACACATAGTTCTTGTCTATACATTGTACTGATTACAAATCTAATACTAATTTATTAGTCGAAGACGACCTCTCTACGTCAATTAATACGTAATTGGACAAAAATTATAATTTGGCGCCGTTTCTAGTAATACTTGTTTAGACAAGGTTTAACCTGTGCTGCTAATGGAGGCATACATGTTCTTAATGTTTTTAAACAAAAAATATCTGTAGGTACCTGCTCAGGCAGCGTTGAATCTGTGCCGTTTCTTGAGGCATACATGTTCTTAATGTATTCAAGACTTGGGTTGGTTGGTTTTAACCAAAAAATATGCACGATTGGAGAAAAGGGGCTAAAATATGCAATAACTCTTTATTTAAAGAGTTCTTGCATTTGCATATGAAAATAATACATATAATCCGTTTGTCCAGTCATTCTTTTTGGAGGAGTGACTAGACCCATATGCCTCAATAACAATATGATAAATAAATTATTTTGTATTGTATCCCTTCCCTATTTTAAAATGAGGAAATGTGCTTATTATTGGCAAACAGGCAAATAGCCCATTTGATGGAAAACGAGTATCTAAATACTGCACTAAAATTGGTTATTGCAGTCTTCTGTAGAATGGAGATGCTTTCCCTTTCGGGAACTAATTAGAAACCCTACACACTATAAAACACAACCACTCGGTGACTGCCATGGATCAGTCTAGAAGCATGATATATTGCATAGTGTGTAAAGTAGGTGAGTAATAAGAAAGTTATTAAAAAAATCTTTAAACCATAAGAGCTATTATAATTTATATCTGAAAACATGTATTTCTTTGATCTTGAGAAAACGTACATAAATAGCGTCACGCTGGATTGTAGACGATATGACTCATATTGATAAAGTACAATCTCAATAAAATATTTCTCATTACATTCCAATAAGTCTTAGACAAAACGGAATCAATGACCTAAGGACTGAAATAGAAAATAACTTTAACTTGGTAATTAAAATATCTAGAAATCGAGAAAAGTAAGTATAACCATGGGGTCCCATCTCTAAGAACGAAAAATGGTTCAAACAAATATCAATAGATGGCGTTACGGGTATCGATTTGTTATTGAAGTTTATGGAAAATCAATATTAGGTCCTGATTAAAATATTTTCTAATTTCATAAAATACCCTAAACACGGGAAAATTGAATAAAAGCTTCTTATATCCAATTTTCTTATTTTGACAAAATTCAATATTGTCGTAGTTCCTCTGGCGGCAATTACGTACAACAATGTACTACGCTGAGGTTGATATACGGTTTTGTTATTGTTTGTAGGTACTGACCACAGATAACATAATACTATACCAGTAGTACCGACTATTGATAGTTGGTCAAATTTTATTGAAACTGTATCGTTGCGTTATGTTTTTGCATTTTCTATTGTAGGTAAATTATTAATACACAAATTTTAATTCGAATTTCAAAGATACTATAAAAATTAAGAATAAATTTTTCTCATTGTGTTTTACATATTTTATTCATATTGTCAGGACACAATCAATAGTGAACGCATGGTTTGTGTCAACTTTGTTGTGTAGGCAGGTTAGGTATTTATGTAACAGACATTATGATTTGGCAAAGTAACTACTTATTTAACTAAGCACTTACACGTACTATCTATTTACACATACACAATGCTAATAGGAATCTTTCACCTCAGACCTTACTCGATTGCAGGGCTGCCAGATTGTATAATTGGATACAAAATTCGTATAATTCGGTAATCATACGTATGCTGTTTGTATACTAGATGCATTGTATAATCGGATACAATGTCATTACTGATGTTATAGTGTAATAAGTACGACATACATATAGAGATACTTAAAACAAATCATGTCTGTGATATCCTGTGTTAAGTAATTATACCTTAGAGCTATATCACATAATTGCATTTTACAATATTAGGTAGGTATTTACGCACGGCGACGACGACTCGGTGGGACTCGCGAGTTCCCGATACTGTGTTACCGCAGTGACTAAGCAATCATGATCCTTTTTCTACTATTAAATTATTTGTTTTATTTCCTTTCTTAAAATATTGTTAATAATGCGTAATGTTCCAGCCACTACTCACTGTGTGAATGTTGTATGTTACCAGGGCCAGTTGTCGTCGAAAGGGTTGTTAGCCGGACGTTTGAACAGATATAGTGACCCCTACTACCATAGCCACGAATAGCAGATCTGCCTGAGACTCGGGACCTGATCATTCTGTTTGCTTTTATTGCGGGTTTTTTACCAATACTCGCCACGCTTGGCAGGTGGGCGCAGTGTTCGGGTTTGGGGTTTTGTGGTTTCGCGGTAGACGCTGCTGCACACCTTCTGGTTTTTTGTCCACTAGCCAAATCTAACGGCACCCACAGTAAGAGAAAGGGCGAAGGTAACATTCTTGGTCAGCACCACACAGCATTTAAACAGGTATTGAACTATCAAATCTCATTCAAATGGGCTATGAATCTTCATTTCTTAGCCGCGCCTTGCTACTCTTCGGCAGTTACTGCTTGTCAATTTCAAACAATTAATTTTAAAAGAAATCAACATTTTTCTGTCCCTCAACTTCGTAATCGGCTTCCTTAAACAATTATTTTTATTTCTCTTATTAATGAAAAAGAAGAAAAATCATATTAGTAGTAATGAATAATAATAAAAATGAGAGATTTTTTTTACCAGACTGTTTTCGGATTCCCCATCTCGTCGTATCGTGAAACATTCCCATAAACTTCTAAGTACGAAAATTAATATATTTTTTTTTTATAATCATATTTCGTTTCCTTCGTTATACTCATATATCGATTGCTACAAAATAACATTAAGATAATGATATTATAATTTTATTTAGGGCAGGTGTACCTTGCTTCATTTGTTTATCTTAATGTAAATGTATATCATCTCTTTCTAAAACATTTGTACACGGAGCGTTTTCGACTCATGCCAGATACAAATAAGAGTCATAATTATTAAAAAACAAAGAAATCTACATATCACACCTCAAGTTAACTAACCACACACTTGGACGCACAGAGTGCCAAACAAATATATATGCATATTATAACTTCTTAATACATACAACTGAAACTCTTACGTAATTACCTATTAGATACATACTTACAAACATACATGCATGATTATTTATACATAACTTAAATTTGCATTTGTTTGCAAATGTATAAGACGAGATTCATGTGATGCTTAATATGCTGCTACTATTTAACTGTAGTAAAATGTTGTAATTCCAACTGTCATTATAATAATAGTCTATACTATTCATACACTCGAAATACATAACCTAAATTGAGTCAAGATAAGCTACATCCAACAAATAATTTAATATCTACTGTTAATACGCCGTTATAGTGGAATACAAAACTTTGATATTTAAAAAAAACATCTAGAAGCCGTATCGATCAGAGAGCTTTACTCTGATGTTTTTAATTATAATTACTATAGTATTTATTTATATAGTAAGAAAAAAAAGGACGTGTTATTTTTACTAATATTTTTGTACATTGAAGGGAATATAGTTGTTATTAGGTTGTATTAGAGCATAATTTGTCATGGGATACAAATATTACACAACAATGATCGAAGTGAAATTGACCTTGAATGGCCGATCCGCGAGATGTTTCACGTACGTAGTTCTGGTCGTATGTAATAATAAATATATTCGTTAAATAAAAATAATGCTTACCGGTTGTAATAAATAATAAGCCGTTTGATTATTTATAAGTAATAAGTTATTTTATCGGTTATCTAATATAACGAACACTCCTACCTGCTGATTACATACTAATTAGCGCCATCTATTGGTTGCGCGTTTATTAGTAGGTAAATAAATCCATTTCATCGCTAGGTGGCTCTAGGTATCTATCGCGTTGCTAGAGGCATCTAGCGCCTTTGTAGGTGCAAAAATAAAAGCCCGCAGAATTGCCCGAGTTAGGAGGGTCGCGTTTCGTTGTATGGGATGAGGTATCTGTACTAGTATAGTATTATGTTATCTGTGGTATAACAAAATGGTAATTCAAATTGTCTAAACCTCTCTTAACATTAACAAGAGATCGCCTGGCGGTCGAATTTCGACCGTTTTGAATGTCTTGATTAACCAGTATAACTTGAACAGTAATTGCATAAACTTTTGCACCATGACAGGTCAAAATATAAACTGAACGTCATAGCTTTATATTGGCGTTTATGCATAATGTTTAACTTTATAGCACATATTGTTTAAAATTTTTTGCTTTCTGTAGTTGTTCTATATAATACTAGCAGCGCCCCGCAGTTTCACCTGCGTAAGTCCCGATCCCGTGGGAATATCGGGATAAAAAGTAGCCTATGCGTTAATCCAGATCTCCAGCTATCTACATACCAAGTTTCATTGCAATCGGTTTCGTGGTTTTTGCGTGAAAGAGTAACAAACATTCATCCATCCATCCATCCATCCATCCAAACTTTCACATTTATAATATTAGTGGGATGGGATAGTGGGATAGACTAAGTATTTAAAATTTTCCATTCCTGTCTATGCGCGTTTGATATTCTCCTCACGTATTAATATATAGATTCTCGACTATGTCTTAGGTCAGTAATCCCCTGTCAAAATTGTAGGAGATACCGCTTTGTCAATGCGAATATCCCTTGGTATTCGCATTGACAAAGCGATCGAAGCGATCGATGACACCGCGCATCGTTGTTTTCTAACTAGAAGCCTTACACGATCAACGTTTCAATCCGTCACTCGAGTTTAAAACCAAATTAAAATTGGGAGAATGAACTTTACATAGGATATGCAGATTGCACAATACAAATGATTGACTACAGAGGTAGTTCTTCAGTATTCTTTCTTCTGTATTATTTATTTGCAATTCCACAATGTAATTTTTTTTTTTTTTTGTCTTTAAAAAGACAACTCCCGCATTATTTCTAAATTACTCCTGTGGACTTACCTCCGGGGGACTTTACAAACATACAAACAACGGATACAAAGAACACCCAGACTCGGGTGGGAATCGAACCCACGATCTATGGCATAGCAATCAGGGTCGCTAACCACTAGGCCAACAGGTGGTAGAACTTACAATTATGTTTCATTGTGGACGATGCTTGGCCACAACAAGATTGACAATGACAAAACTTACAAATTACACAGAAATATTCAAGCTTACATCAATATAATTATTATTAATTACATTCAATTTAATATTATAAGAACATTTCTTATTAAGGCTAATTGTTGAAACATCTCCTAAACCATGTAAGTAATGTTCTTGAATTAAATTTGCGACAACCAAAACATCAAAAAGGTGCCAACGCAGACACTATCATGTCGAAAGACCTAGGTAGTTCGTCAGTCTAGGGATATAGGGACAGGACTGGCGAATATTTCAATTACTTGTAATTGAAATACGTATTTGAAATACAATTATGTCTTAAAAATCCTCTGTTCGCAAGATTTCACCTTTCTCAGGAGGCCAACTTTTATAACAGCCATACAAGTTTCCTTCGTGGGAGAACCACGCTTCGGCACGTATGCACCGGCTCGACCGGAGTGATTGGTCGTTGTCGGCTTCACAGAAAACCGGCGGTGAAGCAATGTTTCATTGCTTTTCGTCAAGTGAATGAGGTTACCGGAGGCCCTAACCTTTCCCTCCCTCTCTCTTTTCCCCTTCCCCTACTCCTTAAATGCCGGCAACGCACTTGTGACTCTTGAGTTGCAGGGAAAGTCTTCGCATGAGTCCAACTTTTATTTTTGATGTACTTTTATTAGCACTATTCCAACTGGAAATTACAGTTTTACGCATATATGTTCGATAAAAACTATTTGATAGAAACTCATTGTGGTTTTTATAGAGGAAAATCAAAGAGTATTCAAACACTAAGGAAAATAACAATGACATGTATTCCTTTTACGAAAAATAAATATGAAGCTTATTGGTGTCATGTATGTAAAATCGTTTTTTCCTATTATCAATAATTAATAAATTTGTGTTTATTAATACCTGGAGAGGTCGGAGAATACTTTTATTGAAAGGTAACCGTTATTATTATTCAAAAACCAACAAAAGTGGGTCAAATATTTGGATTTGTCACAAAAGAGCTTGCAGAGCAACAATAACAATATAGGAAGAGACTGTTTCGCGTGAAATTTTACAACTATGTAAACCTGATGAGAAGAGCAACTTGGTGGAGCAAGCACTCGCGGAATGTATATTAAAAGTACGAACCGATTTGGGCCCTTATCCGCAAATTTACGAATTTTACTTCGGACGAAAGTTACGCAGATATTATACCTAAGTTTGATAGTGTTAGATACATATTATATCGTTCGAGAAAAAAGGCTGGTGGTCTAGATGTTCAAAAGACCACTTTCAATGAAACAAAAGATGTTGTTATTTCTGACATGTTCAAGGATTTTCTGAAAATAGAAGACGGCGATCCTAAAATTCTAGTGTTTGCAAATTCTTTGGTGTTCGAGAGTGTCCAAAACATTAAGCACTATTTTGCAGATGTGTTTTGTAATTTGTATTATAATTAAAGCAAAAGTCATTTCAGACAAAAAGTGCACCTGTCAACCCCATCAGTCACCCCCAGATAATTAAAAAAGCATCTACAATGGTGGACTTTGTTCTCAGAAATGCTAAAATATTCCGCAAGCCACAAACAAAGATACTCTTGTTTAACACCTTGGTTCGTAGTATCCTCGAATACCGTCCCACTGTTTGGAGACCACACTATTCTACTCATATCTTGAGTTTGGAAAGAATTCAGAAGTGTTTCATGTAGCATTTAGCATTCTCAGCTGGAATCTCCAAAATTTATAAAAGGTACAAAGAGAGACTAGCGTTTTTTAAGATTGTTTCGCTTGACACGCTTCTGGATCTGAGTTTTATATATAAATTACTGCACAACAGTTTGGATTGTTCCATTCATCTGCGGCTATGGTCACTGCTCCGCTCCTAAAGGTCGGATGATGTAACATAGCCTATAATTTTCTCAATGAATGCTCTATCCAATACAAAAAGAATGATTCAAATATGACTGAAAGTTACAGAAATCAGCACCTTAAAGTAACTAAAAAAGTAAAAGTAACTAAACTAAAGTCTCCAATAAGTAAATAACTATATTTTCATGGAATGCAAAATTTTAAAAGGTGGTATTATTATCTGTAAGAGTTACTGTTAAGATTTTTGGCAGAAAGAGAAGTGTTAGAAGCATTTGCAGGCTCAGTTGTCGTTATACTCAATATTCAGGTTGTGTTCCATAAGTTTTTATTGCCTGATTTCTTACTGTCTTTAACTAATGCACTGCAAAAACGGGCAATAATGTAATAGTGTGCATTCTAGAGGCTATGACAAACAATAAAGACCCTAAACAAACGCCCTAAGCCTTTTTATGTAAACATCCATTGTGTTAACAATATTACCACGATATTACGTATTACGTATCACGATAATATGTAATGTCCTTTTGAATTCTCTAGTCATTGATGGGGACAAAAGACCGTGGGAAGATGTCAACGAGACAATCATGTAATCAGTGCGGTGTGTTCCGTTACGGTGACGTCGGCTCATACATGAAGTGCGGCTCAGCTGTGCGGACTATTTGCGGTCGGAATACCTAGAATGTTTAGCACGCCTGGAGCCGTAGCCGTTTAGGAAACTGATATTAAGGCTGACAGTAGTTATTGCAATCTTAAAATACTTGTTGTTTGATTGATGAATGATGGTTGTGAAGATTTGTCTTCTTGATTGGATACCACGGAGATGAGAATTATTACAAAGCAAACTATTCGTTCCTATTAATCGACTGTATTTTCCAGTGTGTCTACTACATATGTAGCATAAAACATTTGTCAATATCCAGTGAACAAAGTTTACACTTCATAAACCTTTACCTCCGTTCAAAAAGTGGATATACATATGACATATACAAATGTATCTTACTGGCTTGTAGCAAGGAAACCTGCTAATGAGAATTGTTAACGAAAAGTATATTGTTATGCTCTTGAATACGTTCTACAGTAGTTATGGATTAAAGTACCGTTTAGAAAACAAATCTGAATTAATTATGCCAAGCAAGTCTACCGGATACCGGACCATAAATGACAACTTCGAACACTAGAGACTGTAGATATCGGTCAAGCGCATCACGTTCATTCACAAATAATTGAGTTCGACCTTCACAACGTACTAAAGTACGAAAGTGAACAGGGAACTAGCGGTTTTATTGCGTCATGATTGATTTGGTTGATGCCAAAAATATTGAATGATAAGGCCTTGATTTATGCGAAGAAATAAAAACGGTTTCGTTTGGCACCGCGATTTTTAGAGGATTTTAAGTTTGTAATCTCAAAAAATATTTTTTATGTGATATAACAACAAATTAATGACTTTCGGATTTTTTCCTTTACTTGTACTGTTAGACCTTGCTTCTTACCAAATTTTATGATTCTAGGTCAATGGAAAGTACCCTATATGTTCAAATTTGGTTAAATTTAAGGCTTCAATTAATGGTCCGTATCTTTTGATTGCGCTAACTTGGAAACTTGATTTCTACAGCTGCAAGGGACCGCAGACATAAATACTTGATGTTAATTTCAACTTGATGCCTCCACGGGTTCCCGAGAAAAAGGCTCTTGACAGGGACATACACACAGACGGACAAGAAAGTGATCCTATAAGGCTTCCTTTTGAGTCCCTAAAAAGACAATCGGTTGACAAATAGAGGACAAATTTTTTTTCTGATCAGAACTTAAAAATCAAAACCTTATCTAAACATAAAATTTAGTTGAAATCATGAGAGCCGTTTCCGAGACAGCTACACGAAATATACCACTCGTTTAAAGTTATAAGATATATAGATTAATGTTGAAATAAAAAAAAAATATTATGAATAATCCGTCATGTCATATTTTAAGGGACGACCTTTCACTCACAGATAAACTTGCTATCACTATAAAGCTTTATCTGTAAGACGGCCTATTTATGTAATACAAACGTACCGCGCCGCCCACCATTATTCTCGACGCAACAAGTTCATGTCTGTCCTACAATGCTTCTTTGTGTTGTTTCGATTAGTTAATCGATAAAATAACTATCGAGTATGCCCTGTATAAGTTTCAAAGTTGTAGGTGCTTCAACTTTAGCTATATCAGGCTTCAGTTATTATTTAAACAACGGGAACATTGTAGTTTCGATTAGACTGCATAATGAATTGGTGTACTTGTATACTATGACAATCAATGAGTGACAATACTTTAGATCCATTTACAAAAAAATAGCTTTCGTCCTATTTTGTCAAAGTCATTTTATTTTATAGACTAGCCTGTTGGCCTAGTGGTTAGCGACCCTGACTGCTATGCGTCGTGGGTTCGATTCCGACCCGAATCTGGGTGTTCTTGGTGTCCGTTGTTTGTATGTTTGTAAAGTCCCCCGCGACACAGGAGTAATTCCTAATGCGGGAGTTGTCTTTTTAAACTTAAAAAAAATATATTATGAAAAAAAGGATGCTAAAGTTTTTAACAAAAAGTGACTTGCAACTTACTTACTGTACTTAAATAAAATCTACTAAGAGCAATAAAATCTATATACATGAGTAGAATTCTTTATACGCATTTTTAAGAAAATGTTGCGAATGGAGGAACGTGTCTGACGTATTTAAAGTATATATAATATATTTGAATAGAAGCAACATTTTTTAAACAATATATGTATTATTATATTACAAGTTTAAAAATTACGTAAAACGGTTATGTCAAGCTATACCCGCCCAGTATATACATATGTTGACCTGTCATGGTACGGCAAGTCTAACAATGACAGTTCAACTTATACTGTAAAATATAGCTACGCCCCGCGGTTTCACCCGCTTGAGTCCCAATACCGTGGGAATATCGGGATAAAAAGTACCCTATGTGTTAATCCAGGTCTTTAACTATCTACATACCAAGTTTCATCGCAATCGGTTTAGTAGTTTTTGCGTGAAAGAGTAACAAGCATCCATACATCCTCACAAAACTTTTACGTTTATAATATTAGTAGGATAGTGGAATTTCAACCACCAGGCGATCTTTAGTATACACTAGCTGTGCCCCGCGCGGCTTCGCTCACGGGTACAAATTTATATTTTTTGCGCGGAAGCCTAATTCTTTTTGCAAAATAAAAGTAACCTAAGTTACTCCTTATAACACCAGCTATATGCCAGTGAAAGTCCCGTGGAAATTGGTGGACCCGTTCTGGAGATTAGCCGGAACAAACAAACAGACAGACAGACAGATTGATTTTCTGGTATTAGTACAATGTAAATATTCAGATGCATTTAGTAAAAAGCTATAATTATGGCAGTACAAACAGATAATTTTATTTATTTGTATGTAAGTATGTATAGATGTCTAGATGAAAACATCAAATTAATTTATCAAGGTCAGTTATCTCTGGATTCCAAATAATAATTATATGCATATAAATTTTGATCCAGCGATATTAACACGCTTTAGATCCCCGACAAGTGAATAACCGCACCTAAGTACATACGCACTGACAATGTGAAGAAAGGTTCAAAAAATCAATATTTCTAGACAGACATGACGTCTAAACGGAGTTCATTGCTCTAAGATTGGACAAATTACATACATTTTAGAATTTCAAAGTTAATTTTCAAGATTGGCTGTGCAGGCTTTGGTTTCTGCTTTTATAATCAACTAGCAGTTCCCGCGCGGCTTCGCTCACGTGTACTTATTTGTATATTTTGCGCGGATCCCTAATTGTTTTTCCAAAATAAAAGTAGCCTAAGTTACTCCTTGTAACACCAGCTGTGAAAGTCCTGTAGAAATCGGTCCACCCGTTCCGGAGATTAGCCGAAACAAACAGACACAAAAATTTTAAAAACTAATTTTTACTCATAGGTATCGTGCAAATAACTGTATGAGCTTAAAAAACCTATTATTTTGACATTACAAACTGACACCTCAGTTTTATTTATTTGTATGGATGTAATAAAATCTGAGAGAGATCTGAAACTGTACACCAAGATTTTTTTTACGCTCTTTCGTCTTTATTAGTGTTAGCTTATCCCAGGTCCCAGACGTTCGCGGTAGGTCAAAGTCAAACAAGTTTATTCATCCAGATCACAACGTAAAACATATGAACGTCAGACTGTCAGACACTTCGTTTACATTTAGTGCTAGATTTGCAATGCGATATGTAAAGTCTGTAAGAAAATAATTTGGTCAATTGTCATTATTTACGTGGCTTGAGTTTATAATTTCAAAAAAAATTGCATAAAGCTTCAGACAATCGGATATATCTTAGTAAAATTATAAAGGCGAAAGTTTGTGAGGATGGATGGATGTTTATTACTATTTCACGCAAAAACGGCTGAACAGACCATGAAGAAATTTGGCACAGAGATAGATTATAGTCTGGAATAGCCCATAGGCTACTTTTATCCCGTAAAAATGTACGGATCCCGTGGAATAGATTTCACAAAAATTTATAAATCTATATAGTAAGTAAAAACTTTTTAACAAAAAATTAAACCGATGAAAAGAACTAAAAAGCAAAAAAAAATAAAATAAACCTAGTCTTGAGTATGGAGCTTATTTTCATAAACTCAAATTTTATATAAAATAATTTTGAGTCGGCGCCAAACAACAAACTAATTATCTAAATTTTATATGTACGTAGAAATGGAGAAGGCTCTACGTAGGTAAGCTAGTTCATAAATAAGGAAAGAATATTTAGCCTCGAAGAGCTTAGTTTATCTTTCATAGCTCTTGTTGTTACGTTGCGTCGCAAGGTGTTAATTAACTTAATAACTGATGCTCTCACACACAGATCTTATATTATACGAGATAAAGCAGAAATTCACAAATTTTGCTTATTCTATTGAATATTTGACTTACATTTGTAGGGAATAATCTTCTTGTAGGTAACATTTAAAACAGTTCTAGGGATTCCCTGTAAAATATTCCGAAACCTTTTTCATAATCTGGCTCATTTTTTGATAAATCCGATAAACGTAAGTCACTTCGTAAAGACCGTTCGAGATATTTTTCTCTATAGCTAGTTTTATACCATTATAAATTACTGAGTTCTACTATATAAAAAATTATTGTGTATAAATCCGTAACTTAATGTGTATAATAATAATAACTGCACACATCTCACACAATTGCGTTTTAAATAGTACGCAGCAATAAGTCCGTAAATGATCCTTCACTCACCTTCGTGTTTTATCTCTTTGTGTACTTGATTGCAACACGCAGTAGGTATTTGCAATAATGAATCACGTTCTTACATATTCAGTGTTTTGCTAGTGGCTCATACACTCATCATTTTTGTCTTTACAGCATTAAGGCTTTGTAGATTTAATCATCATTATAGTCTATACTAATATTATAAAGCTGATAAGTTTGTTTGGTTGAACTCGCTAATTTCAGGTTACTGGTTCGAATTGAAAAATTATTTTAGTGTTGGATACCCCATTTGTCGCTTGACTATATAACATCACGCTACGACCAATAGGAGCGGCGCATCAATGAAAAATATTGCAAAAACGTGGAAAATTTACATACGCAGACGACGTTGAGTGGGTCTGCTAACCTCGCTAGTAATGAATTACTAGTAAACTTACCCTATTATTATAAAAGTAAAAGTTTAGGCGGATGTATTTTGTTACTGTTTTATGCAAAAACTACTGAACATATTTCGATGAAACTGTATTTACACAATACGCAAGCCATATTACTGAATATAGTTTATGTATTGTGTAAATTGGCCAAATTATACCGATAAGTGTAAAGTAGGTCGGCGAAATTGCTTTCATTTGAGAATTATCTCACCGTGCGTTACATGACATGAATCGTTAGTTTTCTTGTTCAGTTGTTAAAAAATTACAACAAATACATTTAAATTGTACTTTTAAATTTGCATTTAAATACGAAATGGCGGGGATTAAAAAGCTGATTTATATAATATTTGTCAAATACTTTTCGAGATCTTATGCTTTTTAATTACAAACCTTTAGATATTGATATGTATGTGGAAAGTTGTAACCGTGTCAGGCACGCACACGCTTGCCTAGTGTGGGGCCACCGGCAATATTGTTAGTAATTACTTGGTAATAAGTGATTTTCATTTTCACTGTTCATTTCACACAATATCAAAGATAGGTCAACTTGTATACAATCAGTAAACTTGTACTTAATATTAATCTCTCTACTCTATCGATTTTTTGTCAGTCGATAGTATTTTTTTTACGCAACTCAGCGTATTACTATTACTTACTACATATTATAAATGCGAAAGTTACTCAATCACGCCAGAAAAGAGAAAAGAGCGTACTCCCATCTCAAAGGCCCGTAACGCATTTGTAACTCTTGAACGGCAGGTGTCCATGGGCGACGGAAGTCACTTACACACATCAGGTGACCTGTCTGCTCGTTTGCCCCCGCTCAAACGCCCAGGCCACAAATGAGGCCCAAAAATTTATACCGTCAAACGCCCAGGCAACAAAAGAGGCCCAAAAATGTATGGCGCGAAACGGAGTGGGCGTTAGACGGTTTATAGTTTTGAATCTTACTCAGATAGCATACATCTGCCTGATGTCTCTCGAGAACCTTTCCCCATCGTAACCTTTCCATTGCCATTGGAACTCGATATTGACAAGACAACGGTTTTTTTAGTTCTCCTGCGGATTTTCAGTTTAGAATCATATCGAGTAGCGAAACGCCAAGCATAGAGCTTTGCATTACTCGTTGAGCGATTCGAAATTTTTATAGTGGCTTTCAGTCAGCCATATCTCAGTATCGTTGGTAATCACGGGAAACGCACACTGATTATTTTCGACTTCGTCAGACGAGGACAGTCTTCGATCAATGTATTACCAGCCAACCGATATGTTGTTGTTTCTGACTTGCTAGAGAAACAACCTAATCTCTTACAGGCTTTTCTTTTTCGTTATTTAATATCGAATTCAACCAGTCTATAGGCTGTTTAATAAGTAATGTATTAGGGTTGTATAAAAATCATGGAGGCAGATTACTTATAAATTAAACACTTGTAAAACCGCGGGGCTGGCGGGGCACAGCTATCCTAAGAGATTCTAAGTATACATTTTATAAGCTCTACTGTGAAACAAAAGAAAAGGGCCGCAGGCCAATTTTTATTTACGCCAATTATGTAGTTCCCTTGATGAAGGTATATATGTATATAGAACGGTCGGTTGGACCTTACAATTGATCACAAACCTTCATCACAATAATCACTTCACATTGAACATCCGGTCGAGGTCGTTATAACTTCGAGATAATTGTTAAAACAGTCGCGATTAAATAATTTTCTGGGAACACAATTGAAACAATAAACATTGTGCTGCCCACGATTTAAGCACATTCTTTTACATGTTAAATCAGCACTCACCTTCAGTCTTCGACAAGCAAATATAATGGCTGGGCTTCTTCCCAAAGAGTCCATTTTGCCTTAACAGTCCGGCATCAGCGTCTTCGTCGTAGGTCCTGCTGACCGGCCAGTAGCCAGTAGGGCATTTGGCTACTGTTTCCACGATCTGTAGAGAAAGCAGTGGCCGCTCGTCCGGCAGCGCCCCTCCAAGCGCACTTAGCACTTTCGACATATTCCTGCTATGTCATCTTACTCAGTCTTCTGGTATTACAGCAGTTTTATCAGTCTTTTAAGGAGTTAGCACCTGAAACAAGACAAAGTAAATGATTTATAAATAATTCTCTATATTGGTAGGGGTAAACAAGCAGACGGGTCTCCTGATTGTAAGTGACTACCTCTGCCCATGGGAACCTGCAACTTAAGAGTCACAAGTGCATTGCCGGCCTTTAAGATGAACAGAGGAAGGGGGAAGAGGGGGAGAGGGAAGGGTTAGGGCCTCCAGTAACCTCAGTCACTCGGCAAAATACAATACAAGCATTGCTTCACTCCGGTTTTCTGTGAGACCCTGGTATCATTCCGGTCGAGCCGGCCCATACGTGCCGAAGCATGGCTCTCCCATATAGGAACACAATTTCCAATAAGTTTAATCAATTACATCACAATAAACGACAGAAGCTCAAACACTTCATAAATAGATATGTATCGATCTAGCGGGGCCACTCGAGCTAGACCAAAAAAACTAGTGGCAATGCTTTGTTTGTTCAATGTACCTCACGAATTTATTAACAAGATCCAATGTACCTCAACTATTTTGATAGAAATTACAATAAATCGCCTGATCCAACTAGCGGGGCCCGTGGTTGTATTACGCTCCGAATACATAAAAATAATACTGATCGTATAAACTTGTGCCAATGTACTTCTCAATTCGTGTATTAACTCCAAGGGATCTTTAACAGAACAGGAGAAATCCCGCAAGAAAATTTTGTCTGCCCAGCAGGGCCCTTTGTAATTTGAATTCATACGTGCAGAAAAAGTACACCATTGTTATGTATTACCAATGTACCTTAGAGTTCTTCACTATTATCAAATTTTTCGCGGTTTTTCTACATTTTATTATAAATACATAATAATGATACTAGTAGGTAGTAGGCGCTCGGTAAGGTAAGATCAAGTTAAGATAGTAGTCGACCCTATTTTTTGGTTTCTTTATAAGAAAGTGTAATTGTGACAGTGCTAAACAGTGCTTAAATAACGAAATCTTTAAGTTTCTAAATTACTTAGAGTTATACTATATTTATATTATATTACACATGAATTTAGAACACGAAAAGCACTTTCTCTTTTTACAGCTATACATCATATTACTTTCAATTGTAAAGTTTAATGAATCCAAAAAACGGTATGGATGACCACAACGGCCAGACTGGTAGTGAGAAATCGAGGGGCCAGACGTAGCGGAAACAAAGCTGGACAAACCCCATATACTACGCAGAGTCCTCGACAGGTTCACTCTTGTGAATGGCGGGACCCAATTCTCTATTAGGAGATCGAGATACTGTTTGCTTGAAAGGTGACTTAATCGAGTGTTCTTAGCTATAATTAAAAAAAAACTGTTCAGCTATTTGAAGATCATCAGCTCTTTTCTAATCCCTGAAGGGATATACTACTAGTCTGATCGATAGGAAATTTAGTATCCTGTGACTTTAATGATATTACAATAACATGGTAACCTTGTCTGGATACTGCAACTTCATCTGGAATCAGCAGTATACCCAACTCCTCAAAAACTTACCTATAGCAGATGTATGTTTGAGCTCATTGTAATAGTCGCAATGCTTCGGTTATTGATAGAAGATGAATTTATTTTTTACTTTCCTGGGAATTATTTTTGAGTCGGAAGTATTTTAAATTTATATTTGTATATTCCGGGTTTAATGGTTAGACTCACTTTGAGGGGATCAAGATATATTGGTTCATCTTGTTTCCTCTCACGCAAACGGCTACTATGGATTGAATAAAATTTGTGGACTGTATAATATACGTAGATAATATATTTTAAGAAAGATTTACAAAATTGTGCTGTCGTTAGGTAGATTTATAAAAAAAAGTGCCGCCAAGATGGCCGAACGTCGTACGAGACTACCCTCTGCCAAAGCGCGCATCTTCCTACCCCCGCAGTGGCCCTGTTCGGATACGGTCTTCTTTGTAAATATAAATCTTTGTGTACTGTAACACGATTTCTACGATAATGAACAGTATAATCAGCCTGTTTCTGTCTGACCCAAAACTCTTCTAGGCTAAACTACGGCATGACAAAAACCTTCGGCGAAAAAAAATGGGAACACTTATAGTGAAAGTACAACTTCCGTGCCTTATCTAAGTCATTACGTTTGACCGTGTCTACCTAGGCAATCAAATTGATGTTTACATTACACCTCACAAGTACGATAGGAAAAATAAAATATTAAAAGCAAAGTCAATTAACCGTATCTGATAATGACACAGTTTGATAAATACCTAGTTAATTCAATAAAGCAAAAAAGTTGGGAAAAAAACTATACGAATACTTTTTGCCATGGCGACGCGACGGCTCACCGGGCGGCGGCATAAAAATGGTAATATCAACTTCTCAAATTCAATAAAATTGGAGACAGAGAAAGGAGCAGATTCAAGAGAGATTAACTTTCCCGGGAACTCGCCGAGTCACATGTTCGGCGTTTTCTTTGGTTATTGTTGCTGAACCTGGCGAACATGGATCGCTTAAGGCGCGTGTGGAGCCCCACACGTTGGTCCAGCCAACGTTGGTCGGTTAATTTCATGAGGCGTCTACACGTTGGCTATTATACTAGTTCTGTCATGTCAGAGCCAACGAAGATATCCGATACGGAAATCGAAATTGCTCTATGCGCTTTTACAGTACTGCCATGCGGGTGGCGATTTTATGGATGAGGATGGTATTCTCATGATATACATACATACATACATAGTTGTATGTAATATGATGCATTGCTGTAAAGGAGAATTTGCTGTTCGTGTTTTAAATTCACTTCTCAAAAGATCGCTTTTTTTCTTCATGGCGTGGTTGCAAGACCTTTAAGGCAACCATATTTTTTTGTTATGAAAACAGTGACAGCAGAGCTCTCTTTCTGTGTCTCATTACACGTAACGATGAAATGTCAAGCGCTAAAATCTGAGATAAAGATAATTTTCTTATAAAAATACCATCAAAATTTCGGACTATTTCCATTGATATTCCAAAAAAATATATTTCATACAAACCTTGTCCTGGCAATAAGGATCACAACCAATTGATCTAGCCGTTCTAAAGTGATGCTCCAACTTAAAAGTTACCTTAAGTTACACAAAAGATAAACATAAGCTTCACGACAGTCAAGAGCAGAGTGATCTGTCATAGTCATAAACTCATAACAGAGAAACTATAGTACTTACCGCACACAAATGGTTGTAAAAGTCCCAGAAAAGAGTAGATTGAATCTACTCTTTTCTGGGACTTTTACATTTTGACTTATAGGTTGGCTTCGAAGTACAACTCATAGCGGGTTGTACTTCGAAGCCAACGACCGGATTAGAAAAAAAAATACAATAATTAGACTCTCGCGCTGGCGTCTCTGCGACGCAGGTTATCTTTCTAGGGTTAAGTAAACAAGTTTAATACAACTAACATGTATTGCCATATCACTACATATTATAAAACAAGGACCCCCGTCGCGAGAGAACGGATTTTCATGCAGTTTTCACTAATAGACTCATGAGGATTCATGAGGAAGGTGTATAATTTGTTATGATTTTGTGTAAATTGATAGAAGTATGTTGATGATTGTTGAAGATGGCTCTGCTACCCGTGCGAAGCCGGGCGGCTTGCTAGTATTTTATAAAGGACTACTGGTGACCGATATAACTACTATCCTTGTTAACCCCTCAAACTGAGCTATATCTTGTGTTTATAAGTGGAGTTAAAACCGGTAGTGTAATTGTGGGGTTCAAACTCGCGACCTCTCGATCGTAAGTCTGCCGCCTTACCCACTAGACTAGCGTCGCTTCTATAATAATAGAAGTAACGCCGAAAAAAAAAGTTAAGCTTTAGTAAAAAAAAATGGCGATGCAATTTAATTTTGTCAAACTAGTTTAAATAGGTTTTTGTAACAACAGAATCTATACCATTATCTCTATCCTATATCCATAAAACTATTTCTCAATATGCGCACATTTGACAAAATAAATAGTTCCTGTAACCAGAAATGATCATTACAATTTTCATTTAAAACTCAGTAAGTTTTATTTCTATGATCATTACAAATTTTATTCAATTACATATTTGTAATATAAGGTTTGTTAATATTAGAAATTCTTTTTGAATCATAGAATTATTCGTTTCCGAAATCGTAAAGAGATCAAAGCTCAGCCACAATAAAAATAAACTGGTGACCGAGCTATCATAATCGGTACCAAATAGATTGGACTTTTTGCAGACAGCCTTGGGATCTTTGGAAAATCTGCGTGTAGTCCCGTGTTCACTCAAGAATATCAATTTTCTTTTACAATGTTACGAATACGACAACACGGCGGCCAAGGCCAAGCCAAGCATGCTAAGGTGAGGTTACGTAAGTGGGCCAACCGGCCGCCTTCTTAATTAATTTTTGAAACTATTCCAACTCTGTTCGTGATCTCAAATGTTCAGCATACACGGTACACCTCCATCTGACAACCCTAGTCATAATATCTGAAGCTTTATTATCAGATTTCATGACGATTAGCTTCAAATATGATAATATTGTTATTGATTGCCTTGCACTGTACAATGTACATATTGGCTCAAGCTTTGTTTGGTTCCATTTTACCACAGCTTGTTGGTTCCCTATAATTTAATCACGTTCATCAATGAGAACATATGGAAAAGCCTTAAACTTGCTATTTAAATATTTACATTTGTTATCTCATTACAGTAGTTTAAATATATGATGCACAGTTGAGGATGTTATAAAATAACAAGCTCACAATATTATTGCACCTCGAGCTCTACGATAAATTCATTACTTAAAAAGGTCTCGTAGAACAACCTCAGACCTTAATGGGTTTAAAAGGGACTTTTTATGTAACCTTAGAGTATTTCATACTAAGAAGTATATAAACGTAAATGTAGGGGCTTAATAAGGCGAGATACTTCAAATATATTTTAGTTTATGAGATACTGGTCCCGATTCTATTGTACACTCGACTAAACTAAAACCTGACTTAATTTCTTCATATGAAATCAACCTTGTTTTCTTCGTAACAAGGTCTATTTGTTACTGGCATCTATTTCTCAGCGCCACTAAATTTCAGTAAAACCTGTCAACGTATAGTCAACTTTATTTCCACGCGGCGAGAGTCCCCATTTATTCAAATGCCGTATAATTGCCGTATAAAAACTTGTTCAAAACGAACTAAGATGACGTTATTTTAATCGACACCTACGAAGACGCTTACTAAAAACACAGAGCAAAAGAGATGGCATTCAACGGATAGCGGCTCTCGCTACGTGGTATAAAAGTTTATTTAAGCGTGTCAGATTTTAGTCGACAAATAAATAGCTTATTTCGATAGCGACATATGTTACCTACTTGTTTAAATTTGAAATAAGACCTTGTTTCAAAGTAAACAAGGTTTACATTTTGTATGAAGAAAATTTAGTCAATTATAGTCAAGTGAGTAAATACAACAGAATCGACACCACTTTCTCATACTCTAAATCTTTCGTTCGTTTGAGAAATATGGTGACATAAACGTTAAGCAGCGAAACACTTCGTACACTAGCTGCAGCACTAATTGTCACATGGTGGCGTTTTATCTCCTTTACTTTTTCAATAATTATTAATTCTCTAATCAACTTCTCTCTTCCTACCTACCACCTTTAAACAGACGATTTGCAAACCTACTGTCCCGGGGTATAGATGCTGATGATGATGAATGTATGGGCCTAAGATTAACCCTAGTAAGATGCATGCTATTGCTATAACTGTCGGTAGCTCTACACTTATTTCTAAAGTTAATAGTTCGGTACTTCCACAACGCCTTTTAGCAAAAGTGTGAAGAACTCCGGGATACAAATTGACAAAACCCTCTCATAGAGTGTTTAGATACAAAATATCAGTCAGAAAATATTGCCTCTACAGCTTCTTTAAAAAGATTACGTAATTTTCTTCCTAATTCTACTGAAATTGAACTCGTGCAATCAATTCTTCTCCCCATACTTCAGTTTGCCGAGGTCAGCTCTCTCGATTTGAATTTCGTACCAAACGCAAGTGGCTTCCGATTCGCTTTCGCCGGAATACTCATACCGTCTCTTTACTGTGTAATATCTTGTTTAACCCTACTATCCCTGTCTTCCTCCATCCATCCATCTATCTATCTAAGTGCTGGTAGTAACCAACTCTTAGAATAGAGCATTTATCATAATCGGTGGGAAATTAAAATATGACTATGGCGACTCGATAGTGTAAAAACCACAAAAATCATCGGCTATACTTAGATTTCCTTGTATATTAGTGAATCATGACTTTTGTCACCTTTATCAGACACTGTGTGTACCGGTATAAATATATCCGTTTAATATGGTCCTTACGCTGCCATGTCAAATTGTTTTCATGATTCATTTATTAGTACTATGATCGGCTTATCTATGCCGATTTCAGCTTGAAATTTTAAAACAAACACAATAACGGTATGGTATGATTTCACACAAACTACGTAGGTACATTAGTTTCTTACACTAACTGAAGGTTACTGATTACTGTTCCGTTATCACCGTACCGTTTCATATTTTGAAATCCAGGTTACAGTAAATTGGGATGATTAGCTAGAAAAAGAATTTGTGGTACACTGAGGAACAAAACGTGTAAATCTAAACCTAACCGGTTTCGGTTTACACGGGCAGTTTTCCGCAACTCCAAGACAAAGCGCGTATTTTGCGTTGGTGGGAATAAAAGTTATTTGTGCCACCATAAGTCCACGAAGAACCCCAGTAACCCCTTTACGTTACAGACGATCTCGGAGAGTGACCCGGGCCAAGGTACTTAACTCTGCAACCCCATGACAGTCAATCAGTATACGGGTTACAATGCGTGTGCAATATTGTCTATAACTAAATCTACATAAACTCCAAATATAATTGTCATGTGTAAAAATCACAATTGAATATCTATTTAATAGTTCTCGTAGTAGATCTTACATGCCATAAGTGCTTCTCCAAAACTGGGTTAGTTAACAATTAGTATGCTGCACATAGAAAGCAGCCAGCAGCAAAATTTTATATTTAATTTAAGTTCTATTAAGTAAACAAAGATAGATTAAATGATATAGTCTTTGATTGTATAGATGTATTATTTTTGTAGTATGTGCAAAAATTTAAAATTGCGATTTTGTGGCTGTGGGTGGGATTGTGATTGGCGTCTAAACACAAAAAGATATTTTGAATAAGCCAATTAAGAGACTAGTACCTAATCGTAAAATAACTAAGCTACGAATCTGCAGTCGAAGAAGTTACAACATGAAATGATGATGATGAATGATGTTTTTGGAGGAGAATGTACGATTTTTCATACTTAGGGCACGCCACCATTGTAGTCGTAAGACCCATCATGGAGAACAGGCTGGAGAGGCGACATGGCTCCTTCATTTACTGGCTGATGCAGATGCTTTCGGGACACGGCTGCTTCGTAAAGTACATGTGTCGCACAGGCCGAAAGCCAACACCATTGTGACATGACGCCATTGCGGAGACTGTCGCGAGGACACCGCATTCCATACTTTGATGGAGCACCTGAGCGAATCAATGCTGTGACCTCGTGACGGCTATTGGTGCAGGTTGCGTCTTTAATTCCAAAGTGCCCGCTTGATGGCAACAGGCTTGCCCCCTATTACGTGGGTGGGACCAATGTGAGTGTATAGATTTGAGAAATAAGGAGATAAAACAGTATTTTATGATAACAATATTTTTGCAACTTTTTATTTTGTTACTTAATGAGAAGTTCCTGAACATAACTTTTAAATATTTCTGTGTATTATTAGTTATATTAAGGTAAAGATTTTATTGTAATTTAAATGATAAGTAATAATAATAACTCCACACATCTCACACACGGCCGTCTGATCCCAAATTAGGCAGAGCCTGTACTATGGTAACCAACTGCTGATAAACATACCTATCACTACATCTTATAAAACAAAGGTTGCGTTTGTCTGTTCGCGAACTCTAAAACGACTGAATGGTTTTCAGCACTAGATCGAGCAATTCATGAGGAAGGTTTAGGTATATAATTTGTTAAGGTTTTAATGTAAATTGGTTGAAATATGATGATGATTGTTGAAGATGTCTCTGCTACCCATGCGAACCCAGTCGGATTGCTAGTTATAGATAAATTACACCCAGGCACAGAACAAATTATCATGCTCATCACACAATTTGTCCTGAGTAGGAATCGAACCCACAACCTCTGGCGTAGCAGTCAGGGTCACTAACCACTAGAGCCAGCCAGCCAACAGGCCAGTCAAAGTAAGTAAAATATAAAATTATATTATGCCTACTACAAAACAATCATTTAATTTTATTTTACTGTATAAATTATTACTTTGGTTCTACTTACATAGATACTTAACATTAAAACAAAGTATTCACACACATAGCTGCCTATGTACACAATGAATAATAAACCTGCGGTTTTCGGGAACCCCGCAATATTTTAAGCACACACACCCCAATTAACACTTGCACAAGCACTGCCGTAAATAATTTAAAGAGAATGGGTATTTCTAGTCAACTGAATGAACACCGGTTACGCGATACGACTTCACACGACCGACTTGGCAGTATTCCATATGATCAGTAAAGGAATACACGCGTGCAGAGCCTCCGTTGCAACACTAATAATTAAAAGCAATTGGTAGGCGCCGTGGAGAGGAGCAAGAACAATGACCCCGAGAGGCCAGATGACAAACAGATGAACCGACTTCAATCAATCTTTAGTAATGAGAGATAAACTCACCGTAGTCATGACATCACACGATCAAACTTGGAACCTAGACCTCTTTTCTTACTGTCAAGTATTATTCTCAAACAATGAAGACACAATTTAAGAGCAATAGTTGCAAAAACATAAACACTATAACAAACAAGAAAGTTCACTCTCACTATGTTACTATTTAATTCTGCTTCTTTTTTATTTATATTAAATAATGTTTTCGACTTTTGTATATTTATTTCATTAAATATTTGACAACAAAACCCCTCACCCGACATGGAACAAAGTGCTTGTGTTGCCATATAATTTACTTATATTTATTTCTTCTTATGTCTGAATAATAGAAAATATTGAGAATAGTAGTTTTTAGTTAATATTTATTTAAAACTTGTGAGGTCCGGATTGACAATAGTTTTTTTTCGTAAAGAGGTCATCCGACAAAGAGCCAAAGCTACCGACATAGCTCGACAAATAAACATGCCTGAAGTGGGAAATGGGCTGGCAGCTGGCCACATTTGCCGAAGGACCGATCAGTTGGATTTGGACACAGAGTACATTTATATATATGAAAGATTTGGATCAGTTCACCGATGGCCGTCGGAGCAAACAGGTTCTAGGGCATAGAGTAGTATAAGTTGTTCTAGGGTGGACGCTCCCCGATAGGACAATCCCCAGCCAGATGGACTGACGACTTAGGAAGGTAGCTTGGATAGGTTTGATGCGGAAGGCGGAGAGCCGCGAACGTTCTATGGCGCACATTAAGAGACGCCTATGTCTAGGAGTCCGCTCCGGACTACAATAGCCTGATAAATTTGATTGGATTGGAGGTACATTCATATAGCTATCTATCATCATCTTTTATAAATAAAAGAAACGTATTACATAAATATTTGATTAAAAAAACAAAGCGCCTTTCATACTTCCGATATAGAAATTCGCTGTAGGCACAGGTAAGACAATAGTTACTTCGTACTGTAGGTCAAAAGCAAGGTTTTTTTTCCTTGAATGGCATTGGGATATTTGTGGCTAGCCACAGCATTACAATAATTATAGGTTATTTTATTATATGGTATTGTCGTTCAAACTACATGTGGCGTACGCATGACGTGTACTTCGAAGTAGGTATTTGACTCGAACAGTAATTCTCTGGTGTTTCACATCATGCCAGCTACGGTAGCTAGGTTTTCAGCCTAGCCGATCTAGTTCTAGGTACCATTTCATTTCCTGCTCATATTATTACCTACCCAGCTACGAAAAAAATACTTCCAAGATGTTTATGCCAGTTCTGAACTCCTAGTATTTGGAGGTCAGCGATTCAGAAGTCTTATTAACCTAGGGCTGCCTTACTTTTCTTCAACGGGTACCTTTTTGTTCGTTGGCGGTCACGGATACGGGAAGTCAATCAATAAATCTCCTTGGTACGAATCCAGATACAATTAATCTATCCGAAGAATGTCTTCCTATCAATGTTAACGTCCCCGTTCCTGTTCGTTGGTGTACACCATAAGCCAACAAATAAGAACGGGGAC
The DNA here is from genome assembly GCA_963859945.1 of Euplagia quadripunctaria. Lineage (NCBI taxonomy): Eukaryota > Metazoa > Arthropoda > Insecta > Lepidoptera > Erebidae > Euplagia > Euplagia quadripunctaria. Next base: position 2,467,693 of record OY982560.1, on the reverse strand, counting down.
TCTCCGGCAGGTCATGATTCTGACACTACACAGATTCGGCCTAGGCCGAAAGACGATGTGCTAAACCATAGCCGTCACACGTTTAGGTTTTGCCCTTCCGTCACTAGAGACAAAGTAAAACCGATTTAGCTCTAACCTTAAGAGTACAAAACAGATGCAGAACATCTCCCTCAATGATAAAAGGGATGTAGGCAGGCGCTACTTCTGTAACCCAGGAAACCAGATTTTTTGACCAAGCACCAGTAATTTGTACTCCTACTTCAAAGTGAGAAATCTAATCTAACAGCTTATAAACATTTCATCCCACTAATTTTATAAATGTGAAAGTTTGGATGGATGTTTGTTACTCTTTCACGCAAAAACCACCGACCCGATTGCGATAAAACTTGGTATGTAAATAGCTCGATTCTCGATTCGCTCTGGATTAACGCATAAGCTACTTTTTATCCCGATATTCCCACGGGATCGGGACTTACGTGGGTGTTAAATAAAACAACATTATTTTGACATAATTTATTGTATTATAGCAATACATAACAATAACTATACAGACTAATACAAGGCATTCACAGATATCAAAATATCACTAAAGTGTGCAAGTGGAGGGTGTAAGCACAATTGTTTGAACTAAATCGATTTTAGACTAAATTCAGAAATTAAACAAAAGTATTTGGCATGTTCAATATGTATCTACAGAAAATTCATTAAGTTTAAAAAGAAAAAAAAAAAATAATATTTTTCATCTATAATGCATTCAAATAACTGAGTTACGTGAATAACACAACCTTTTTACAGTGTCAATAAATCAATACTATTTAATATCACTAACAAAATACATTATGTGCAGACAAATACTACTATGAACAGGCGACGAAAGCAATTTATTTCTTAATATTTGTTTACACTTTTGCCATAATTAAGTATTTTTTTCTTCAACATAGTTTAGGAAAATCAGCACATTCCAATATATTGAACATATTATATCCGAACAATATACTTGACCCACCATATATTTGTTTTATGCCCCCAGTGGTACCACGATATGTGGCATTAAATTATTCTAACACTTTGAATGGCAATGGTGTATTATCAGCTGTGCCTGGTGACGAAGTAAAATATGGTGAGACGTCGGACAGGTAGTTTCGTGGTAGCAGCCCAATGAGTAGCGCAATTTTGGCCGCTATCGGAGCTTTTTCTGTGTCGTCTATTATCGTATCTTGATCGGGCATTACCTTGTCTACAATATGTTTCTGTACAAGACCATCTCCGCCGACGTAGAAAGTTGAAAACCCGTCGTACCATCTATAAATAAGGAGTATAATATATTAGTTCACCATATATCCAATAGGTTTTCACAGAAACAAATACAAGGAATGTCACCTTTAACTTATCAGAAATCAGAATGTATTTGTAATATAGAGGTACAATTGATGGTCAAATATTATTACAAATATGACTGGCCTGTTGGTCTAGGGCTTAGTGATCATGACTGCTGAGCCACAGGTCGCGGGTTCGATTTCCATCCAGGACAAATAATTGTGTGATTAGCATGATAGTCTGGGTGTAATTTATCTAACATACTTACTTATTATTTATAAACAGTCTGGTTACCATAGTCGTCTCTGCCTAGTTTTGGATCAGACGGCCGTGTGAGATGTCTCAAGTTGTTATTATTGTTATTTAAGTGTATTTTGCTTGCATCAGTCAGAAGTGACTGTCAACATTAAAATGTGACTGGATATTACAACACCAAAAATACTATTCCTTGTGGCCTTATTTCGAAAATGTAACAAAGTGGTTTCCAGTGAGGGTTTCCACAAACCAAAAGAAGCCGTGAAATCGGCGAATTAGTATGAGAGATATGATGACACAGACGGACATATTCATGAGGAGGATTGCGTGGGAGAGCTGCTTCGGCACGTATGGGCCGGCTCGATACCACGGCCCCACAGAAAACCGGCAGTGAAGCAATGATGGCATTGCATTTCGCCGCGTGAGTGAGGTTACCGGAGGCCCTAACCCTTCCCTCTCCCCTATTCCCGTCCATCCCCCCCCTCCCCCTACTCCCACCTGAAAGGACGGCAACGCACTTTGGGACTCTCGAGTTACAAGTGCCCGGCGGCAGTCATTTACCATCAGGTGACGCGTCGGCTCGTTTGCCCCCTATACCATAAAAAAAAATAGGAATTTAAAAAGTTTGCTTTATTCCAAGAAATGACAGAAGAACCTCATTATGATTAAAATTGTACTAATAAATACTCGACTTACAGTTCCTGATCCTGGAACACCTGCTTCATGTCCCACAGTTTATACTTCCAAAACATAAAGAATACTTTGAGTCCCGAAAGGCCCTTGATGCGCCATCTCATTCTGTGAACAAAGTATATAATTAATATGAGTACAATATGTAGTTACAAAATGGTATGGCTTCCTACAAGTTGAACCATTGAATATGTTTATGCTTGGAGCAGTATACAATGAGCTGAGTCTGTAATTCACAAGGTCTAGAATCAATATTGTTGAGGTCTACCCGACAACAGCCTGTTCGAATTACGGTTATGTGACCCGAATTGCTTGAGCTATTGCTAACATTCCCTAATCCATCCATATAAGCCATTTCCCTACCTTTTCCGTTCTACCGTACAAGTAGTACCAATTTTTCCACTTTTAAATCCCAAAGTACTCGATTGCCTGCAATAGTATTTCTCTCTATTATGTGAGAGGGACCATATTATAGTCAGTATACTGTCCCTTCGGGGTTATAGGCGTTAAGTATATATACATGATGAGGAAGTACTTCCAGCAACTCCAGCATATAGAAACCGTTGTTAACCAGTGCTTCTAGCATAGTGTCGACTTTCTGCAGGTGAGAAGCGTTGCCAGAGTTCGAACAGCTTTCCCGTTGCGCTGTTGACAACTGGTTGCAAAAACACCGCACTAAGGGCCGACGCTCACTTACAGCTAGGCACGCCAAAGGATTTAGAAACTGATTTTCATATCCATAGCATTCCTCTATAGTTCCATTTCGTTGATACCTGCCACGGCATGCCAACGCCTGACGAGGAATGCTCTGCCTTCCCGACGAATGTGAGAAGTTGAAATAAGATCATTTACACTTACAAACCCCATTCTATAACAGAAACTGTCACAACTATCACTACAGGGGTGTCCAACATTTTTTCATCTGAATGTAGTGTTTTTTCAGAAAAGATAAAAAATTATAGTCTGTTCTGAATTTATATTCTTACTAACTAATATTCTTATAGCTACCCGGCCATGCGTTGCTATGAGATAAAAACTGTCATCTCTCAAGTTAGACCATATTACACAGTGAGAGAAATTCCTTTCAAATCGGTTCATTAGCATAGGAGTTCATCGCGAACAAACGTGACACTATTTTTTTTTCTATATTATATAGATATAATTAGGCCTGTATGTCTCGGAAAGGGTGCATAGAAGCATTATTACACACCCACATTTCATTTTAGTCCAACATAATAGAATGCTTCTACTATGCTAATAGGTTACTATTGCCATACCATATAAGTTTATAGGCTCTATGCTTATACTGTCAGACGTACGTAAGACGTAAAGCCTACTACTACAGAACTAACATGGCAGGCTTCAGGCATGGAAATTAAATTACTTGAAATATTATTGAAAAGGTTTTTTATAATATTTGTATTTGTTACTTACTTAATGGAGGAGTCCTCGGGGTGTGACGTGATCTTCATGACTTCCAGCTTCACATAGGCGAACTTCAAGTGTCCGATTGTACGGAGCAGGGCCACCTGCTTCACGAAGTGGAACAGACCTCTGCAATATAATAATGCACGTGAGTTTTACTCTTTTGACGAATTATTTAATAATAATTGATTTTATATTTATGAAAATTATGAATTATTTTTTGACGGGTACTTCGTCGATTCACACCACAAGCTGTTCGGACCACGGTGTGAAGCAACCCTTTTAATAGCTTTACTGACGTGTTGTCAATTAAAAAGTGTCAGTAAAGGTATTAAAAGGGTTGCTTTTACCTGAGAACTATAGTATGCGCGTTATCATCTGAGTCGTCAGGTCATAAAAGTCAAAAGAGATAGGAGTGGAAATAGGAATGCGCAGTGGTGCGAAACGACGAAGTATAAAATAGACATTCGTCGATTCACACCACTGGTCCGAAACGACGCATTCAAAAAGGGGCCTTGTGCGATTCACACCGTGGTCCGAACAGCTTGTGGTGTGAATCGACGAAGTACCCTTTTTGACATTAACCTAATAACAATTTTATGAGAATGTTTATTTGCATGAAACATGGTTACAATTTCTTTAGACAAATACATATGTGGGTACAGTACAGCATGTTACACCGTTAATCACCGATCAAGACCCGTTGAATAATAAAGAATGAAAATTTTTCACAATGAGACATCACTTATCTATGATTAACAGAAATTTGAAATTTTATAGTACATGTTTAGTACATACCCTTGCTTAGACATTGTTGTTGGTTTTAACCTTGGAATGGATATGGCCAAAAATATAAGGTAAACAATAAGTTTACTTACATATGTGTAGTGCCTCTAATGTTGTTAACGAAAATTAAATTAGGGGAGTAGATGGAGTAGTCTAGTGGCTTTACGAATAGGTTCGGCATCTGAAATAAGAACAGTAATTACAATGTTCACGTGCGATTCAGACCTGTTGATTAGTAATACTTACGCACAAAGTCTTAGTGTAAGTGAAGTGCTACTAACTAATCTATGGAAATATGCAGCTCGAAATAATTAAATGATTATTATTATCTATACAAATCTAAGTATACAAATAAATAAAATTTGAGTGTTTTTAACATTATAATAACAGCTTTTTACTAAATGCATCTGAATGTTTACTTGTTACTTATACCAAAAAATCTTTTATCTGAGTGTAGGCCTAAGGAGTATACCTTACGTTTCTTGTAGGTATTTTGGAAAAATAATTAGGTCACAAAAAACAAATATGCACTTCTGCTTCGCTCGCGAGTACATATTTTTGTTTCTAGTTGCGCAGCTAGTTAATTATAAAAAAATATTTTGTATTTTCCTTAGATGATGGGGACAAATACAAGCAGTCAAAAAAGTAAATCAACACCTCATCTTTTACTTATACTCAATTAAGTTCAAATCACAAGTAGAACCCACACTAAGTACTTGTTTTAAACTAACGATTTTCAAAAACAAACAGAGGAGAAATTTTGTCTTTTCCCATTTATACAATAGATAATAACCAAGGTATGGCTAAAAGAAATATTTCATTGTCAACTCTACTCTACTACATTATTATTATTTTTCAACTTACCGTTGTTGACAACGTGTTAAAAACCTTCGAAAGCTGCTCTTCAGTGGCTTTCCCTTCTGGACTGGGATCTGGGGTAGGCTTAGCAACAGGTGCCACTCCCCGGCAATACGCGATCGCGTCGCGCTCAAACTCTGATAAACAAGTCGGTTCAATATCCTAATTGGAAGAAAGTTAATTTTATATTAATAATGAAGAATAATACTGCGAATGTGTGCATGGATTTCCAGTCATTGACCTGTCAAGTTGTTACAGGCAAGTTATTCTATATTCTAACCACTTGCACCGAAAAGGACTTGTCTATAAATTGTGTGGAATTATTGACTGTCCTGTTGGTGTAGTCGTTAGTGACACTGACTGTTGAGCCAGAGGTCGTGGGTTCGATTCCCACCCAGGACAAATAATTGTGTGATGAGCATGATCATTTGTTGTGTCTGGATGTAATTTCTTATCTATAATATGTATGTATTTAGAAATATATAAGTATGTTTATCAGCAGTCTGGTTACCATAGTACAGGCTCTACCTAGTTCGGAATCAGACGGCTGTGTGTGAGGTCTATGAAGTTATTGTTATTATGTCTTGTCATTTTCAGCTTCCAATTCACTGTTGTCCATGAAGACACGGGTGTAAATCCACTACACTCAATGCGATTGTAGTTGGTAGGGTCACTGCTTAAAAGCTACTGATTTGATTAATTCCCGAAAATACACCACCATTCATTACATTCAGATTATATGAATTTAATTAATCTTATGTTTAAATTGTAATTACTTTTAATGCTAATATTAAAGACATGAGTTTTATATTTTATGTTTGATAACTTTTTTTAATAACCGCAACTAATGGTTTATATATAATATCGAAATAGACGAAGTGCATATACTTATGTTTCATATCATTATATTTTAATTAGAGATGCGCCGAATATTCGTTTTGGTATTCGGTATTCGGCATCTTTTCCACTATTTGTATTCGGCCGAATTATTCGGTTTTGTTGCCGAATATATTCGGTTCAAGCTTTACTATTTTCTTGGCTCATGTAGCCAAGGTGTAGGACTAAAAGACAAGACTTCCTATGTAAGATTTATGTTATATTATAAGTCAAAGAAAATATATTTATTTCTTAACCTATAGTCAACATTTATTTTAAACCTTAAATCAACATTTAATTTAAACCTCAAAACAATGGTACCAATTCTGTTATTTCACTCTCTAAATTTAAATTGACTAAATTTTCTTCATATAAGATGTAAATCTTGTACACTTCGAAACAAGGTCTTATTTCAAATTTAAACAAGTAGGTAACATATGTCGCTATCGAAATAAGCAATTTATTTGTCGACTAAAATCTGACACGTTTAAATAAACTTTAATGCCACGTAGCGAGAGCCGCTATCCGTTGAATGCCATCTCTTTTGCTCTGTGTTTTTAGTAAGCGTCTTCGTAGGTGTCGTTTAAAATAACGTCATCTTAGTTCGTTTTGAACAAGTTTTTATACGGCAATTATACGGCATTTGAATAAATGGGGACTCTCGCTGCGTCAAAATAAAGTTGACAGGTTTTAGTGAAATTTAGTGGCGCTGAAAAATAGATGCCAGTAACAGATAGACCTTGTTACAAAGAAGACAAGGTTGATTTGATGAAGAAATTAAGTCAGGTTTTAGTTTAGTCGAGTGTACAATAGAATCGGGACCAATATTTATTTTTAAACTTTAAATGAACATTTATACGCAGCAAAACAATGTAAACCGAATAATTCGGCCGAATATTCGGTTCGGTAAAAGTTAAACCGAATAATATTCGGTATTCGGTTATTCGGTGAAACCACTATTCGGCGCATCTCTAATTTTAATATACATATGTAGTATTCTCATGTTATATTTTAGACAAAACAACTGTAAAAAATTTTCTTCTCCTCACTGATTTTATTATTATTATTCTCTTCAATTATTTTATGTACATATAAATTACATTTTTAAATACACTTACAATAAAAAAATACAAATATATTTAAAAATATAAAAAATAGTGTCCCACCGGTATCGGGTACAGGGACCAAGCTACCGGTGGTTAGGGTTCCAGAGACAGAAACCTCACTATGCGTGCCGTGTCGAGAAGGACTGCCTTCTGCATTAGGCTCTTGATCCAGCTGCCTAACGTGAGCCTCTGAAGGTGTTGGTCGAGGCTCTTAGCAATTAACCCATGGGCCGAAATGACAATTATTATTATTATTTATCAGGCAGCAGTTGATATTCAACTGATAAGGCCTGTATCCTGCTTTCTTAATTTATTTTTCATTTTCGATTTATTTATTTATTCATTTATTCATATGCAGATTCAAAATACTCACATTACTATATTTAGTTAAATCCATATCACTAATATTTGTGTGTGGTATATCAAATGAATACGGAGGCGTTCTCCTCTCTATATAATCATCTGATGTCAGTCCTAAAGCCTTCAACTCTAATCCATATTCATCATTGCTGTCATTAGTATAGATGCTACAATTTATATCATTTTCGAAGGAGTCCTTTTTATTGTACTGCTGATAGTAGTTCTGTACAGTGTCATGGATGTAAATATCATCAATGTTGCTTTCTGTAGCACATTTTGTAGCTAGTTGACAGCTGGATATGCGTCTGCGGCTTAGGAACTAGAAATAAAGAACAGAATATTGAGCTTTGCCATGTGTGTATGATGAAAATCTATCTGACTTGACTGAAGAAATGTGTAAAAACTACCATGTAATAAGGGTAGAACCTATATTGGTACAGAAATGAATGTTATATCTGTAAAAGTCAGTCACACATTTTCCTAAAAATCTATATAGTGCTATAGTACTATACTTAGGGCTATGTTAAACTAACCAATCCTGAATTTTACCTGCATTTATGGTCACTGTTCCGCTCTTAGGGGTCTTAGCATGATGTTATATGTAACATCATGCTACAATGCTTAGGAGCATTGGAGGGAATGATTGATAAGTTGTTTGATTGGATAATAGACTGAAAGGTGGAGGAGCAAAATCTATTTTTAAAAGACAAGTGTTGAACTCACCCAAGACTATAACCTTCCTCAATGAATATGCTATCTATCAAACAAAAACTCATCAGCTTTATTATATTAATATAGATAAGGATTTGAGATAGATAATTAAATACATACATACATAAGCTTACACTTTTATACCTTAGGGGGTAGGCAAGTGACACCTGCCACTTCTGGCTATCCTTGTGTAGTTCACGAAGTAAATACTATAAGGAATTCATTCCTGATATAGAACTAGAACGAACTATTCTGACTATTCTGTAAGTTTATAGGACTTCGTCCATTTAGTACATTAGTACTGTCAAGAAACATAGAAAAACTGAATCGTCTGCTAAAAAGTCGTACGTTACGTCCCCGCGCGACACGTTGGTGAACGCACGAATAAGACTGAGATACATGCTGTCTGCATTAAATTTCAGATAATTCGCACTCATTAGTTTCCATTTTGAATTTAGTACATTGTTAGATTAGCAAACAAACACCGAAACCAAAAAAACAACACGCTTGCATGTTATTATTTTTATTCGGTGTTTGTTTGCTTATGCATGGACTTACTAATTATATTATTTTATAACACATTTTTGTTATATAAATGTAAACAAATTAGTATGGTGATTTTACGAGTATAAGAATGACAGTCTTTAGCATGAAAAGTATGAAGAAGACCTAAATATTCATTCAATGCAGTTACAATGTATTACTGAACTAATAGAACTAGAAGTCCGAACTAGTACATGTGAGTGACTGTACTAGATTGGAGCGCTCTTTTCAGTGAGCGAGCAAGAACAAGTCTACTCAGGAGCTTCCTCCACTCTCTTTACAGCTTTCAACCTTTCACCAGCCTACTGCTTTCAGGTACTTCTTATCTCCCATTCTTCAGAACATCAAATTTTGATCATGGCCATCACACTTAAGTTCGCCTTATGTATTCTTTTTGTCATTTATTCTCCAATCATTCTTTTAGCATTTTCAAACCACCTCAGTATACCCTTTAAAATTTTCGTCACTATATTCTGTCACTGCTTTTGAATATCTACATTCCTCATTTTTCTTCCATAGCCAATTCTTGCTACCATACACACACCATAGCTTACCATACATATATGTTCATAAATAATACAATGATATTGAGTGCTTAACTATAATCAAGTCATAAATAATAAGAGAGTTAAGGCCAGGCTTATATACTTGACTACTTCACTTGCAGGTTAGAAATTGCTTCTAACCTGCAAGTAGAGTAGTCAAGTATATATCTCACAATAAATACTGTGGTACTAAGTGAATAACGTGGTTTTCTGTACACAAATAACTCTGATCTGAAGAGGGCCAATGTGCAGCATAGAGTATTATAGTGAAATTACCACATTATATACTGGACTTTTAGGCCAAGGTAAAGTACAGTATTAAATTATACCTACATGTCAGTAAGCATCATCATCACGTTTCTATATGTCCGTGTCAGTCAGTAACACGTGAATCCTATAGAATGTAACAATTCGTATACTCTAATTCGTTCAATGTCAATGAGGAAAAACTTGTTGTCATTACGTTAAATACATTTTTAAATGATTATGTAATAGATATTTATGTCCTACGATATAAAATATAAACAAGGGCAGAACATAAAAAATATTCCAAATAATTCCAATACTTACTTCTTCCAGAAATTGTGGCCGCATAGGGATTTTTCTAGACAAGCGGCTTGAGTGATTTTTGGTGGAAACGATGCCATTGATAGGCAAAATTTTATGAGTAATTGTACGCAAACAAATAGACATTTTATTTCCGTATACTGATCACTCTTCAACACAAAGAATTCTCAATACTTTTGGAAATATGTCGCAAAAAAATCCCGACATAGCGCAGAGATTGACAGTTGTGTTTACTTTTAATTTTCGAACACATGTTCACAAGAACAGACAACTGGACTGCAGGACAAAATTAATAATATACTTTTAATAAAATAAGCAAAATATATTATATTTTATTTTTGTAAACCGGTACCAAATAAAGTAACTTGAATCAATAATGTTTTAACAAAATATTGTAATTATGTGAAAGTACAATAGTATTACGTAGGTATCTTGAACATAAATGTAATTTTATTTTACTTTTGTCAAAAGGTCAAAGCATAGTTACAATCAAATAGTCTGTGCATGAGTTTATTAAAAATGCAAAAAAATATCCATACAACGATCTACACAAAAACAACATGTTTTCTGCGAGTGTGACGGATTTGACGGAGTATAATGTACTTTTATTGTATAGTATATCCATAAAGGTACTACTGTGGTTTTAATCTTTGTGTCTGCTCCGTGGTTTTAATAACTGTTTTAATGATTATCTGTGCTACTGTCATGTTACAAATGTCAGATAAAATGAATGACTTATTGACTTGTTTTCCGGATTGGTATTTTGCGCTGAATTTCTAATATTTCCCAAGAGTCAGATAACTTATAAAGGGTCAAGACTGATATAATTAGATAATAAATTTAATAAGTAATTTACCCACGAATCATGAACCTCCAAAGAACATTTCAGAAGGTCTTTAGCGTTTTATTGAACACAAATGTGAACAGTGTAAGTATAGTTCTTTCTCATAGTTTCTCAAGTTAAAAATGTATAATTTAAAAAATAAATTCTAGGATTGTAGTGTGAAGTATTGTATAACATATTTATACTCTAACTTATGCTGCTAATTATTATTGCTGCTTATGCCCCGATTTGTAAATTTATTTGTATGAGATATTTTTAAGTACAGAGTATTTTTTGTAAATATTATTTTATTTTAGGCATTACCATGTTCAATCCGCCTTAAACATACCAAAGAGGAAGTTTCTGCACATAGAGCCAAAGTAATGGCTAAAGGGCTCCCTGAGAAAAAACCTTTACCAGGTGTCAAGAGTATAATATTGGTAGCTTCCGGCAAGGGAGGTGTTGGAAAGACTACTACAGCTGGTTTGTTTCTAAGTATTTTTTAAGAAGATATAAGGAACTACGCTGAATTTTATATTTATTTAATTGTAATATCTTCAAAATATTATTCATTTTAAAGATTAACATTAATATGCTTGATTGTAGTGTGTGACTGTACGGAAGGTGTAATGGTTAAAGTGTACCATGCATCATGCATTGATAACAATTTCTGTGATCCACAAATATTTATGTGTTCTGTGTCCATTGTTTGAATGATTGTAAAGTCCCATGTTACAATAATAATTCCTAATGTCTTTTATAACAAAATAATGAAGAACAAGTGTCTCAAATAACCATAAAACATTATTAGTCACAAAATAGTGACATAATAGTGGTTGATTGCAATCATCAACAGAATGATGACTTTTTGCCACAACCTGTTTGTCTGTCCGTACATTAAGTAGAATTATTTAAATAGCTTGTTTAAACATCTTCTTACCTATAATTATTTAGATCACAAGAGAATATTCTTTAAACTTGCATGTTATTTCAGTGAATCTTGCATGTGCTATGAAGGTGATAGAACCAGACAAGGAGATTGGGCTGCTGGATGCTGATGTGTTTGGTCCCTCTGTGCCTCTCATGATGAACATAAGTGGAGAACCCATGCTCAATGATGACAATCTAATTGAGCCACTGCTTAACTATGGTGTCAAATGGTAAATGTTGGCTATTGAAGTGTTAAGTTTTATGAGAAACATTATAATTCCTACAAAAAAAATATATTAATGGCTACTGTGTAGGAAGCTGTAGAACACAATTTATAAAAAAAATGTTGTTTGTTGAAAGGATGATTATGTTACTTATAATCCTATTTTATAATAATAATAACTTGAAACAGCCATCTGATCCCAAACTAGGCAGAGCCTGTGTAACCAGTCTGATACACATACAAATATATTACTGAATGCATACATATTATGGATATATTGCATCCAGACACAAAACAAACGATTGTGCTCATAAATATTTGTCCTGGGTGCGAATCGAACCCACAACCTCAGGCTTAGCAGTCGGGATCACTAACCACTAGACCAACAAGCCCATCTTAGAGCAATAAATAAATAGGCTTAGAGAAGTAAAGTTCTATTAACCTCATCAACTTTGTCAGAAACTTCAACTTCAAAAATGATAATAAATTACTCACCAGTAGTTCACAACTCATACACTCAAAAATACTGCACTGTTATATAACTGTTTGTGTTGTATAAAAAAGCCTCTGCAATTTTAACATCTTTTTATATCATATAAATATATTATAAAAAAAAAAACTAATAAAGATGAATTAAACATTTTTATTTATCTACTGACTTTTAATAAAAATCTAAAACAAAGACTTAACTGACATGTTCTTTTACAGCATGTCAATGGGTCTCCTTGTATCGGGGGAAAATGCAGTGGTATGGCGCGGTTTGATGGTGATGCAGGCTTTGGAAAGGCTAACGCGACACGTGGCGTGGGGTCCACTCGACTGCCTGATTGTGGACACGCCGCCAGGCACTGGTGATACACACCTCTCGCTTGCACAGAATTTGCCTCTTGATGGTGAGATCCTTATATTATTCATATAAGATCTTCGAATACTTAAAGTGGTGTGTAATAAAGCCAGGCATGTGCTTGCTTACCAAAAAAGTAAAGTAGCTGGACAATATTAGTTTATATAGACCATATTGAAACTATTAAGGGTTTAAGATCTTTATTCTCACTAAGAATATTACAAAATTCACTTATGTGAGAAAAACACTTCACAAGCAAATGTAAAAAGTAAAAAGACCATAAGTACAGAAAATAACACACTGTTCTATAACCATTACTATACAGTTATTAAAGGCTACTAAAAGAATAGAATTGCAGTGAATGCATGACTATTCCTTGTAAAACAATAATATATTTATTCAAATAATATTGTTAATCTTTAATGTATTAAGATGCATTTTACTTATGTGTGAAAACAATCATAAATTATATTAATCAGTTAATTTAGAATATCTATTGATGTAGATAGAGAATTATATTTTTGTTGAAGTATCTTAAAAATTTAACATAGGATTCTTTTTATTATATGTCACAGGTGCTCTCATAGTAACAACGCCGCAACCAGCCGCACTTCAAGTAACAAAACGTGGTGTCAACATGTTCGAGAAGCTCAAAGTGCCCGTCATCGGTATGGTAGAGAACATGTCACATGCCCTATGTCACAACTGCGGTGCCAAAAACTTCGTGTTCGGCACTGAAACGAAGAAATGCGCTGACCAAATGGGTTTGGAAATTATCGAAAGCTTCGAAGTCGACCAAAACATGTCTGAATGTATAAACAGCGGGAAACCAGCCATATATGCCCTACCAGACAGCACACAGGCAGAGAAATACAGACACTTAGCAAATAAAGTGTTCAAATATATAGATACTAAGGAAAGGAAACAAGCAGAGCTAAAGGAATAGTGTTGATGCACGAACATAGTCATATGTAGTTGTTGAATTTTGATCTTATATTAATAATTATACTATTTAAAATTTTTATAAGCGTGTATGTTTCTGTATATCCTACTTGTGTAAATACTAAATAGACTAAGATCTCCTATAAAGAACCAGTCAATAACGTGCCATTTAGCTTGTTTGTTATGACATTTACCAGCAGTATTTTCTAAATAAATAAATGTATATATAAATACAGACAATATTATATCTCTAAACCGGTCCCCGGCCCCGGCATGTTGATCAAGAGGCGGCCAAGATTTGCAGGGTATCCCGGCGGCTTCCTTCTTAAGGTATACAAGGGTCCCTTGCAATAGACCCACTTGTGATGAAACACTGTGGGGTTTTAGTCGGTTCGATTCCGACATATCACTTCTCCGTTGGCTCCGGTGAAGTGACGACCAGTGGGGGTTTCCACACAAAAAAAAGCCAACCTTTAGATGGACAGGAGTGTAATGATTGTATGGGTTGTTTGTGGTGTCAAAAGGTCAAAGATCTCTATAAGGTTTATGCCGTCTGTAAATGGATTGCATAAATATTAATTCATTCATATTATATACATTTTACTATGTTATATCAGTACTTATACGTGTCCCAAAATCCAACGATAAGCGGGCACCAGAGGGTGGACCTGCTCATAACTACTCGAGAAGAAAAAAATCTCAATTAGTTTTATAATTACAGAAAAAAAAATGAAATCCTTCGAAACTTGACACCCCTTTTGATATTTTTAACTATCGTGACCATCATTTTTCAAATATTTCTGATTTGTTTTTGGAATGGGCAACCTAAGTAGCACTGCTATACACCACAACCCTTAAAAATCCCAGGATGCTTGTAGTTTTTGTAATATATATATGTGTAATATAATAATAACAATTTGTATATGTCTATAATACATAAACAAATACATATAAGTATACCCTGACACGAGCAGACGGGTCACCTGATTGTAAATGACTATCGCCGCCCATGGGCACCTGCAACTCGAGAGTCACAAGTGCGCTACCGGCCTTTGAAGTGGTAGTAGGGGAAGGGGAAAATAGAGGGCAAGAGGGAGAAGGATGGGTTAGGGCCTCCGGTAACCCCACTCACTCGGCGAAAAGCAATGCAAGCCTTGCTTTACTGCCGGTTTTCTGTGAGGCCGTGGTATTACTCTGGTCGAACCGTCCCATACGTGCCGAAGCATGGCTCTCCCACATTAATTTAGCACATAGTATTCTTTAACCGTTTTTTTTACCAATGCTAATGTCTGAGCTCTTCTGATAGAGTGGTAGTGCATTCCAAAGGCGTGCTACTTCCACAGTAAAGAAAATATCGGCCTTTGTAGAATGCACTAGAATTTACAGTCTTTTATGTGCCGTATCTCTCTTCATAAAAATAAGTTCTCACTTCTTTTGTGAGAAGTAGCACGGTTTGGTATTTACTTCCAATATTTGCACATGGTCCACATTTGCATCGCGTTGGCCGATATTTTGTCTCGGGTACACGATTCGTGTTAGAAAAGCCCTAAATCTTTGTTTGTTACATTTTACATTGGTTATCAAAAAAGGGGTGTTCTCTATACTTTTAATTGGGTTTAAATAAGCAGTAAAGTGTAATTATATAAAAATTTATTCGGAACAATCATTTCAGGAATCTTTTACATCTATGGCCAAACTGCAACTTAATAAAATAAATAAAAAATAATAATACAAAAATATGTGTCTTTTAAATACTTTTTATATATCAATCATTTCATGCTTTTATTACTATAGTTATGAAGGAAAATCAAGCACAGACCTCTATACTGTTATGCCGAAGTTAAACTATGGCTACCGAAATAAATTCATATCGAAACCAATAGCGATTACCTTCAAAGATCTGTTGAATTACTCAGTCAATAAGTACAAAATAGATATATTTTTGTATAAATATTTACATTGAATCACAACATTAAGAAAACACGGAATGAAACATATTCGCTATAGTAAACGCGGGGGCAATATTCAGTCTGAGTCCACTTATACAACACTCCGCTTAGAAAATATTAGTCTACACGGATAGGAAGATGACGGTTATTTTGGCGCACTTGGAAACAACACTGCATGGACTGGAACCTATAAACACTTAAATTGTAAGAACTTATTTTAAATGAGCACGCCTATCAACTATATAAAAAATATGCAGTTGCCACAAGCTATCGAACTTATTTTTGTGTAACATACTATACTACTCGGATGGTCCAATTTGTTTGGAACAGATTAAAAATAAGTGCGGTCCGGTAACAATGCGACGTGTGCGTAACTGATAATTATACACAAACTCAAATTATATTATTAATGTTGTCAATACGTTATAAAAATTCGTATATTCGCAATTGTAGTAAAAATGTACATTTCCACACAGTGTTGTACTCCTGTAATTAGCTTTCGAGTTAAAAACGCTATATCAAACAGTGCTCAGTAAACACAATGTCTTACATACAATATAGACAAAAAAAATATATTTTTTAAAAGATATTTAATTTATTAACCAAATTGTTGTTTTTGTTGTAAATCTTTACAGTTATGTGTTTTATTTATGACGCTTTACTTGTATATTACGGGCAGTTTGTATGTAGAAAATGCACATTCAAAATAAGACTTTTATATGTACCAAGATTTTGTGGAAGCTAATAAAAGTTCAAATTTAACATTGTTGTAACTATTGAGTAACATTGTACAGTCACCTAGCACAAAGAAAACTCCACCTCGATATAAGATCCTGTGGGATTTCTTTTCTGAACATCCCGATTCTGGAACAACCTCAATAGATTCTTACTTTTATACAATTCGTATGTTTGTACATACAAATTTTCGAGACAATAGAGATACTTATTAACTGTTTAAAAAATAAATATGTTTAATGGGCACAAAGTAGTAAAAATACGAAGTAAATCCAGAACCGGAAATTTAATTATAAAATCATAATTACCAAACTCAGGGCGTCACTTGGATATGGTATTAAGCTCTGTTCACGATCGTCGACTAGTCAGATTGTCACATAAAAACACCGAATGTTGTATGAATTATTTTCTTTCGTCTCGCACCATAACAACCTTACGATTAATATCAATGTCTTTCACTGTGCATACAAGGTACACACCGTGCGCCGTTTCTACCATTTCTTCTTGTGCTCGTCCATACTGACACCGCCAGGCCCTAGGTACACGATCATGAGAAGACCGCCAATCACAGATAATGTCTGGAAAAACAAATAGAACAATGTTACCCGACTTCACCTTAAATTACTTTGACTAAATTAAAGTCTTAAAGGCCGTCAATGATCAGCATACACCGGTTATTCTTTTTCCAAATTTAAATCTTTATAGCTGTCAGACTACATTCTTTTATATCCAGCTATAGACCAAGATATTATTGACAAAGATCTCATTTGATTAAACATTTACGACACTCCAATTATTATGCATTGCTCATTTATGTAGTTTGACCAAAAGGTTGGGTTCGTTTAAAGTAGGCGAGAGCGCCTGTGTAGGTACCAACTAGTAAGGTTTTAAAATTTTGTTTGCCTGTTAAAACGTGTCTGTCACATTCTAGTGGTGTTTTAAAAGAAAATTAGTTCTTCCCTAACTTGAACATGAAATAAAATTTTCATTACATTTAATATAATTTATTACATACTAAGGTAATTGTGCTTGATAACTATATACGTAATATTATCTAGTATAATAATCTTATGATATTATAATAGGATTATATGAGATAATTTAATAATCTGTATTTTCCCTCAACATTTTTTTTTATCGTATAGGGAGCAAACGAGCAGACGGGTCACCTGATGGTAAATGATTACCGCCGCCCATGAGTACCGACAACTCAAGACTCACAAATGCGTTGTCGGCCTTTAAGGTGGGAGTAGGGGAAGGGTGGAAGAGGAGGTGGGAGTAGGGGAAGGGTGGAAGAGGGGGTGGGAAGGGTTAGGGCCTCCGGTAGCGTCACTCACTCGGCGAAAGCAATGCAAACATTGCTTCACTGCCGGTTTTCTGTGAGGCCGTGGTATCACTCCGGTCGAGCCGGCCCATACGTGCCGAAGCATGGCTCTCCCACGATTAATGCCTAGGCACATGCCTAGAGTTTGTCAATAAGTAAAAAAATTGGAGAAGAACAACTAGTTCAAGAATTGGCAACAGCAGCTCAGCTTGTAAATTTTTATATAAAATGGTAGGGGAACATGGCAATGTTTGTATTATTAGGATTTTACTTGGATTATGTATATGTATATTTATATATATATATATATATATATAGATAATCCATATATAGCGTGGCCAGTCCCAAAATGGTAGGGGAAAAGAAAGAAAGAAATTAATTTATTTTGTACTCCTGTTTAACATGAGTAAACATAGTGAATGTTGAAACAGTAAATTGAACACACTAAAATTACATTATAAAACTATTCTTAGATTATCTATAACACAGTGACTTAAGACTAACATGGCAACGTTTGTATTATTAGGATTTTACTTGGATTATGTACATGTATATTTATATATGTATATATAGATAATCCATATATAGCGTGGCCAGTCCCAAAATGGTAGGGGAACATGGCAACGTTTGTATTATTAGGATTTTACTTGGATTATGTACATGTATATTTATATATATATATAGATAATCCATATATAGCGTGGCCAGTCCCAAAACAGACAAAGATGCTACAAAAAGTCATACAAAACTCAGTTTAAAACTGAGTTGTTTTATAACTTTAGATATTTAGTATTCTGCACTTCTACATAAATATAAACTTTATGTATCCCAAATTAAACATTTCTCTGTCTTCGAAATTTTACTAACACTACAAAATATTGTTTTTTTTTTTAATTAATATGTAGATATTCAGATCTCACCTGGAAACAAAATATTGTTTTTTTTTTAAATTAATATGTAGATATTCAGATCTCACCTGGAAAAAGTCATATTTCAGGAAGTCCCTAAGTGGCTTATAAGAAGGTACAGCCCACCACGCGTTGTGGTACAGGTTGAGCACGGTGAGGACGAGCACGAGCATTAGCGCCGAGAGCTTGGTGCGGTAGCCCACCGTCACGAGGACCATCAGAATGCTCCCCAATAAATCTTGGACGATCTGGAATTAAATGGTCCACAAGGTTAGAACAGTTAAATTTTGTAATATGATGCATGAGGGACGCGAAGTAATTGGTGCACGCGAGGATGAAATTATCCCAATTTGGGAGCATCCATTAATTACGTGAGCTATTTTCCTTTTAATGTAGACCTCTCCTCGCCCTTGGTGAATTAGAATTAGTGAGATTAGGTACGACCCCCCATCACGTGAGATTCAGGCTATATCTGAAAGGCTTTAATTGAATTGATTTTTAAGCCTTTATGGTTATATTTTGATAACAACTACATATCGCTGGTTTGCTACACATAACTAAAAATTATTGATTTTAGAGAATGGCAATGTTATATGATTTCCGCTAGAGTATTTTGTTCTAAATTTTTAATGAACTTGTCGCTTTCTAACGAACGTTAGCACGAAATCGGCGTTGCATCTTTGTTCACCGTAAAATATCAAAGATTTATGATCGTTTGGCATACTTAGTTCAATTCGACAGAATTTTGAGTTAAGTCGATATTCTCGCAAACCAGCGATATCTCTATAGCACTTAATACATGGGTACAATTAAAAGCAGCCGATGAAAAATTTATTTAAATTTCGAATTAGGAACTGTTTTGGAATCTGTAGATGTTTAATGATTTCATGTCATTTGTTTTTACAAATTGGTGGCAATTTAAAAAAGTGTCTGTCGTGCATGGAATATATATATATATATGTTTAATATAATCCATAATAATATGCACAATTACGTATACCAAAACCGATTTAATCAACCTGCTTAAATATAATCAAAATTACATGAGTGGGTCACTGGAATGACGTCATGATACTATTTTCTAACACATGAATATGCGATGCGATCGGTAAATTAATGTATGTTCACTGAATGTGATATAATGTGCTATGAAATGGAGTTTAAATAGCGAAGTTATTTATAGATATCGCTTTTTAGCCTATTAAAGGGCACTACTGTACAAGACAGTACAGAAAGATTATTATAAACTAGCTGCGCCCCGCGGTTTCACCCGCGTAAGTCCTTCGTTAAGTTTTCTTTTTTGTCAAACTTCACATAAACCATCTACTAAATGGTCCGAACAAAGCCTAAACATTTGTTTTGGATAGGTGAGCGTGTTCTTGAGTTATAAAATTACAACGAAATGTGGCATTGATTTTTATATATATGGATTTTACACTTGATATGATGAATATTCCACGACAGTAAAATGCAATAACATGAATGTAACTAGTAGTGTTTCATTAACAAAAATTAAAACAAAAAGCCATAATTATTTAACATAAGATTCTAGAAATTTGATACCTAATCCTATTTTTTAATATCTTCATTCTCAATAATAGAATTAATGGTTATATTCTTGTAATGGATATTTATTCATTGTGCCTATCTACTTTGGCTGTAACTATAACTTAAAAATAGTAATTCTTGTATATATGTTTAATATTTAGCATAAATTTATTGTATCTTGTATCTCGGAAGCAGCTTTGACGATTTGGTTCACAGTGTGTATATTAATAAAGTTTTTCTTTTTTTCTATACAGGTGTCTTTCCGAACCCAAAAACAGGCGATTTTACAAAAAAAAGCCGTGCGAAATTCTGTCGACCAACTCTCCTACATAAAAACTTTTCATTTTTTTTTTATTTCCTTTCGTCGTTGTCTAAGCAAATGTTGCCTGTAAGAAATTGCTTTTAGCGACAAAGCCGCCTCTTGTAAATATTGTTTCTGCTATTTCCTTGTTATTTATTTGTAATTGGTGTACAATAAATTTTCATTTTAATTAAAAATAACACAAAGAGATATAGTTTTTAAACTGAACAACACAATTTAATACAATAAAAAGTAAACCATCATCATAAAAACGCGTATGTAATATAATACAACTACCACAAAACCAAGTTGTATTCCACTTTGTGCATTGAAATAGAGTGATCCCACTAATATTATAATCCCACTAATCCCACTAATATTATAAATGTGAAAGTTAGGATGGATGGATGGATGTTTGTTATTCTTTCACGCAAAAACCACTGAACCGATTGCGATGAAACTTGGTATGTAGATAGCTGGAGATCTGGATTAACGCATAGACTACTTTTTATCCCGATATACCCACGAGATCGGGACTTACGCAGGTGAAACCGCGGGGCGCTGCTAGTAAGGAATAAGCCGCAGTAAACCAGCAATCTTTAGATTACAACTATGTATCGCATGAGTTACTATCGTTTAGTATAACAGCCATTTTAATAAATATACCCCAAAAATTACAGTGTCTATCTAGGGCACCATCACGATTAATTTAGTTACTAATAAGTCCTATACTGTGATAATAAAAAAATTCTTACCTGTATGAAAGAAAGTTCAAATCGCAGCAAAGTGATGAACATGAAAGCGAGTAGAATTCTGCCAGCCAACTGCAGGTAAGTCTTCGGTTTGTTCTCGCCCAGGGAGGGAACACCGGCGAAGAGGCTGCGGCCCTCGGCCCGCGCCTCCGCAAGAACAAGTAACAGGGCTCCAATGAGAGCCAGGTTACGGAGTAAGAACTGCATGTCCCACAGTATGCTGTAGGCGAAGGTCTGGAAGTAATTAGGAACAGAATTAGTGATCGAAACACGTTGTTACATGGTATGACTACATATGTAAATAGTATCATCTAATTTCTAGCATTAACTATATGTGTAAAATCATGAGCAATTATTTTAGTAAAACACAAAAGTGCCAAGAATATTCTCATTGATAGTGTCCGTCTATAGATCTATAAATTTCGAATGAACAATTAATGATGCATGAATGGCGGAAGCAGCAGCGGCAACAGGCTGGGTTCATCTCGCTCAACTCGGCTCAACTAATTCTCCGTCGTGTGTACCTAGATTAAATCACTGGACTGGACATCTTTTTTCTTTTATGGGATAGGGAGCAAACGATGTCACCTGATGGTAAGCGACTACCACCGCCCATGGGCACCTGCAACTCAAGAGTCATAAGTGCGTTGCCGGCCTTTAAGGTGGGAGTAGGGGAGGGGAGGAAGGGGGAGAAGAGGGGGAGAGGGAAGGGTTAGGGCCTCCGGTAACCTCACTCACTAGGCGAAAAGCACTTCATTGCTTCACTGCCGGTTTTCTGTGAGGCCGTGGTATTACTCCGGTCGAGCAGGCCCATTCGTGCCGAAGCATGGCTCTCCCACAGTTAGCAATTTCTTTATAAAAAAAAAGCGTTTACTTGACATGTAGGCGACTATTTGACGTGTCCTTCATTTTAGTTTTACTTTAACGTCGTCGGGCATGAACCCGGGACCTCTCGTTCACACTCGCAGGGTAACAAAAGCGAAACTATTTGAAATGACGTCATTAGAAATGCTATCACTCTACACACCCGTTAACGGGTAATAAGTGCTGAAAAAATCAATCACAATCATTGCAGTTTCGAGTTTTACAACTTGGAAACATGAATAAGTATCAACAACACGTTTAGCAGCGTATCGCATTCAAGCAACGCTTTATCAACAAGCCTTTCGTAAGTAGGTAATCTAAATAAATACACGCTGTGATCAGAAATAGATTTAGACGTATGTTTTTTAACTGTATATCTAAGATGGGTTGGTAAAAGTTGAGTTACGTACCTACATTATGACATATTATGTGTATATTAGCAACATGAAAGAGGGAGGGAATATAGGCTCCGGAAAAAAACGGTAATACTATCAACGACTGGACTACGTTATGAGATTACCTAAGTGTAGCAGATCTTTGAATTTCCTAACAGAAAACCCAACAACAATACTCCCGATGCAGGAATTGAACCCAGGTATTAACATCGAGTTATGCCACAGAGCTAAATAGGTAGTCACTACAATTTTACAAGGGATAAATAGTTAAAAGCTGAAAACAGGGCGGCATATATCAGCATGACAGGTCAGCTGAGATATGCCACCTTATGTTTGGTTGTCATACTCGTCATACCAGCTTCTGGCTAAGAACCGGTATTTGCTGAATTATTTCACTAAATAATTACGTCACACTTTACGTTACAATCTTATTTGACCCGAGGATTTTAATTCTTATTGTATTAAAATTCTCAGCTACGTGTGCTAATTCGATTGAACATCGGCGTATTCCCTGAACAACTGTACCTACTGTTAACCTTCGCAACGATAAAGCGATAACGTTAGTGATATTAAATATTAAAAAATGTAAAGTAAACCCAATT
The DNA here is from genome assembly GCA_963859945.1 of Euplagia quadripunctaria. Classification (NCBI taxonomy): domain Eukaryota; kingdom Metazoa; phylum Arthropoda; class Insecta; order Lepidoptera; family Erebidae; genus Euplagia; species Euplagia quadripunctaria. Next base: position 2,444,514 of record OY982560.1, on the reverse strand, counting down.
ATCTCTTTAAAGAAGTAAATTGTGATAATGTATTTTTTTTTATATTTTTTTATGTTAAGAATAAATAGATGATAAAGCAAAATTCATGTGCTTGGTTATCAAATCCAAGATAAGAATATCATCTTTATTACTAAAACACGAAGACTTATAATTGTTTACAATGCATGTTCTCGTAAAAAGTCAAAGAAAAAAAAGTACCTATATTGATTGACTTGAAACTTTGACACAAAGTTACATTTCAATACACTGGCGTTCGAGTACGAAAGTAAATTAATATAAACATTTTACGTAAAAAAAAACAGAATGAGCTACAGGGAGGTGTAGCCGGGTATAGCTAGATAAAAAAAATGCTGTTCGTTGGTAAGCAGGGCACATTATTTTTCAAAAGTTATTACTTGCAGGAAATTGATAAACGAGTAGTTGAACACATACATACATTTATGTTTAAAATTAATTGTATTGATTGTACATATCGGAACGTTAAGCTGAGGAAAGAAAAGAGCTTCATTATATTGTATTTTTGATTCCTTTTGTTACTTTCAATGGAAATTTTTAAGTTAGTGATCAAGCGACCTATCACCCGAAAAGGTGAAATGGGGCGCTGGACAGGAATTTTTGTTTGTGGTGACCGAATCCCATAACGGCCAATGCACAACAAGTGATACACGGTGCAGTACCATTGCCCAGCAGATTCTGGCCACCATTCCCAAGCAAGCCGCATTCTCGATTCGTTGGTTAGGCTTGTAGGACATGTCTTAAAATACTAAGATCACAGACCGACAGACAGATTACGTGGGAGAGCCATGCTTCGGCTCGTATGGGCCGGCTCGACTCCGCTCGATACCACGGCCTCACAGAAAACCGGCAGTGAAACAATGCTTGCAATTGCTTTTTGCCGCGTGAGTGAGGTTACCGGAGGCCCTAACCCTTCCCTCTCCCCTATTCCCGTCCTTCCCCTCCTATCTTCCCCTATTCCACCCTTAAAGGGCGGCAACGCACTTGTGACTCTTGAGTTACAGGTGCCCATGGGCGGAGGTAGTCATTTACCATCAGGTGAACCATCTGCTCCTTTGCCCCATACCATAAACCCATTTTATACCATAAAAAAAAAGACCGCGACTGGCCAGCTGATAAGCAAAAACCTTACCTGTAGTACAACAATGAAAAAAAGTAGTCCACACGCTATGTCCACCTTGATCCTTCCAAGCACCATTACACAGCCTCCTAACTGTCCCACTAAGTTTACTACCTGCAAATAATATAATTAAATTATTTTTGTAACGTTATAATTACGTCATAATAAGTAGAAAAAATGTGCAATGAAGCATAAAATTAGTACATATAAAGTGTCCAAAGAAATATTATAATTGAGTAACGTTGGTGACATGGACATTTTGATATATTGTTTTAATAAAACAGTGGACGTTCTGATACATGGGGCAATTTAATACGGTGATCTAATAATACAGAGGACGTTTTGATATAACAGATTATTTAATAGTGGACTAATATTTAATAAATAAATTACGAATGCCGAAGACAGTGTGAAGCCGTATAATCAGACAATCGAGTGGACATTGTTATATAGAAGACATTTTTGAGACATTCGGCTATCTACATCTAATACAGTGGACTTTCTGCTATACATGAGGTTTTAATTAGGTGCCTTTTATAAGGCAGTGGAAATTTTGATACATACGTATATGAAGCAGTCAGGAGGATTAGTTTAATTAAATTAACATATCAATGGACACCTATCAACCAACTAAACCCCCTTAAACATAAACACTTATCAGCATTTTAAAGATAATAAATATGGTTTGATATTCTTTGTACGCAGAAAACATTAAATAATATAATTAATGTAAATAGCACTATGCGTGTAAGTTCGAGCAACGCGAAAAACTTACAAAAATGTCTTTCTGTGGATACTTAAACTTATCACAATACAAAAGTCAGTTCATCATAAAAATTGCGAGATTAAGGATTTACAGTTATTAGTTTCATTTGGCGCTACGCAATGAATGCGTTACAAACGTAGGAATTCTTGTTGTGCGGTACGGTAAATGACCTTAAACGTTCGGCGCCGTCAAGACCAGCTCATTGCATAAAATGTTTAAATGTTGTTTGATTGATTACATTGCAGTTTTTGGCCGTATGTGGTATTATTATTTTTTGTAAAATGGTCTGTTTACTTATTGTGATATGACTTTTAATAAAAAAAATGTAAAATTATAAAAAAAAATTGGTGAATTTTCCGGCAGAAAATTCCAACGATTTATGACTCAGAATGATGATCTGAAAACACTATTTCAGTATTCGGCATGGTGTTGCTTCCACCCTGTACATATAGTTCAGGTAACAATCTAGTAAGTCTACATAGCTCAGTTACGAAAGATCTGTCAAAACACGTTACGTTTTCTATAACAAAACTGACACGATCCCACAATCGAAATACCCGCAGTATTAGACTGTGGGATCGTGCCAGTTTTGTTATGCATGTGTTTATGAAACAATAGGACCGAGGAAAAATATACAAATCAAGTGAATGTTCTACAAATCGGTAGGTAAGTCTACTAATTTAAAGTACGTGAAATAATCCTGCCCTTTTGTTCTTAGAGTTACACACAGCTGGTTAAAAAATCAACAATAGTTTAATGCTTTAATAAAAAAAATGCCTGCTGATTTATGCCTATCACAAGCCACATATTGCCCTGTAGGCCTTGTAGTAAACAGCTAGTAAAAATCTAAATAAGTATGATACAAATAATTGTTACTTAATAGCCTCACTACATGAAAATAAAGAAAAGACAGCCATTTGTAACGCTCCAGATGTTTTACTTAATGAAGCAGGCCGCTAGCATTCCTAATGTATTTTGTCTGTCCAACAAAGAAACCCAATTAGTCGTTTAGATACGTAAGTGCATGATTAGCAATAAGTTTTATTGTGTGTGATACAAATCGTGACGCAGTAAAAACACGTGTAGGTACGGTGCCAAATAACAATATTTATTATATTTTCACTTACTAAACATATGCTGCAATTATAAACAATGTTTTTAATTATGGATGTATTACGTAAAGAACGCAATATAAAAATGTTGGTTTGATTGATTGATATCACATTCGTGCATTTAATTTCAAGTCGCGTTGTCTTTTGTGTCGGATAGTGCGAATGATATACATTATACATATACATTTTTTTCTTTACATAACATGCAGTTTAAACATAAGGTATAACGTTTACTACGTTTTTAATCTATAGGTACTATCTTTGTAAATAAAAACAGCTAATTCCGTCAGTTTCTTAGTATGTGGAAGATTTTCTGGAAGAAATTCTTTTTTTATTTAAAAAAGACTACTAGTAACGTGGGTCGCACATTACTAAGCTAAATGCTTGTGTTAGAAGTGGGTTCACGTCGGTAGTGCACTGGGTGGGGTTCGAACCCGCAACCACTCGATCGCAAGTCCGACGCCTTAGCCATATACGCTACCGCCGCTAGCCATATGAAATAATTTTAGTATGTATATATAAACAAAACAAAGACGGTGAGGGCCAATAGTTAAGGTAAGTCAAGTCGGTAGGAGTCGAACTCGAAGAATGTACACCAACATGATATCCTGAGAAAACGACAGTCAGCACCTAAAACCGACCCGAAAGGTGAAATGACCGTAGAGAAAAATTGTAGGGATGAGGACAGAATCAAGTCGTTGTTTCTACCTACGCACGCCGAAACTAGACAGGCGTTCGTTTCTTTAGAAGATGTATGTAAAAAGACGGGACGTTTTGGAAATTGGATATTCAAATGACTATTTAGGACTGAACGCAGTTGGTTCTGCTTGAATTTATGTAGCTTGGCCGGAGAAGCATCTACAGAAGACGGTAGCTAATCAGAACTACTACTACATCACACTACTAGCCTAGTGTTTCAAATTTCGTTCCATGATTTATATTATTTATATTATATTTATATTTATAATTATGTATACGGGTTGTAACGCGATCAATAGGCGTTACACACCTTTGAATTGCCTGAATTTCGACCAGGTTGCACTGACACTGCACTGACTGCCGTGACAGATTGAGCCAGCCTCAGCCAGGCCATTCAAAGGTACGTAATACCTATTGATCAAGTTAATTCCCGTATACGTAATTATATAATAGACCAGTGTTATATTTCGCAAGGTCGCACTTAGGAGGAGTTCTATAAGTTGGCTACGTGTAAGTGACCCCAGAGTTGTAGCGAGTGTTTATAGGTTGCTTATAATCAGGCGTGTCCTTGTTCGTGAACTTAGAAGTACATAGATAAGTCTTGTGAAGGGTACAACAATAACGTGGATAACCACGAAAGAAACTATTAAATCAACACAGCTAACAGACGAGAAATAAGTAGATGACATTATTGCCCTTTCACCATATTTTCAAATAATATTGTGCACCTACATAAATATAGTTAACAATTTATTTAACGCAGGGGAGACTGTCTGAGCAGACTGAACACAATCGTTATAAATTTTTTAATAGACATTTTAAAATGATTTTAAAAAGGGGGGGACAGTTTCTTTTTTTTTCAAATTTTGAAGTGAAAACTTCTTTTGGGCACGTTGGGCACTTTTGGTATGGCGAAAAAGCACTGAACTCGCGTGACCGATACGCTCAGATACATATGTACAGATGTGTGTGTGTATATATATACTATATATAATGTAAGTTATGTTTTTACTTCTGACGTGTAGTCCTGCGACTGACAGTTTTTGATACATACATAAGTTTTTTTTAAAGTGAACAAGGACAAGGTAATGCATTTTCCACACATGGAAGTTCTCACTGTTAGAAGAATTCTTATGCGTCCTACCTCTTCCGACTTGGATATCCTATACATTCAAACTAAGACATAATTCGACGACCTATATGTGGTATAGCGGTAGTGCATTCGACTGCAGCCTAGAAGGAGCTGCTTCCATTCTCGTTCAGTGAAAATATTTTTACACATGAATGTCTACTATGCATTGGCGTTTCTATGCAACTATTTACAAAAAAAAATCTGAGTACCTATGTTTATTAGTACTCAAGAACCCAATCAAGTTATGCTAGCTTGGGTCTCATAAAAAAAAAAAATGTATGACAGAAAATGTTATATGTATATAATTATACTCACAACAAACATTGTGGCGAGGAACTTGCCGCAACCCCACGACATGTCCATGTAGTCGCGCTGTTCCGACCACTGCACCCACATGCGAATACCATCTTCAAGGAATGTGGAGATGAGGCATAACCGTGCCACCGTTGGCAGCACATTTTTTCCTCTACGAATCACCTGCACAAAAGAAGAATATTTTGTAAAATGAGTATAAACTATCTGAAATCCTAAATAATATTATAAGTGGGAATGTGGGTTTGTTTGTTTATTCGTCACGCTTCAAATACTTAATAGATCATCATCAAGTTGTAACTATTTAAAGTTTTAAATATTTTTATTTTTTTTATGTGAAAAACAAATTTTGTCCGTCGTCTACCTGAATTAGGGGTAAAAGCTAGTCTTTCTTTATATTAAAGTAACAATCATAATTTGCATAGACAAATTTTTGCCAACGATCAAGAACCCAGCATTTTTCTATTGAAACTATGGGAATTTATATACAGGCTGTATATGACAATGCGACACTTGCATAAATCACTGAAAGGGCAATAACTCTAGCATGCAGTTATAAAAAGGATTTTGGAAAAAAACATTTAGTTTAAAAGTTATGACTTTTTGAATTGCAGATATTATTTATTTATTTAGGACAACATACAAAACATACACTAATACGGCGTTTACAAACATGTTTTACAATAAATTGTGTGCTGAGTGTTGTTTTACTTACAAGTTGCCACTGCATGGTAAGGGACAGTTTCATCTAAGATTTTTTTCTTTATCAAAATACTTAATATTAACTAAACCTAAACTTAGATATTCTTTTACATATTAATAATAAAAAAATTATAATAATTTAATAATAATAATATGAATAATAATTTGAAACATCTGTGAAAAATAACTATATGAGAGCGATATATTTTTACAACATACAGAAAATGATCGAGATTACAGGACATAGTGAGTAATTCTCATTCTCTTTAGACCTCCTGTGTCTAAACGATGCAATAACTTTGCTTTTAAATGTTGGAAGACTGTTTGAGAAGATGTCTACATCAATTTCATGATATTTCGTCAGCTTGTTATACTGGCTTAGTAATCTATTCATTTTCACCTCAGACTCTATCGATCTCGATCTTAAATAGAACATTTTTTTATTTTGGAATTACTCACTCCGTTATTGAGAAAATCCATAAACACAAACTTTAAAAATTATGAATTTATATAACTTCAGAGGCTTTACTGTCATTGCAAGGTTTGGACCACGTAGGAGTGATTTTCATTTTAAACTTTTTAAGTGGAATTTTTAACCGTACGTCAAAAATAAGGATTTTTCGGTTCATTGTTAAGCGACATCTTCCTCATCAGTAAATCGATTTTGATAATCCTTTTGTTTTTTAATAGGTAATGGATGAATTATACCCGGTTAAAAAAACATAAAGCACCGCTAAAAGATAAACAGCTTAAGAAAGTGTCTAGTTGCTTTCGGTGCAATGGAAGTCACTTCTTAGTATTATTAAAAAAAAGTGATTATTCAAAATCAAAGCAAGTTCTGCAAGTTCGTGGAAGAGTTACTTTATGCAATGTCATGGGTAATCACAATACTATGTTATGTCGGCATAGCCCTGTATAGATTTACGACGGTGTTGTCGAAACAAAACGGGGGCTGAACAAAATAGAATCCTTTTAAAATAGCGAATAATTATAAAACGGGCTGTAAAGAGGTTAAAAATAGATTCCAATCATTCCACCAATATAATACACGCGTCACCTAACTTGTCGATAGCACAACTTTGTAATTTACGGTTTTTAGTGAAAGCAAAAAATTACATTTACAAATATAATTTTACCATACACGTTAACACCCTAAAGAAATGATATAATGTCGACTATTACCCAATAAACCCATTTAAAGACCACCAAACACTTGCTAGATGGTCCACGCGGCTGGTTAAGAGTGGGCTAATTTGTAAAAAAAAAAATTTTGAAATAAATTTACGAAAAAACACCATTACGGGGAGTTACGGAATTACGCCAGTTTACAATTTGCTTACAAACGCAGTTTTGGAAAATGTTTAATTTTATTTATTTAGAATTTTAGTTCCTAATCTATAAAGTAATTATAAGTTTAAAAAGAGTACACGGTTCTGTTTTTAAACTGATAATAATAATAACTTGAGACACTACACATACGGCCGACTGATCCCAAACTAGGCAGAGCCTGTACTTAGGTAAACATACTTATATATTACTAAATACAAATATATTATCGATAAATTACACCCAGACACAGAACTAATGACCGTGCTCATCGCACAATTGTCCTAGGTGGGAATCGAACCCACGACCTCTGGCTCCGCAGTCAGGGTTACTAACCACTAGGCCAACAAGCCCGTCAAATCAAATTAAATTAATATTAAAATTTGCTATTTTACCATGCCCTACCGCCGTCGCCGTCGCACCAGTGGCTATACTAAGTGGTCTAAGTTCACAATTGTGTGTAAATTGCATAAATGCTTTTAAAATATATTATGTCGTATAAATAAAATACAACACGCGGTTTCGCTCGCGTGTACATACTTATATATTTTACGCGGAATCCTAATTATTTTTTAAAAATAAAAGTAGCCTAAGTTAGTCCTTATAACACCAGCTATCTGCCAATGAAAGTCCCGTGGAAATCGGTGCACTCGTTCCGGAGATTAGCAGAAACAAACAGATAAAAAAAAATAAACTGATTTTTGGGCATAGGTATCGGGCAAATAACTTTATGAACTAAAAAAACCTATTATTTTGACATTACAATAGACACTTCAATTTTATTTATTTGTATTGATTATTATTACAATCATGCGATCAATAAAAGTTAACAGGTTTAGTTCTGTTATTAATTGAACAACTTGTGTTTGCTATAATTGTTTTTAAACTTCGCGACTTGGGTACATATTAGATGTGTAAATACCTATCTAGTATTAGCAGCACTGCGGTTTCACCCGCGTAAGTCCCGATTCCGTGGGAATATCGGGATAAAAAGTATATATATTAAAATAGGTCTCCAGCTATCTACGTACCAAGTTTCATCGCAATCGGTACAGTAGTTTTCACATTTTTAATATTAGTGGGATTGAACAACTTGTTGAGCACAGCTAGCTTCCAGTCTCAGTCAGGAATGGCAACATAATAATGTACTATAATTATTTAATTTTACATTGAATAAAAATATACATATTAAGAAACTTAATTTACAAACATATGTGCATATATACACAGTAATATGATAAAAGTGACGCCACAAGAAACAAACAAAAGGCAAATTCTCATTATTACCAGGCGCGTATTTTAAAAACAGTTTACACGACTCATCTTTACTAATAACAGCTGCCGGTATATTTAAATTATATTTTTTAGCAAAATAAACTAAAAAAATATGTTGAGAACATAGCATATTTTTTAAGAATATTATATGTACTTAGTATACTTTTTTAGGGTTCCCCCAAAAGAAAAAAAAACGAGAAAGTGCGAGTCTGATTCGTGCACCGAGGGTTCTGAAAGCCAACAAACGTATGCAGATAGTTCGTCCATCTCGGGAATCAATTCTGATTCGGGAGATTTTTGCACGTCTTTTCCGAAAGATAAACTTAACTTTGCGGTTGCGATGTTTGACAAAGTCAACTTTCCAACTGGAAAATATAAGTTTGTAATCACAAAAACTTTTTTATGTGGCATAACAACAAATTAACAACTTTCAGATTTTTTCCTTTCCTTGTGCTGTCAGACCTTGTTCCTTACCAAATTTCATGATTCTAAGCCAATGGGAAGTACTCTATAGGTTTTGATTTACCTGCGAAATGTTCAAATTTGGTCAAATCTAGGTATATAAAATAAAACTGATCAAATTCTAATATTTCGTTAGACAGTTAACCACACTAAACTTTCACTTACAGTGTCGCAACTCAAAACTAGTTTTGATACACAAGTGTTTCTTGCTTTCGTCACTTATAGATGTTGTATACAATTGCGCAGACGCAACCGTCTCTTTATAATAAAAAGTCTGTGATTTCAGTTTGCAAGCACTTGGTATATTTAATTGGAAAAATATGCAAATGGTAATATGTAACTAAATTAAATTGAAATGAAGTAATTTAAATCATGTGGGTCACGATAGGCATTAGCCTATTCTAGTTCTAATTGGCTCACATTTTAGTCCACTCTGTTTTTCCGCGTGTTCCTCTGATTAGCAAAGGGCACAATAAGGACATTCGGCACAAAAGGGAGAGTGGATAAAATGACATGCTGCAAGATGTCTGGGGGAGGATTTTTAGTACGGTAAAGTAAAGGTTGTCTTTCAAACATACTCAGAAAAATGCAAAAATATTCAAAAACCGATTCTCGAGATTAGACGAACTATCTACATACAAGTTTGTCCGAAACCCTCGGCGCGCGTGTCAGCCTCGCACTTGTGCGGTTCTTTTGTTAATAGATGTATCTTTAATGTACGGGCATGGCGTTTTAGTTTAAAAAAAATAAGTTTAGATTGCAATACATTTTACATTCAGACGGCATTGGTTTTATCTCCAGTGATGTCATTACATGTTTTGTTGTGTGCTGTAAGCACCGGTATGGTAATAAATGTTGAAGTAACATTTTATACGATTTTTTATTTATTACTCAAGTGATTTCGATGAAATAAAAATCCTGTATTTCGAATTATTAACAACAACAGTTATTTAATATTAAACACATTGCCTGTATTGAAGACGTACCCCGAACACTTTACCCTGGACGAATAGATAGACCTACAAAATAAAAATAATCGTTGTTTTGGCTTTGGTAACTTCCAAATAAATTACTAAATATTAAAGTAATAATTATAGTTTAAAAAACTAAAAAACGCTTTTATAGAAAATTCAACTAAAAAATAAAATAAAAAATCTAATTATTGCATTGTCATCGGTCTTTGACAGGTGTGCAAAATTTGAATGAAATCTGGCCGTTTAAAGTGGGTCAAAATCGCGCCCAAAGGAGTCGGTTACAAACAAACAAACATACAAGTGAATCTAATATAAAGCGTGTAAAAAAGACATTTTACTTTATTACAGACAGGCACTGTCTGTAATAAAGTAAAGAAAAGTTACAATTTTGATGTGATACTCGGCTATCGTCAAATAATTGGGTTTACATTTAAAAATAATAACAAATCAAAATTTTAAGTTTTCTTTATAAGACTTAATTTCATGAAGACTATGAAATAATTTATGTATTATAAACATAGGCAACTACCCAATTAGGTTAAAATAGTTAGTATAGCATGATTGAAACCGAACACAATTATGTATATACCCTAGCAGATGCAGGCCTGACACGCTACATATGGTGTGGCTGCCTCCTATTGGGTTTAGTCGGTTCGATTTCGACATACCACTTCACCAATAGCCATGGTGAGGTGATGACCCGCGGGGGTTTCCACACGAAAAAAAAAAAAAAAGTATTGACGTGTATAATTGTACACATTTTCACAATTTTCGAAGGATCTGCGATTTTTCATTTTTTTTTCCGGCAAAAGAGCGTATTAGGTACAATTCAAAATATTGGTGCAACTATGTGTTAATTTTTAAGTATTTTATATAACCAAACTCAACTTTATAGTGCGATCAGAGTATCTCAACTCTTGATGTGATTAAGAATATTTTTGGAAGTAAGTTCCTTATCGCACGTCACACTTCAGACGCTCAGCGGCAACGAAAAATACTGACCACGATTTGATTTAGTTTATTTTTACTAATAATTTTTTCTTCTATACTAATTATCCGTATATTAGTTAGGGCAATTTTATATTTATATTAACATATATTTATATTTAAAAAAATATATATATTTATATAGCACAAGGAACTTCGTTCCAATTGGGTGTCCTATGGACACCTCACGTTTTTTTTAACTGTTAAGATGTCTCGCGATGTACTAACGCAAAATACGCGCTTTGACGTGGAGTTGCGAAAACTGTCCATGTAAACCTAAGGTGTCTCGCGTTAAGCAGTCACCTTTACCTATGCACACTTCCAAGACCCGGATATCACTAGTAAGGTTCAAACTCTACATACACTATTAAGGTTTAACTTATTTCTTTTTTTAAATGCGAAATATTACCATTTTAAATAATTTAAAATATCTGAATGTAAAACCATTTAATCACAATAAAAACCAATAGGATATTGCTTCAACTTTAGAAAGGAAATTACATTTATATATAACAATTTTAATATTCTAACGTTATCTGTGATTTTATGTAATATTTTATTAAGTAAGCGTGGATAGATAATGTATTGTGTAAGTAACATATTGTAAAATAAATTTAAGATAAGATATAGCACATTTTCAGCTATGGTAATAATGAATTATTCCAAATATAATATGTGTAATATATGATAAATGTTTCCTAATTTTCAGCAATGACAACAAAAAAGAGTATGTATTCTTTTTGTTGAAAATTATTTTTTAAATCTGCCATGAATTTTGTAAGCAATTTGATTATTTTCGTTTCTATAAAAAGACTATTTCAAGTTACAATCCAGACTTAATCGCAATAATTGTAATGACATACACCTTATATTTGTTTATAGATGCTTTAATTATATTAGAGGACATAGACATCCCGTCAACAGCCAGTTCTACTTACAGATCCCGACCTGCTGGAGTTATTCTTACATTAGTGCACTCCCCAATCCAGCCACAATCAATATCCCTTTCAATCCCTTCTTAACTACGTTTCCCTTTCAGTTTATCCCAATTTCATCTTTAATTCCCAAAGTGCCCAGTAATAGACTTGCCTCCCATTATGTGAGTAGGACTAAATTAGAGTCAGCAACATGTGGGTCTTTAATACACCTCTGCTATCCTTTCGAGGACGTAGTTGTGAGTGTATGGCATGTTTAATTGGGATTTAATTGCAGTACACAAATCGTACCTTATAAATTGCGAGTCACGTTTGCAAAATAAGGTGCTAAACAAGCACACAACCTGCCGTTAGTAGAGTGCCTATCTATATACATATTTCCATTGTGTGAAAAGAAATGTAGTACATAAAACTCAAATTGGGCCAAATGTACGCTCATGTACTGCTCCCCTTATAATTACTTCTTCAAATAGGCAATGAATAGATCATTCATAGACAATCTAAACTAGGAAATAATAGAACATAAGTGAAAACTATAAAAGTAAAAGTTTTTGTCTATGTTTACTAGTCAGTGTAACAATATTTTTAAGCGGTTAAATGAAAAAATGGTATTTGATTTTAGAAAGAACATTTTATATGTATTTTTATATTGACAATATATATTATTTAACACATTTAATTGTAAAAGGGTGGGTGATGGTGGGTAAAGAGATGGGAACAGCTGATTTCTGGTTAATTGAAGCCACTCAACTGGTCCAGTACCTTCACACTTTAGAAGACTGTGGTTAGGCTTTAGTAGTTTATTAGTAATGGTAATTGCTTGCCATATGCTTGCTTAAAAAACAAAATACTTATGTGAATAGCTGAAATGAATAGCTAAAGTGGCAATTATTATTAAAAAAAAGAAACCGACACCTAATAACAGTTATTTTTAACTTTAGGGGTAATTTTTAAACTTTTCTAACAAATTATGAAGATATCATGTAAAATACAAAAAAAAACAGCTAAGAAGTTTTAATTATATACTATATATTACCTTCAATGAACGGTAATATAAATCCAGTCTAATATGAAATATTATTAAATGTGTTTAATAATATTTAAAATCAAATTAATAGTGCATGTCATAATTCTCTTATCTATAGTCAAATAGCACTTAATCTGCACAAAGCCATTTGTTTTAACTTTGTAATAAATGATTTATTGTTCGCAAAAAATAACCAGTTGATTATTATACCTAATTAGTAAATTACAGTTCATAACATGTTTTAAAAACACGAACTGCCTCGAAAACTCGAATGACAGAATAATAAATTTGTTATTAAGTCAAGTTTAGACCATTTGTTAATAAAGTTCTTTAAGTAACATTACAATAAATTATCTCTACAGTGTTGTAGAATAAATTTAATTCATGAAATCAACAGATAAGTAGGTTAAAGGGTGAGATATCTGTAGAACTCCTGTTTCCGAATCTAATGTTTGCCCACTGAACTACACTGAATGTATCTCGAATAATAAAGTGTGATATTATTCAAGCTTGGCATCCATGCAAACTTATTTTATTACTATTTATACAATCATATACTTACGTTTCAAAGCATTCAAGAAGCGCCAACAAGAAAATAAGTTCGGTGACGTGACAATCGCATCCAAAGTACGTTTCCAAACTACTTTTAAAACATAAGTCTTGCAAAAACTTGAAAATTAGGGTAAAACTTACCTGATCTGCTATGTCCTCGGCTGTAGACACATATTCGTTGGGAATTTGCATTTTTCGAAGCCGTTTCACTAGCACATTCACTAAAAAATGAAATTTCACTGCTGTCGGACCGTCACGTCAGTCTTTCGCTGTCGAATGACGTGTGGACAGTTGGAAGACACTTCCTGCTTAACTAATTATCTCTTAAGTATTTAAGAATTAGCTAACGACATATAGTTAATGATAGACATTACAAAATATTTGAAATAATATTAAAATTTCCTTTCGTGATAACTTTATAACTTTTATATAGATTTAGCATTATAAAATTGAAAATAAACAGGATGTTTTGATTTTTTTATCTAGATTGTGAGTTATAAATGTCAAAATTATTGATACGTTTTGTTAACACATTAGATTATATTCCTAGGATACTGTCCTGACCACAGTACACTAATACCCATCCTGACATGAGTAGGTTTAAGGTCATCACACACTATACCGTCACGGTAAAGGCACCGCTCCAACCCAGCAATTAAGTTATCATTCAAATCTGAGCGTTAAAACGTAGTCGTATAATATATTTTATAATGTCAATGAGGATCATTCACATAAGAAAATATTAGATTTCTAAATATAAGAGCGTATGCGCTATAACATTCTGATCATTTCGTTTTTTAAATGACACAAATTCAACAAGAAATGACAAAGTTATTAAAGTTTTCTGTTCGGCTATTTCGAAACGCTTGCTCGGAGCTGCGCTTGGTATGATGACGTCACACGTCGCGAATCGCGCCCTCCACTCGTGCAAAATCGCTAGTTTGGCCAGTTTGGTTCAGATTATTCACCATTTCGCTTATGTCGTGGCATGTTAATTATTTAGTTTTTACTATAATTTGATTTTATATTATTAGTATAACAGTATTTATATTGATAGTGAGTATCTATTGATATCTAAATAGATACGAGTAGGTAGATACCTATTATGGAGGTCGGTTTTGTAGGGATAAAATGAAAAGGTAAGTAAGTCCATACCTACCTACTCCTACTAAGTACCTAAAATAGGTATCTAACTACCTACTTACCCACTTTAACTGCGTGTTCTGAGGATGAGATTTTTCTGGATTATTTAAATCATTCAAATATTATCTCTAACAAGTGCAAAGCACAAACCGAACAGCATGTTTTTCGCAGGAAAAAGAAAATGCTTGTTTTGCGTACCGAGCCATCAGTTTGAACAAGATAAATCTTTAGCTATACACGAAGTTGACTATGACGAAAACTATTGTTTGACCATTTCATCCGAATGGGAGAGGATACAAATAAAACAATACTCAACAGTCAGTAACAGGCGTCGGGCGGCAGGCGCGCTTTCACACATAATCACAGATCGCGTTTATCACATGACAAAATCACCTGCCCGCTCAGGGCATTTTTTGTTATGGTATAGGGGGCAAACGAGCAGACGGGTCACCTAATGGTAAATGACTACCGCCGCCCATGGGCACCTGTAACTCAAGAGTCATAAGTGCGTTGCCGCTCTTTAAGGTGGGAGAAGGGGGAGAGGGGGGACGAGTGGGAAGAGTGGAAGGACGGGAACAGGGAAGAGGGAAGGGTCTCCGGTAACCTCACTCACGCGGCAAAAAGCAATGCAAGCATTGCTTCACTGCCGGTTTTCTGTGAGGCCGTGGTATCACTCTGGTCGAAAAATCCTCTTAGTAACATCGCGGTGGTGGTCTGAGTACAGCCCTGGGCTCGAATATCCTTGTGTTCAATTGTTTATTTGAGTAGGTAGGCATGAATGAACGAACATCAAAGCTATCCGCGGAAATGCAAATGCTTAAATTAAGAATTTAATTGCTTTAAGAAATGATAGAAACGATGCACAATACGTAGGTATATTATACTCCATACGGTCAGTGGATCTATTGATCTATGAATTTTAGCTGTTTGACATGCGCAGTGCACCTTTTTCATACTAAATTGTCTACTGTCCATCGAAACTGCTAACTTTACGAATGATTAGCACTAGACCCGTTGACCATATTGTACCTACTGATATTAAGTAGATACTCTGGCTAGGATACTGTAGGTACCTACTTACGTCAAAATGATCTTCGCAACAGTACCTATGAATCACTTCGGCATGACAGAGGAGTTTTGTCATCTCTCCGCATTGCTTTACACCATTTTTTTTATTATTTGTGCATCTTTCGGCACAGTCAAAAAAAGCTTATTAGGTGTATTAACACTTGTATTTTTGCATTTTGGGACAATGCAAAACTTATCTGACGGCATTATCACTTTAAACATAATCTGAAAAATCAGCAACTGTTACACTAACTGCGCTAGATTAAACGCTTACCAAGCTGGCGACGCGAAGGCGACCCGCCACTTTTGCCGATACGCGATGAATGACGTCACAGCGTTCACGGTTTTTCTCGCGAGCGTTTTTTAAGTTAGTGCACTAAAATCTCTGTATCTTGGTCACTTTTAATCCGATAAAAAAAAATTAAACACAGTATTTATTGTTTTTTTTATAGCTATAAATCTGCATACTTAACAAAAAACGTGACTGATCCTCATTGTGCGTGCATACAGCGCGCCAACTGTGAGCCGCCAGCGAAAAATGTTCACGTCGTGTTTCACATGAAGACGATGAAATTAGCTTGCACCTCGAAGACAGAGCGCGGACTGCGAGCTTGCACCAGCGGTAGCCTCAATTTCAGGCCGCGGCGCCATGCTGCAGCTGTGCCATTGCAGTGCCGTTATAGTGTGTGATGACCTTTAGAGTTAATTTAAATTTTCTTCTATTATTTTTCTGGTTTTCTATATTCACTGTCTAACACTTAGTTTAAGAAATACTATTCTAGGCTATACTATACTTCCCACGTTAAACATAGGCTTCACAGGCATTTTATAATCACCATTTTTTGGATCAAAAAAATGATTAGACCTGTAGGTCCTGTAGGGCTTTGAAAAATAAAATAAACCCTATTTTAGAAAGTCGTGATTTTTTATTATTTTACAGCTCCCTATTTTTTAGGTTACACCTAAGAGCAATAATTACTAGGTTACACACTTTGCTTAAATGATTCAAAGTTAAAGTCAGCAGCTTCGTTTGCAAAACGTTTCAAACGTCACATAGTATAAAAATTATCTTGTCAATAGTATATTATCTGTTTAATTATTTAGATTGCTTTGTTAAACAAAGTGTGAGAAACTTTTACTCGTTATAGAGTATGTACCTATATACGTATTATTTAATGTTTCTGTTAACATAAACGAACAATTTAGTTTAAACATAGTAATATTATATTGAACGAAAATAACCTATTTTGTAGATAATGCTTGAAGTAACTTGCAATGACCGACTTGGGAAGAAAGTTCGAGTGAAATGCAATCCAGACGACACCGTTGGAGATCTTAAAAAATTAATAGCAGCTCAGACCGGGACTCGGTACGACAAGATTGTCCTCAAGAAATGGTACACAGTGTTCAAAGATCATATCAAGTTGTCTGATTGTATCCTTTTCGAAAAATATCTTAAACAAGTTGCTAGGACAATTTTCAATATATTCAGTCAGGATCACAAAGTTTCCCTCTTAAGTTACGCCACAGACGTTGGTAGTAGAACTATTTATGATGTTTCACCATGAGCTTTTAGTCAATTCGGTCCGATATATAACTTTGCTACTAGCTGTATTGGTAATGCAAAGGGATTTTTCAATTAAATAAAATGTATTTATACGATTTGCTCAAATGTGAATGTATTTACAAGCCGGATTGAAATATTTACCTTATTTCTGTTTTTTTTTTATATTTTTATAATTGGTATAAATAGTACTTCCAACATATCTTCATCAAAAAATGTTTGAGTAAAAGTAATAACAGGTCTTGATTATACCTGTTAGACCTGTTTTTACTTTAACTAGCAACCACCAGTTGCATCAATTACCCTAGCACATACATGCTTCGGCTTCCTACTTCTTGCACTTCTCTTGACATATCATTCCCTTTGAGGCCTCTCAACTCATGTCTAAGATAATGTTCCCAGCATAATACTCTACTACTATTGACATGAAAGTTTCCTTAACTTTTTTCTCACAGATGAAATTCATGATGGCATGAATCTGGAACTTTACTACCAATAACAATGACAAGAGGGAGTCTTAACACAATGAGTAATATTATTTTTATTAATTTTATATTTAAGTAAATTAAGCTAAATAAATATTTGTTGTTTAATTTTTTTATTAATAGATTGTGTGTCCCCACAATAACACCCAAGCCTTACTTGTCTGTATATTTCACTTTTATGGTGTAAATATGAGTTTATATTTAAGGCTTCATAACAAATAGGTAAATAGACAAAAGTGCAGTTGTTAACAAGGGAAAAAATGTGAATAAAAGCTAAACCAGTTGATTATACGAGGCTGGATTGCATGCTTGTTTGCATACTGGTAAGACTTTCCCAGTGGTTTGACTTAGAAAGTTGGAAAGGGAAAGGTTATATGGAGGCTATTGACCAGGAGTTAATTATAGTTCAATATTGCCTGCCCCAGCATTGACTTCTCACTCATGTTGAGTGTAATCCCTCAGGCACCTCGTGAGTTTTTGTTATGAAAGGTATTAAAGGTTAAGTAATTTCTGGCACAAGGAAAACAATCTTGAAGGTTTATGTCTGTCAGCCGAAGTCTGGAGTCTGACGTTAAGTGGAGGGTCATGTCTAACAGTAGGACAATTTATTTATAAAATGTAAACATGGTCCATAGTGAAAATTTTTATTTTTAGGAGAAAGTCAAATAAATTTCCAGTGTTGATTGATGTAACTGTTTATAAAACTGGTATTACTGAAAAGGAACCAATGGTCTCATTCACTATTTTTAACAGTTAACAAAATGGCTGTTTGTATGTTTCACAATAGGGCATTTGTATCAGTGTATTAGTCTGACATCTGTTAAAAGTAAGTGGAAACAGAATAAGGATTTTCTGCGGAGTCTACTATTAACCCTTGACGGAGGTAGGTCATGCCAACGTTCAGTACTTTATAGGTACCTAAAAAGTGCTGACTTTTCATCTAAGATGTTTTTATAGGCTTTTCATATATATAAATGTACTCTGTAGTTTTATGGTGTAGAGGGCAAACAAGCAGACAGGTTACATGATGGTAAATGACTACCGCTGCCCATGGGTACCTGCAACTAAAGAGTCGCAAGTGCGTTGCCGGCCTTTAAGGTAGGAGTAGGGGAAGAAGGGAGAGGGAAGGCTTAGGGCCTCCGGTAACCTCACTCACTCGGCAAAAAGTAATGCACTACTTCACTGCCGGTTTTCTGTGAGGCCGTGGTATCATTTCGGTCGAGCCGGCCCATACGTGCCAAAGCATGGCTCTCCCACGAATAGTTTTCAATATGATATATTTTAGTTTATGCGAATAGTGAGGTTCTGACTTGACTGGTGTCGTCAAATGTCTAAACTCTAAACAAGGGTTGCCACCGGGGTACGCAACTGCCATATAATCGGGTCAAACAAAAATATGCATAGAAAATGCTGTCATCTATCCATTACCGTACCTAAAACTAAAACTTAGTTTTCAGTTTAAGTTCATAGATGGCACTTTACTATTTTTATAAATTATCGTAAGAAAATACAGAAAAATAAAAAAAGTCTTAATTAAATTAAATTTGAAGAGAATATAAACACTATATAATTACTTCCATGTAATTTATAATTAAATAATATTAAACTAAGATGTTCTTAGTCATTGATATTAAATTAGTTTCTGGGTATTTTTGACAGAAGACTGATTGATGTTGATTCGGTTACCCCTTTTTACAAACGGTTTCAAAATTTGATAACTACCTATTGTGTTTTGGTATTTTTACGACGAAATTCTGGACTGTGCTTGTTTTGTGATATTCTTCTTCTTGAAACGTTTGACCCTGCTTATCCCTTGGACTCGTGCTATCCGTCTTATACGATCGACTCTGCTATTCTTTACTGGACATTGTTTACGTGTGAATTTGGATATTGAAAGTGCAAGAGGTACCACATACAAACAAATTAAAATAGTACCTTCAAATTTATCGTTCCTATCTTTTACCCAACTTCTCTTGCGTTTTTGAAGATTTTATCAAACCGACGTCTAAAAAATTTTTTTCTGGATGGTAGGTACCCTATGTCCTTTTCTGTACCATTGACAACGTGTACCCAAAACTTTATAATGATTTGTTGAGTAGTTAAGTCGTGAAAGCGTTACAAACAGTTCCAGTTACAGTTAAAATTAGCGACAGTTGAGTTAGCATTAAAAATATAGTATTTTTCGTACTATATTATTGTTCTATAATATTATAGTACAATTATTGATCAAAATATAGTACGGGTGGCAACCCTACTCTAAATACATGCCATATTTGTATACGTATGTATAACAAATGTTACTAGGTTTAAAATACCACTGTATCTGTTTTAAAATTGAGATGATTGAGATCAGATAAAGGCTTATCACGGTCACTATTCACTCTACTTAGGTATTATCACGTATTATACCAACATTACTATTATATTACAGACTTCAATCTAAATTAGTTCCATTGCTAATAGATGGCGTTTACTAAAAAAGTGCTCTTGCCAGCTGGGTACAATAAGCAGTCCAAAAACGATCATCCGGCATGAAATGCTGAATCATCATGCTGCTCGAAGGACCTATTGACAGTCTATCATGCAGCATGATAATTCGCTTGGTATAATCATTTCATTCAGTCGATATAGGTATTACAGTGATGTGGTCTTCTTGGCTGGTATGGAAATGACTTTGTCAAAGGCAGATTTATAAATAAATAAGTTTATAAAT
The DNA here is from genome assembly GCA_963859945.1 of Euplagia quadripunctaria. Lineage (NCBI taxonomy): Eukaryota > Metazoa > Arthropoda > Insecta > Lepidoptera > Erebidae > Euplagia > Euplagia quadripunctaria. Next base: position 2,424,145 of record OY982560.1, on the reverse strand, counting down.
ATAAAAATTAAAGGAATTGTCAGTCAACTGTCAGTATGTAGAATGCATGTCTTTCACATCAATCAATACAATTCAACTGTCATGCATGCATGACAGCACGTAACGCATGTCGTGCCGCATGATCGTCTAGAAACCGCTTTAGAGAGTAGAGAGTTACCACCAGGGCCAGGCCATATTTTGAAGTCTTCGCTTTTTATGATTTTAAAATAGGAATAAAACTCAAATTTTTCTTTCTTGCCATAATGGAAAATTTTAATAATACTTCTTACGTTTTTTTAAGTGGCAGGCCCCTAATCTAGCTCGGTAGTATTTCCGTTGTTTATTGTCATTCAATTGATATGCAATGATTGCAATTTGCAATCATTCATTTCATTCATTCGGTATCCGCCATTGTGGTTTGTTTTGTCGAATGGTGTTAAAATAATTTATAAATTAAAATTGATTTATTGAATATACATACTTTACTATTTTATCTTTAATGAAAAGGTGCTATTAGCATTTTAGTTATAATTTGTATTATAAGTGTAGTGGGTTAGTATTAAGATGACGGATGTCGAAGGTGAGTATCGTGCCAATATTTCTGTGAATTAAACTAGAGCTTCGTGACTAATGTTTCTTGAATTTCAGAGTTCAATCAGCAAAAGCCCGCCAAGACGGGCAAACAGCATAATGTATTACCGATATGGGGTAATGAACAGACTATGAACCTGAACCCACTAATATTAGCAAATATACAGGGCTCTAGCTACTTCAAAGGTAGGTAAGCAAACATACCAACGTACAGGAGATTGGACTTCGTTTGTTCCACATAATTATTTTTATTTCATTTGCAATTGTTTTTACATTACATGAAAAAAATATTCCTAACACTTTTAATTTATTTTTGAGTATTTTTATGTAAAATTATAAACACAATCAACATTAAAAAGGTGACAAAACTTCTCCTTTTGAAGTCTTCATTGTTTTAAAAAAGTAAATACCATGGTAATATTGTGTTGTAAATTTTTTTGCTATTATAATACATCATATACTTCAGTAGTTCATGGGGTTTTATGAATTAATTCCCAATTATCATTATCTGCAGTGCATCTATTCAAGCTGAAGACATACCATGAGGTGGTGGATGAGATCTACTATCAAGTCAAGCACTTGGAGCCATGGGAGCGTGGTAGCCGCAAGACTGCTGGCCAGACTGGCATGTGTGGTGGCGTGAGTATGTGCAACAATGTTGTATTCGTTACTTTTTATTATCTTTAGTCCTTTTTAATCATTGCTGCTCCTCCTAATCTCCACAGACAATATTTTGGTCTGTAAGGTCTATAGATGATTTAATCCCCAAAAAAAAAACTTTTGATGGATGCAAATACAATCTCTGATGCATAAGTTTTCTTTATGTGGAAATCTCCTTGATAGAAGATATCCCTAGATTGATAATATAAACCAAAAGTAAAGGACAGATTCTCTTTAAAAAATATGTATATTGTAACTACATAATACATAGTATTATTTGTAATTAGTTCATTTTGTACATATTTAATATATTTGTATGCCAACCACGGTTAAACATGTTGTACTATACAAAACATTTTCCATCCATGTGCATGACTAACACATGTTTAACAAATAAAAGTTATTATTATTATTAAATTTTAATAATTCTAAGTATTAAGTTTGTCAAATATGCATGTTCAAGTTTGTAAATTTATCCTATTGTGACAGCCAGTCACAGTCACAAAGATATCTGGGTATATTTTTAAGTCATGAACATTTGTACATTAATGAAGCTATTGACAAGTTTTGCATAAAGTAAAAAAATGTGGAATTATTTTAAGGATCAATTCCTTCAATATACACTGATTAAGGTTGACAGTATTTGGTAATTGACAGTATTTTTCTATTGTTCTATAGGTACGAGGTGTAGGTGCAGGTGGAATTGTGTCTACAGCATTCTGTCTACTATACAAGCTGTACACCCTAAAGCTGACTCGTAAACAGGTCAACGGACTGTTGCAACACACTGACTCACCCTACATTAGAGCACTTGGTAGGTACGACATTTAAAATCTATTTTCTAAACTATAATTGTTAAATTTAAACGAATTTAATCGCATTTTGATTCGAATTTAATATTTGAAGTATCGTTACCTTACAGTGTAATGAAAAATGTCCAACAGTCTGAAAAAGTCCAGAAACGGCGAAATTATGCCATCTGTATTATCCATAGATAACCAGAGTATCAAAATGTTAGAGCTTGTTAAGGGCTCTTTTGTATACAGTTCACTAATCAGCAAACTGCAGTAACATCCTCATATTCTAATAACTTTAAGCAAGCAATTCTTCTTTGTATTTAGATGAGGTTTTGCTTTAAAAGTTTATCATCTATATATGTGTCTTTCCTGAAGAAACGTGATTTTACAACAGTAAAAACGTGAAGCTCGTTCGCTCAGGTACTAGTATTACTAATGAGGTGATATAACAAATTCATATTTTACTCGCCTATCATTTATTGCCTTGTTGAAAGTGAGTGAAATTGACCCACTTTTCGCGCACTCTTTTGTATTTAGCATGGCGACGCGCTGACTGGTCGTACGGATACTACACAATGTGAGTTACGATAATCGTAACCTAAAAGTGAGACCAAATGTTTTAAATAATATTGGGATATGATAGCCTTATCATATCCCAACATGTATAAGGTGAATAGATATTATTATGTAAGATGTGTCTGAAACATTAATAAAATTAGCAGCCAGTCAAATGTCTACAAAACAAGCACATAAATAAAAAAATTAAAATACCTCCGACTTAAAAATCCCTTCAATAGTTAGAGAAAAGCTTTTATTGTTTTTGAATTATATATAGCTAAGAACAAAACAACTAAGTCAAAATCAGTCTTTAGACATACACACAGATACACACGTTAAACTTATAACACCCCTCGTATTTACGTGGGGGTTAAAGAATAACTGGATAACAGATCTGACCCTTGAGCCCGACAAAGAATTTAGAAAATCAGTTGCGTGCCTAAGTAGACCAATGCGTTTCACGTTTTTAATAAAGGTTAGTTGTTCATAGTTCTACTTTCACTTGCTAAGAAAAAACGACTTCTCAAAATTTTGTTGAAATTGCTTTTATGATTTCTACTGTGTAGTAGAAAAAATAACTATTTACTGATCTGACCATGGCGACACCAGCTGTTGGACCTTGAATTTTTTACAATAGTCGAGAAGTCGCCCAACAGAGAAGTACTTTAGTCTTCTTATTAGGAGATAAGGCCAGTTTAGTTTTGGATGACACGATTATGCACCTTTAAATCTTATTATTATACTACCTTACATTCTGGTGGAGTTGGAGAGATATGTAGATTAATTGGTTATTTGGGCAGGGTTCATGTACATCCGCTACACACAGCCACCACAAGATCTTTTCGACTGGTATGCAGACTACCTAGACGATGAGGAAGAAGTTGACCCTCGCGCTGGTGGCGGGGGTTCCACTACGATCGGAGCACTCGTGCGACAGATGCTCATCAAGCTTGACTGGTTCAGTACACTTTTCCCGAGAATTCCAGTCCCGATACAGAAGCAGATTGAGCAGAAGTAGGTAACTTGTTCTCTTTTGGATATTGTCATATTTTTTAACTTCTCAAAGTATGTCCCATTGTCTTATTAAAAACTCTTGATAGTGCATTGAATACAATTGTGAAGTTCTTTAATGCTGTGCTTGATCAACTTTGTTTAGTGTAAGTGAAGTAATACCTACATATTTTGATAACTATAAATGGTAAAAACACAGTAAAAAAGAAATGTAGGTATGACTGAACGATTTCACTAATTATAGTGTAATTCAGGCATTCCCACGCTGAGACACGATCATAGTAATAATTTCTTAGTAATAGTTTAATATTATACTTTGCTAATAGTGTTTACCTTTCCTAGTATAATAAGAGGCGTATATTCCCTACCAATTAATAAAAAGCACCGTACAACATTTTGTTAAAATTGCATGGAACTCCGGTAGACTTAAAAAAACAAAACTGATGCTATTGCGAAAAATATACTTAAAGAAAACCAATATAAAGTATACGCGACAGAGAGAATCAACTCAAAAATTTATATCTACTGATGATTATATATAATGATTCATATATAAGGTGAAAGCTTTATATGTTACTGACCTCATGTGTATTTTTATCAGGAGACCAGCAAATATTATTTCTACTGAGTGGAAGTAACAAGTTAGATCTTCAAAATGTCGACAATGTTCATTAGCCGGGCAGTTTACATGTTTGAAACGAATATCTTATGTACCTACATATGTTAGACTTGCAATTATTTTCTGTAAATAATCAATTTCTTTTTAGAATTCGCAACAATGGAGATTCTGCTATCCTGCTATTTTGCGCAATCGATCACCAGGAACTTGTTTTGTTTAATTGACTACAGGAATGTATTAACGTTCAATTGATGCCCATATACTTATTTTCACACGTTCATAATCAAGTCTTCTTAAATACTAGGCTAGGGGAGCACAACAGGCAATCTGCGGCTTCAAAACCGGTGGCGAATTTCAGCAGCCGTGGAGCTGGCAGTAACAATGCTGGTGCTTATAATCCTGGCAGAATGGATTCTGACAGAAGAGAACACGACGACAGAGACAGACGAGATTATAGTGATGGCGACAGGTAAATATGCCAATTTGTTTTGGCCAATTTAAGGTGCATGCATTAATGACATGGCAGCTGTAGGGTAATGGTTAGAGTAGGCCATCTTCGTTACACGCAATAGGTGAGTCTTGGACATTGTCAGAATAATAACTTCAGATTTATTCTACTAATAGTAATAAATACAAACATGGTTTCTTTATTGTTTGAAAAAGAAAACAAAAAGGCAATAACTTTTAATAACACGCAAGGTTGCACAGCTATGTGTCGTATTTCTGAATAGTGGTGTCTATATATTTTGAGAACATATTAAAACTTTATCCACTGTGAATTTGATTTATATAAACAAAGGACCATGTTAACTTTTTCGCAGGTACTCAAAAGATAGAACACGTTACGACGACAGGAACAAAGACAGAGAACGTGAGCGTGACAGGGACAGAGATCATGGAGAGCGGTCAGACCGCACAGATCGCGACAAGGATCGGCGGGACCGTGACCGTCGAGAACGACATCGCGGCGACCGCTCTCGATCGCGGGACCGCCAACGCCATCGGTCGCGCTCCAAAGACCGCCGCTATAGATAATGAATGAATGTCTTTACGAAAGAATAAATGTTCTAAATTCTGAAATTCTGTTTTATTCCCTTGTAATTTATTTTCTAAAGTTTACAACTGTCCAAACAAGTTATCACTACATATTATAAAACAGAGGCCCCGCGTTCGCGATAAACTGAAAAACTACTGAACGGATTTTCATGCGGTTTTCACTAATAGACAGAGTGATTCATGAGGCAGGTTTAGGTGTATAATTTGTTAAGATTTTGTGTAAATTTATTGAAATATGTTTGTGATTGTTGAAGATGTTTCTGCTATCCGTGCGAAGCCGGGGCGGGTTGCTGGTAGGTAATAGAAGTAGTTTGTTACATCAAGTGCATTGACGGCCATATAACTATATATTATGTGAAAATAGTTATATAAATATATTATTTTATTATGGACTCTATCCCGCGCAAGAATCAGCGCAGGAATTCCGCCAATGTCAAGTGTTTTATAATTATACAAGTTAAATAACAAAAACGTAAAAAAATGGACGTCTATTTGTCCATCTTGAAAAAAAAAAAGCCGTGGAAATGGTTTCTACAGGTTTGGCATTCCTGGATTTGCAAACGCCTATTGGGCCACCTTTTTGGGAATGGTTTGCTACCTTACTGGTATAAAAATATAACTTTTAGGTGTATTACGATAGGTACAGTATATTGGGTAATCTTCTTTAAGAAAGCAATCGTGTTGTCTTTACGCGACTTGAAAGACACTGATTATGAACACATGCAATATTTGTTGCAACACCAACATCCACAGACAGTAAATAAAAAAAAGTATTGTAAATGATCTCTTTTAATTTTTGGGAAAATTTGCAAATACAATGTTATTGAAACAATTGACAAGCTTATAGCTAACAATAAATAGAGAATGAATTAAAAATAATTTAGATATTTATAAGACATCTGTGCAAATTGTAACAGCTGTGTTGCGTCATTCTAAGCTGCAGCGCCTTTCACATTCTCCTGTTGTTCAAACTTTGGGTACTTTTCCTCCACATTGGCCCAAGATATCTTACTGTTAGCCAGGTCTCTAACAACAATAGGAACTTCAGTCAATGGCAGTCTTACTTGTCCCATGCTATCTCTTTCTCTCAATGTGACACTATGTGGTTCCTTCATTGTATCAAAATCAACTGTAATAGCATATGGGACACCCAATTCATCAGTTCTTGCGTATCTGCGGCCAATAGAGCCCGAGGAGTCATCGACTTTATGGGATACATCTACGGTCGTTAATTCTAGAGACAATTCTCTGACAAAAGGTTGGAACTCAGTATTACCACTAAGTGGCAAGACGGCACATTTCATCGGCGCAACTGCCGCTGGCAACGCAAAATAGGTCCTCTGCTCATCTCCATCTCTCATCTTGAAGTTATGTTCCAAGATGCTGTAAAGAATTCTGCCAATACCAAAGGAAGGTTCAATGACACTGGGGATGATTTCTTCAACATGAACTGTTTTTTGAGATTTCTTTACACTGACAAGTTTTGGTGTCAGCTTGTAGTCACCAGTAGGAGTAGAAAGTACATATTCTCCATCACTTTCTAACTTAGCTTCTAGTTCTTCTAAACTTGAAGAATTCATTGCTGCTAGTTCATCATTGATAACCTTGGCCTCTTTTTTGAACTCTTTGCCTATGGCAGCTTTGTTAGGAACAGCTTCAACAACTTCAATTTGTTTAGGAGCTGGCAATTTCTTCTCTGCTGCTAGCCTAATGCCAGTTGCTTTGGTATGTTGGGTTAAGTCATAAGCTGATCTATCAGCACAGCCTACACATTCTACCCAGCCGTAGCTTGTAAGGCACTCAGCATCCCAGCAGTCACAGGCGTAGTGGGCCATCTCATTGCCCATGTGTTGCCTAAACCTCAACTTCTTGGGGTCTACACCAATAGCCAACATATACAAGTGTATCCTAGCCATAAAGTAACCAAGACTCTCATTATTGACAATGCCTTTGGAGACAGCATCACCAATTGTCATGATTTCAGCAGGTTTACCCTGCTCCTGATTATTGGCAGAGTAAAATAACATTTGGGTATCTTTTACAGATTCAAATTTAGGATGGTCTTTTGTGTCACAAAAGTGTTCAATTTCACACATAGTGAACTCTCTGACCCTAAGTAGGCCTGAACGGGGTGAGATTTCATTCCTGAAAGAGTTACCAACCTGAGCAGCAGCAAAAGGAAGCCGGCCTTGATTGAATTCCAACAGACGTTTGAAGTTAACAAAGATACCCTGAGCAGTTTCTGGCCTTAGGAAGCCTTTCACCAATCCACTAGGCCCAATTTGAGTGTTGAACATGAGATTGAACTCAATTGGTGGTGTAAGCTCATTGCCACTTATAGGAGACTTCATTTGGAACCTTTTCATGAGTGCTTCCATCTCAGCAGCAGTCATGCCATCAAGTTTTACAAGAATATCTTCAATCTCTACTTTTAACTCTGCTGTAGTGTTTTTCTCACTTTTTATTTTTTCAAGATGGGCTTTTATCAAGTGGTCCAACCGGAAGCATTCTCCAGATTTCACATCTTTTGTCATAAGGTCGGCAAACCGTTCCACATGGCCAGATGCTTTAAGAACTGGTTCAGGTGTCAAAATTGAGCAGTCTACCTCCAACATTTGTTCTTGAAGAATGAAGTACTTTCTCCAAAGTTGGATCATGTTGCTTTTGAGAGCACAGCCCATAGGGCCGAAATCAAATTGTCCAGTAATACCACCATAGATTGCAAAGGACTGGTCATAGAAGAACCTCCTTTTGATAAGGTCTTCCATTTTAGCACGATCAAACAGCTCCTCCGTAGGGGCGAGACTTAGTTCTTTATCCTCTAAAACTTTTTTACGACTCTTCAATTCAGCTACAGCTTTCTTGATGTCAATTTCTGGGGCTTTCTCTTCTTTCAGTTTTCTTACTAAATCACCCTGTTCCTTGACTAAGGCCCGAAGTGGCGCTAGAATTTCTTCGACTTTAGGGTCAGCCATAATTATTTCTCTGAGAGGATTTGGTATTTTAATTTTCCTATGAAGTTTATTGCTGCCCCACTGCAGATCGTGAAAAAATTTGAATTGTTTGATAACAATAGGACGATATTTACTAAAAAGACTACACTTATACACTAATGCTACTACGGTTCTCATTTAACTAAGCAAGCACTAATTTTGTAACTTTTAATACTGCTCCATCTGGCAGCCGGTAACAAGTTTTTGATCGCGTGGTAGATGACGAAATCGTGATATTTTACTAGAACAAGAAAGTCCAACAATAATGACGTATTCGCGTCAATGATAGCATCATAAACATAAGGTAAGGTCAATACAATACTATTGAGCATTCTCTGTTGTGTAAAAGAGATAGGCTAAAATTTACGCTGCACATGGGCATTTGTCTGACAGATATCGAAATGAACACGAAAAATGTCGCTTTTGACAATATTTGCACACGTTCGTAAAGAGGCAATTCAAGCACATCTTATTCTTATTATGTTTAATATCATTTATTCATGTTGTGTACTTAAAAACACACGGAATAGGTAATACGGAGACAACACTAAAACATTTTAAATTAATTGCTATAAGACATTTAATTTAGAGCAATATCAATGGTTCAAACTTTCTTTTAAAAAGTAATAAATAAGAAAATTGGCATTAAGGAAAATACTGGCAACATCGATATCGTATATCTCTTTCTTACTTTAAATCACTGCGTAAATGATTGCGAGATGAAGCGTGATAGGAATAGTTTTAATTATTTGTTTTCTTTTTCAAATATTTCAGTTTTGACAGCACAAAGGAGTCGGCCATTTTATTACTGATTGTCGAATGGGGGGTGAAGCTGAGGCTTAGCGCCCAGTGTAGCGTTGTTGTATTTTTATTGGATTATTTTTCTAAAGATCCGTTTTAACCACGTACAAAACAGTATACGTATTTAGTGTAAGTTTAGGTGTATTTATGTATTGAGTCGGAAGAGCAATGGACGATCCGAATAGAATGATGGCGCACGGCGGTGGGCTCATGGGGCCTCAGGGCTACGGCTTAGCTGGAGGCGAAGGAGCCCCAGCTGCTGGTGAGGGCGAAGCGCGTAAGCAGGATATTGGTGAAATATTGCAGCAGATCATGAACATTACGGATCAGAGCCTTGATGAAGCGCAAGCGAGAAAACACACGCTTAACTGTCACAGAATGAAGCCTGCCCTATTTTCAGTATTGTGTGAAATTAAAGAGAAAACAGGTATGTGAAATGTTGTTGTTTTGTTATATTAATAGTTCTCAAGTGTATAGGGTAATGGTTATTTGATATAGTAGTAGTGTTATGAAGTTTCTATGAATATTTAATGTGTAATTGTGGTCAATTTTACACTATAGCTAAGGAAGGGGGAAACATTGCATTGCTTTACAATTGCGTGATTATCTATCAAAATATTTAACTTTAAAATAAAGGATAATGACCAAAAGTGGTACCAATATTTCTCACGCATCAAACTCAAACTATTGTTGTAATTATTTTCACCGTTTTATACAACAATTTGCGTCAGGAATATGGTTTGTGAACAGGGGATATAATTTTAAAATAAGCGTTGTTAGTGACATTCCCTTCCTGTCAATCATGATTTATAGTTCCAGTATTTTCACTACAAAAGTTGTTAAAAAATAGATATAATTAGTTGATATAGTATAGTATATCACTGCATTTTTTAATAATCGTAAACGGCAACACTACCCTTGATTTAGATTTCTAAATTCCCACATACACTGTCTGCAGTCATGTGGGTATGTCAAATATTTCAGATTTATTGTTTAAATGTTGGAAATTTAAACAAACAAAAATTGGATTTTGTACTCTGCACTTGTAACCCATGTTAACTTGTAACATGCACCTTATTATGGACCTGTCTGAAATGTCAGCCTCCTATTAAGACTAGACAGAATTATCAGACATAAAATTCTGCATTCACAATATTAGAAAAAACAAATATTTTTACCACTTTACCTCCACAATCGTGTAATAAAATGACATTTCATTAGTTTTGAATCGCTCACAAATCATTACTAAACATTAAAGATAAGCTAAAGCATACGAAGATCAAAATATGTAATGATGAATCTAAATTTATGCGTTCAACCTAATGCAATAGACAAATATTTAAGATAAATATAGAACTTTAATCTTACTTGATGTGTCCGAAAGTGCTAATTTGTCAGTTACAAATTTTGATGGTGCAAATATGCAGCCGCCCACCGAAAATTAGCAGAATCGTGTAAAAGTTTACACAAGTGCAGGAATTATTCTCGTCACGTCAAATGCAATTATTTGCCGTAAACTTAAACATGGGTTATGAGTGTAGTGTATGAAATCCAATTTTTGTTTAGTTAATGTGTTCCAAAGAAGTTTACCACCATACCATTAAACGGATACAATCTTTAGAGGAGGAATGTGATGGAAATGTGCCTAATACATTGAAAACCGCTTGAATGAATGCCACAAAATCAAAGCTAATAAACACAGAGAGACACATCTAAGAAAAACAATAATGCTAGATACTATTCTATAGATCTGCAAAAGGTGATAGCAAAAGTAAAAGATCCCTTCTTTTTGAGCTGTCTTTTGCTTTCAATTTAACATTTGCCCCATAATGGCAAGTATTAACAGCACTTGTACACTTTGGCATACAGCTTGGTGCGATAATTGTACTCATAACCCATGTTAACTTGTATTAATAATTAGGTTTGATTTCTCTGCATTTATTGAAGTGGTTTTCAATGTGTTAGGCACATTTCGTTCCAATTACAAACCACTTAGATGATTTTGATGTTATGAACAGATTGTGTTAAAGTTTTCTCCATTAACAAAACAAAATTAACAACAGATATTCAACAATATTTTATTATGTACCATTGAGGAGTTCCCTCAACTGGATTCCGCATCCATCATCATATCAACTACAGGTCTCCATCATGTTGTAGTGTCATTAGAACTACATAAATGTGTGCTAAGTTTCAACAAAATCAGTTTACAGGTTTAAGTCAATGGGTGAACAATCATTCATCATTATTTTCTTCCCTTATGGTTGAAATTTTTTTTTGAATATCCAATAAAATTAAGAACTATCAAAATGGAACTATCCTGTAAAAAGTAATACATTAAAAAAAAAATTCTGTTTTTTCGTTGGTTAAAAACCTAACAGGGGGTACTCTTGCTAGGTTTGTCAATGTTATTTGCTAGGTTTTTACGCTATTTTGCATTACGACTGGAGTACTTGCTAGGTTATTCAATTATCAAAGTCTCATTTCTAAGGCTTTTTTAGACATTTTGAGATAATGCAAATCAATGCTTTATAGCTTACTAAACTACAAAATGCAAATACCCCTTTTTTGCTGGTCTGTGTCCCTTAGTAGGTTTTGAATTGCAAAAAATTTATTGGTTTAATGTTTGCAAAAAAAGTGCACATTGCCATTCTGACCAATATTATTTTTACTCAATTCCATTCACCTTTTTATCACCTAACATTAAAAATGCTTAAGTCTATCACCTTTTGTCACTCACACCTTACTCATACCTTACTCACCACAAACCAACATTTTATCCAGAAACAGTTTTTATTTGTATATAGTAAATTTAATTTTGTTTTTGTGTAGTCCTATCCCTCCGCAACACGCAAGAGGAAGAGCCTCCGGATCCCCAGCTGATGCGCCTTGACAATATGCTGATCGCAGAGGGTGTTGCTGGACCTGAGAAAGGTGGAGGGGCCGGTGCTGCTGCATCAGCATCTGCTGCGGCAGGAGAATGGGGTAAGTATTGTTATATATATATGTTCCACCTTAATGTAACTGTTAATACAAGGGTGCGTTTTTAAGTCCGCAGAATGGAGGGGATGGGAGTTAGTGGTGGGGATATTTTTAGCCGTAACGTGTTCCCTGACTCAATATTAGTATAAATACCAAGTTTTATCTTAATTGGGTCATTAGTCTTTGAACTATCGCTGATCAAGCAACTCAATCGGGAAGAAAACTGAAAACATGGAGAAAATCGAACACCGCGCCGTTATAAAGTTCCTGACTAAACAAGGAAAGTCTGTTCAAAACATTATGGAAGAGATGTCATTGGTTTACGGGTAATCTTGCCCTGGGAAAACAATGATTTAAAAGTGACATGGACTTTTTAAACAAGGCAGAGAGTCGATTGAAGACGACCCCCGACCAGTTCGGCCTATTGACGTGACTACTCCGGAACTTGTTGAAAAAGTAGAAAAAATTGTACTGGAAGATGCCCGGCTAAAGAAGAAACAAATCGCAGAAATGTCTGGAGTATCCGATCCGACCATTTTTAAAATCCTGCATGATAATCTTTGCATGACTTTACAATTGCATGTTGCCGTAATTTCTGCTGTCGGAATAACTTTCATGAAAAGTACTGTATGGTATGATATTCACGGGCTGTTTTCCGCAACTGGATATTTGTGTGGTGGATGGCTACTATTGCCATTACAACTCCTCAAGAAAATTTATCAAACCTCTGATGTCACCGATGACTTTTAGGAGAGTACTCGGTGACCCCAGGTGTTTGGCCCGCTATGTAGCCACACCCGTGCACTCCAGAGGGATGTGTGCGACCTTCTCTCTCCTCATAGAACGTCTGTTAAAAGGATCATGACCCGTGATCACATGAGTTATTTTCCGTAATTTTGATCGTGAAATTTTTAGCAGCTTGCAGGAGTGTCCGGTCTAGGCGACGGAAAGTCGCCTTTGCTTGTCTGCATCCACCCACCTCCGTCTAGTATTTGTCGTGTAATACCTTAATGTGACACCGTATAACTGATGTGGGCCATCTATAAGGTAGAGGAACAATTGCTTCAGAACCTATTGTTACCATCTCCGATCCTCTTTTGGCTAGTTCACCAGCGGCATCATTGTCTCGCGAGCTACTGTGACCATTGATCCGTTGTAGAGTTAGGTGGTTGTTGTTGTTATGTACCTACATCCGGGACTTTGGGGACTTAGTGAAGCTTTGAGGTCAAAATTTTGCTTTGTACAGCAGCTTTTAGTACTGGTTTCCTGTCCGAAAGGCAGCATTATTTTCTGCCAATGCAAGCGACTACTCGGCAAAAGCTGGGGTGTATCACCAAAAATCACACTATGGCTATACAAAACGGTCATACGGCCAATCGTCACATACGGTGCCGTTACCTGGTGGCAGAGAACAGAGCTAAGCACCGTCACAAACAAACTACAACAATTCCAGAGACTCGAATGTGCTGCCGTCACTGGTTGCATGCGCACAACACCCACAGCTGCCCTTTAAGTAGCTTTAGATCTAGCACCACTAGACCTATATATACAACAAGAAGCAGCAATGGCAGCCATCAGACTCAAACACCTAGGTCTATGGTACAACCAAGAAGGTCCTCATTCCAAACTATGGAACCAATTAGTGGAATACCAACCACTAATAGCTGCCCCATGCAATAGGATCCCTAAACAACATATCTTCGGTAGAAGGTACCGAATACAACTACATGAGAGCGACCGAGATCAATCTGGCATAAACGAAGTCCGGATATACACGGACGGTTCTAAGATGGAGACAGGGACTGGAGCCGGAGTTTTCTCACAAGACTTGAATATAACAATATCACTGGCGCTAGGCCGACACAGTTCCATATTCCAATGTGAGTGCGTTGCGATAACCTACGCCGCTACAGCGGTCATGTCAAGGGGTATAAAGGAGTACAACATCCGCATACTCTCAGACAGTATGGCCGTCCTGAAAACCCTGGAGGGCAACACCATGAACTCCGGCCTCATATACGAATGCCACCAGACACTTGACCGTTTAGCCTCTGTCAATGGGCTAACCCTTCAATGGATCAAGGGGCATAGTGATTCACCCGGCAACGATGCCGCAGATGAGCTGGCAAGAAATGGATCTGCAACGACAGTGGCAGGGCCAACTATATTGCTGCCACTTCCCTTTAATCAATTTCGCTCATGGGTAAGGCAACGAACCCGTGAAGCACACAACGGTCGCTGGGCTGATACGCCCGGCTGTAGGCAATCTAGACTGGTGTTGACGGAGGTCTCACCATGTTTAACCTGCAGACTGCTCAGTCTTAACCGACTCGAGATCAGAATAGTTATAGGTTTACCATTGTACCATTACGGGCCACTTGGCCCTAACCTATTCACCATCAATGCGACAAACAGTCCTCTATGTAGAGGCTGTCTTAATGCGGAGGAAACGGCCGCCCACGTTGTCCTGGAGTGCGAGGGAGTGGCCACACAACGGGCAAATATCTATATATATAAATAATATATATAGAAGCCTGTGAACGCCCCAAGAGGCTTCTGTGCTTCTGGAAGGAGCTAGGCTGGCTCAACTAGCCAGCCTATCTGAACGCATAATGGACCGCCTATGAGTCTAAATGCGGAAACAGAGCCCTTTACCAATACCAATACCTGTCCGAAAGGATTCGGATGGAGTAGTCCTTTACTTATTGTGATGACAGTGTTATGAGCATTTAAAGGTGCGGCTATACATATATTTAGTTCCTCCAAGAATACATTGTACTCTATACCAGACCTTGTTTTTGAGCCATCAGTGAAGATCCTTAGATCTTTTACATTAAGACCCTTTTTAGGATCCTCACGCAGCTGTATTTTACTTTTTCTCGAAAACGAATTGTTTAAGAAAACTATGACTTACCGCCAACAACATTGTTATTTCCTTTTCAAACATTTGGGACTTCTGAGTCCGGGGACCTGCTGATTTTCTAAAGTTTAACTTTACTGCTGCAGAAGGAGCCTCTTGTTTGATAAAGAGATGTACTGCTGAAAGATTTAATATTGCTACTAACATTGCTGTAGGATTACAGGATGTATGTGCATTACGCACATACATCCTGTAATTACCATATGGACTGGTATTTGAAAGCGTTTTAGTTTGTTACTCGCGGTGATGAGATCTGTACTAGATTCTACGTTTTCCAGGTGGCCGAAACGAGATCGCCATTGTCACGAGAAAAATAAGATACATCAAATAAGCACTTAAACACTTAAAGTAGTTCAACAGGGTACAAATGTTGTTCCACCGCTTAAGTTGATTAACTCAAATTCAATATCTGTAGTTTACGCGATACTTTACATACTTTAATATACTCTATTGGACAGATAACGCAATCGAGCATTCCGACTACCGCGCTAAGCTCGCGCAGATCCGCCAGATCTACCATCAGGAGCTGGACAAGTACGAAAACGCATGCAACGAGTTCACCACACACGTCATGAACCTGCTCCGAGAGCAGAGCCGCACTAGGCCCATTACACCTAAGGTTCGTCTATTATTTTATCACATTTGAAGCACATCATGACATTATATGCATAATCTTGACAGCCATATTATGTCTATTCTATATATCTCGTTATGGACATATATTATCACAATTTAGTAATGATAATGGTGGCAGTTGATCTGCCTTCAACTTTGGACCTTTGTGGCTCTGCAGTTTCGAATTAATTTAGTATCATCATTTAATTTTTTTAAGTGTGTTTTTTCCAATTATTAAGTCCCAATAGTTAGTCATTTAATCCAAAGAATGTGGAATAAGACACTTTTACGACTATTAACTTATTAAAACAATTTTTCAAACCATATGGCATACCTCCTTCTAAACAATACCCCAAAAGAGGAGTTTCTTTCGAACTGGTTACCTTATCGTCACACTCCACCATCTACCTCCGCTAAAAACCCCTAATTCTTGTCGCAGTAAGTATAGATAATTACGTCCCTTACAAATCAACACGCCACCGTTGTTGCCTGCTCTTCACCACCAAGGGGTTTGTTTTGAAGTAAAATTTACGTTCACCAGGAAATCGAGCGCATGGTGCAGATCATCCACAAGAAGTTCAGCTCTATCCAGATGCAGTTAAAGCAGTCCACTTGCGAGGCCGTTATGATACTGCGCTCACGGTCAGTGTACTCATAAGGCTTGAATATTTGTTAGTGAATGTATGCTTGAGATACTCCTATACATCTAAGCGAACATCATTCTTATTCAAGTTTCTATTCTAATTCTTATTCTTATAAAAAGTTCAAGGTTTTAGAAAATTACACAGGTTGTAAAACATAGACAATACATATAACCATAGAATAATTTCGTTGGTTTTGCATTCTTATTTTATGTATGCAGAGATATAGTTTACGAATTGATCACATTATGTGTGTATTGGTGTGTAACCTGGTCTGGTAAAATAATTTTCTATTTTAACAGACCAGGTTTTTTGTTTGTCCCTGTGTGTAATTTAATCGAACTATATAACTTAATATAGGAACCAAAACAGAATTAGCCGTAGGGATAAAGAGATGGTCCACTTCAATAGATTATAACGGGATGTGTGATGTGAAATGTTGCAGGTTCCTGGACGCGCGCCGGAAACGCCGCAACTTTAGCAAGCAAGCTTCAGAGATACTCAACGAATATTTCTACTCGCATCTGTCGAACCCCTATCCCAGTGAAGAGGCAAAGGAGGAGTTGGCACGAAAGTGTGGCATTACCGTCTCCCAGGTACTCTTGTCCGATATGTGATGAACTTTTAGTAACTGGAAGACTCGAATTTTGATTTTTTTTTATGGTATAGGGGTATACGAGCAGACGGGTCATCTGATGGTAAATGGCTACCGCCGCCCATGGGCACCTGCAACTAAACAGTCACAAGTGCGTTGCTGCCCTTTAAGGGGAGAAGAGGGGTGAGGGAAGGGTTAGGGCCTCCGGTAATCTCAGTCACACGGCGAAAAGCAATGCAACATTGCTTCACTGCCGGTTTTCTGTGAAACCGTGGCCGTGGCGGTCGAGCCGGCCCATAGGTGCCGAAGCATGGCTCTCTCACGAATAAAAAATCTTGAAAATGTCGCTCATTCGCAAGAAGAGTGGCACAACTCAATTGTTTTAAATATTAGTTTGTACTGATTGCAATAAGTGAATGTTTCTTACTATTGGTGTGCATGTGTGTGTTAATGATTTTGTACTGTTGTAGGTGTCTAATTGGTTCGGCAACAAACGCATTCGTTACAAGAAGAACATTGGCAAGGCGCAAGAGGAGGCCAACCTGTACGCCGCAAAGAAAGCCGCCGGTAAGTTCATTATATATTTGTAAATCAAAAATATACTGCTTATAATTTTATTAGTTTACTATATTAATGGGGCAAATGAAACGTTTCGTTTAACTTATAAGTAGTCACGCGAAAAAAGACCTGAACTCACAAACAAGTTCTAATAATTTTTTGAGAGAAGACGTGGGCGTAGAGAAGAGAAGCTATGCCGTGACGTCCAATGTCCATTTGTGTTTTATAGCAGTAAACACATAGCAACGTGCATATCACTCATCATTATTATCACTTTAAATTTCAAATGACTTGTATTTGGAACTTTAATTTAGTTGAAAAACAAAACAAAAGAACAGTTTTCAATTTTTTCAGGTCCCTTTTCGCAAGACCACTCACATGGGGATTTGTTTATTTTTTATTTATTTAATAAAGTGTATTTTATAGATAAATCAACATTGTGTTTAAAATACAGTAAACAAAGTACTATAATATTTTCTCGATCACAAAGATGTGGATATTTTAGTTATTGACTTAAAATGTTGCAGAGTATTTAGTTATATCAGAAAAGGTTAAATAAACTAAAAAACCTACAAAAAATATTCGTAACCCTTTGTTGTTATAATAGTGCAATGTTACATTTTTACTTGTCTATCAATCGTTTCGTGACAACCCACAATATATTCGAATATCAATCAGTGTCCCAAGAATGATTTCCCCTAAGAATATTCCTAGCTTATAATAACCTTTCTATTAAAATACACTTAATGAAGTAGCTGGAACATGTCCAGCATGTCCAACTCATGATCCTAACCCGTACCGGGTGTAAAGTGAAGAGTGCTACATGAAGGTACGTTTTCGCACACAGACTTGCCTTGGGTCGGTGGGGGCCGCGATGCCGGCTCGCCGCCAGCCAGAGCTACGGCATATTACAGTAATAATAGATATTATATAGACATTACACTTACCCATATTACTTTTAAACGTAAATTATTGAATTCTCTATTCAAATTATTTAATACTTGTGTGGTGGTTCTCTTACTGGATACTATTTTTTTTATGAATTGGAAAATATCGACAATTAGAACACTATTCATAGTCGACATTTCTGAAATAATTATTTTTGGACAAGAAATTAAATTTAGTTTGAACTCTGATATGAACAACCTATTCTAGTACCTACTCGATATTGTTTTCTTAATAAGACAATTACGCTCGTGATGGTTTTTAAAATTGAAATGAATATACATATATACAAATTTAAATGATACTTTAACATTATTGTAATCAAACCAAACCAAAACCAAACTTAATTAAAAAAATATATTAATTTAAAAAACAAGCTTTTATTTAAATGTTATAAACATATGAAAATAAACTTTAAATTGAATCGAATCCATCAATTTATTACATTACACAACGCGTTTAGCAAAATATATACAAAATTTCATCTCCATCGGTGGAGGGCAACTGCAATTGTTGTAAGATTTGATTCGAACACACATACATACAAACATTGCAAGTTAAATAAAAGCTTGTAATAAAGATAATTTATACATAATTACCCCCAAAGACAATAAATGAAACTAAACATCAAAATTAATAATTATATTAAGAATTTACTTTGAACAATTTCATCACCTATATTTTCTATGAAGTGTTAAATTCCTAAATAGTCGATGGAGGTAATCTCGCATTTTTTTTGTTGTTATTATTATAGTTGTAATAATTTTTAATTTTGGAAGCCACTTCCCGAAACTCCATTCATTATATAACTTTTTTTATACTCTTTACTTATATATTTTTAAATCTATAATATAATCATTGATGATAGGTAGTTGACAGATTTGATTGTTTCGTTGATTTGATTTAAATCAATTTCTCTTGCATCAGTTAATCAGCAACTCGTCAAGAAGAATTATTTTTACTCTATACCTCATCTCACCTCTATTGGCAAATCAAATACTTTTGGTTTAGTAAAAAAAATAATATCAAACGTGTAATACTAAGAAATCAAATTTTCCAAACTTTTAAATAACGGTTACTTACATCAGGACTGTACTATAACTTAAGGATACACAACTATTTAATAAGGATTTCCAAATTCAATTTAGTTAAATTAAATCCAAATCGAAATAATGTTGCGTAAGAGAGCCACCATAGTCCTCCGCTGAAGTGAAGCAGCAGGTGTTAGAAGGGCATAACTCCAGTGGTGTTTACGCAGCAGCAGGCGCGTCGCCGTACTCCATGGGCGCGGCGTCGGGCACGGCCACGCCCATGATGTCGCCGGCGCCCACGCAGGACTCCATGGGCTACTCGCTGCCCGCGCCGCCCTACGACCAGCCGCAGCCCGGCTACGACGGCTCCATGGGCTACGACCCCATGCACCAGGATCTCTCGCCCTAAGCCAGAGGCAGGTATACTATATACTTCTTCTGTTTACTTCCAAATGTAACTCGCATCTATCCAACCTTTTTTGAATAAAAAAAAAAATTAAGGAAGTTTTCTTTAAGTGTACACGTGAGTTTGAAGATTATTCAGTTAATTAATAAACTTGAACTTTGGAATTTAAATGAATATCTTAATGTAAAAATAAAATGTATTTAATTTTGTCCGCAAAGCAATTTTGATTTATATACTGACATTACGAGAATATAGACACAATTCGGAAGTTTCAAAATAAAAAAAAATTTGTTAAAATAAATTATTACCAAAAATAAAACAATTCAACACTTGCTTTACAATTACTAGCAATTGCAACTAAAACAATATTAATAGTTTTGGATACTCGTTGTGCCTATATACCCAGCGAACAATTAAATACAACTTTTTGTTCTAGGTGACGGGTCCGACACTTAATTGTGCAGCTTCCACAGAATTGCCATTTACATTACTATTATTATGTTAATTAGGGCAGGTACTACCTGACGACCGTTACTTACCGCCCCGGTCCCGGCCCCGGCCCCGGCCGGAGGCCCCCTAGCTCATAGGACATTGTATACTACACACTATACCTTTAACATTAGAGTACATATTCTTAGCGATATTTTTGGAAGGACATGTAATTGAAACGTATTTTTATTTGTATTAATTACAATCTATACGACTGGAACCCAGTATTCGTTTAAACGTTTTATATACAATTTTTTTTTATCATTTATTATATTGTAATGATTTTATGAAGTTTTTCATATGGCAACTATTTTATTGATGCTCTAGAAGACAATCGTGGTAATTACAGAATCGGTATTTTTTAGGTAGATTACTTTAAAGTTTAAGTAATCTCTGTGTTTAAGTTCCTTATTAAAAATGGGCAGCTAAGATTTGAGAAAGAGATGAAAAATTTGTACTTAAGCAAGTTCAAATGGTCTTCCAGTATCGTTTAAATAAAATAAAACGTTTAATAAACAGGATTGTCTTCTTAACCATCGTTATAGTATTATTATTTACCAATGTATGCTATTTTATTTTTAAAATTCGGTTTCGGAAAGTAATTATTTGGACAGTATTAGTAATTATATGCAACAAAAAGTTAATCATCACATCGATATGGCGGGGATCTCGTTTCTATACGTTCTAATAATCTTTAACTATACGGTGGATATACATATACGATAGATGTAAGTTGAATCTAGTGTAATATTAGTTGTAAGTATTCAGATATTTTGTGCTGACTAGTGTCCTATATGAGGTGCGTCCGTACTTTGTGACCGAGAACCGATTTATCTTTCTATCGAATAGAGTGATAGTGGCATAACGTGCTTCTGAGTCAGTATCTCGCTAAATCAGTTTAAAAAAAACATCTGTCCGTTGCTTACCTATAATGCCGTATAATGTGTTTCCTTTACATTGAGAAGAATCGAAGTGTTTACTCAAGTTCGTTAGCGTATTTTAAGATTGCGATTTAAAAGAATTCGCTGCGTCAATTCAAGTTTTGTCATATATAAAAATTAATGTATATTTGTTCGTTTACTTTGTTCACCCGATTTGCGTTGTAACTTCATATAATTGTTATTGACACTTGCACAAGGCTTCTGACATAGTAGTATCATTAACACCAATTTGTAAAAAGTAACTCGGGCATTTTTGGGTACAGCAACTAGCTTATTACAATAACTCATCCGCACAATGACAAAACCTAGCAAGTTTCGTCACCATTCCAAAGTGCTCTCAAATTAGATTTTTGTTCTTACGGTAGCATTATAAAAAGCATTTTATATAATAATCTTATTATTCTCTGTACAGATAATTCTGTGCTTGCAAATACGAGCACTAAAATGCACTTTAAACTTATGTATACGCAAACAAATATATTCATATTTTTATATACACTAGTTACCGTTCGAACAGAAATCGATGTACATACTAGGTATATACGTTACGGTATATACGTAGTACTGTAAAGGACTCGGTTCTGAGCGGTGACACAATTATGTACGGACGCATAAAAGTGTGCAATTTTAAATATTTTATTAGCAATGGTTGTGTTAGTTATCGCGCACGAAGGTTGGCCCTAACTTATCTAAATGTGGAGTCGTTTTAAAATACCAGTCAATTTCTTTTTTATCTTGGGCCTAGTGATGTTCCAACGTGTGCTTAGAAATCTATTGCACGTTGACATAAATCTAAAATAAGTTAACTTCTCGATTTTTTAAAGTAATTGTATTTATTTATTTTCCCTAAATACGAAACCTAGTGAAACCCCGTTCTCTATTCACTCACTTTATGATGAATCACAAAAGTTTTAAACAATTCGCACATACAATTGCTCTAAATTAATATAATAAACCCTTATTCTTAAAAACTAAAGTACATTATGGCTGAATATTGAATTGCCTTTTTCTTGGATACGTCGCATTTTTTCGAGAAAAGTGACACAACTGAAAATCATATATTTTACGTACGTTTTTGTTTTACATACTACGAAGTGTCATTATATTTATACAATCTCTGACTGTGTTTTTTTGCAACTGGAGTTGTATTACTATTTAAAATATGTAGTTAAGATATATAATTCGTGATTTTGAGTTATGGCACTCTTCTCGTAAATAAATGAGTGACGTACTAAAGATGGCCGAAGAGGACCAAACATACATGTCGTAAACGTTTATGAGTAAGGGGTTATATTCAGTGCAGCCAACAGCGGTGTACCAGGAGTTGTGAATATCAGAACAAAATATTTATTTATCGTGGTGCTATGATGTGGTAGCACAATTTTATTCTATTTTTATTAATAGGATTAGTTGAATGTTATTTTATTTCGTCGTACACATTCATCGAAGCAGAATGGTTTAAAACGATTGTAAACTTAATATTAGTTCCACTTAGTGATAGTTTGGATATGAAATTGCTAGTGTTAATGTGTTCTAAAACAAAATATCTGAAACAGTATACGAAATAAAACGAAATTTAATTGAAATGTTTAACGCTGTGGAACATTGTAATAAGCATCGCGCCGCTGTCTGTACCGCCGCACCCAAAATTCACAATAAACTATTTATTATAACGAATATATTATGTGAAGTGGTGCGGACGGCGCGGGCGGGGCGGCGCGGTCACACATGTATACGACGACGAGTTCAATGTTATTGCGACCATCTGATTGACTAAATACATTTTTGTGTAGTTATAACTGTTGTTTTATTCATTTTCATTGACTTTAAAAAATTATGATGAACCTCTGGTGAACCTTTCCAAGAAGCTCTACTAGTACTAGCTCTACTACTCTACTCACCTATAAAATAAACCACATTAGGGCAGTAGTGCCTTCTAAATGTTTTTTTTTGTAGGGTGACAACACCGAAGCTATAATAGGAAAAGGGGTTATGATGGGACAAGACCAAAGCGCGTAGGTACTCGACAGAAGTAAGTAGTCTTAACTAAATGCGAAAGCGTGTTTGTTTGTTACGCTTTCACGTCTTAACTATTGAACAGATCAACATGAAATATTGGGCACAGAAAAGGACATAGGTACCTTTCATCCAGATACAAGTTCTGTTCCTGAGTCGCGCGCGAAATCTAGTAGATAACTGATAACTGTAAATTATGACGATAACGTCAGTTCACGTTTCATTGCCTTTGACCAATTGGCAGGCGTTAAGCATTTTATATTCTAACTAGCAACCCGCCACGGCTTCGCACGGTTAGCAGAGACATCTTCAACAATCATCAAGTCGGAGCACATCGGCAAAATCGGTAAGAGACTGGTGAGTCTCCCTTCTGGAACTCGTGCATTTTGGTCTCTTGCCAAAGCTGTCCAGGGGAATTTCTGTAGACCATCTCTTCCACCCCTGCAAATGCGAGATAATTCGTTGGCCCATTATGCTAATGGAAAGCCGACCTTTTGGGCAAACTCTTTGCGTTCAACTCGACTTTGGATGACAGGGTAAACGTACCGCGGTGCGATAGCTGTATGCCGGAAGTCCGATTCTTTCAAAGCTCAGTGCGTAAAGCACTTCTTTCCCCCGATATTCATAAGTCTATTGTATTGGGCCCGATGGAATCTCTCCCATCGTCCTGAAGACGTGTGCTCCAGAGGTGGCACCGGTTTTAACGCGCCTTTATCGGCTCTGCTACTCCCTAGGCGTCGTCCTGAACTCATAGAAGACAGCTTTAGTGCACCCGATCCCTAAGAAAGGTGACCGCTCGGATCCGTCCAACTATAGACCTATAGCCATAACCGCTTTGTTCACCAAAATAATAAAAATCAATTATCAACCGCCAGGTCCTTCGGTACTTAGAAGACCACCAGCTACTCAATGACCGACGATATGGTTTCCGTCAGGGTCTTTCAGCTGGTGATCTTCTCGTATACCTGACCTGGACGACGGTAGTCACTTACCATCAGGTGGCCCGTCTGCTCGTTTGCCCTCTATAATATAAAAAAAAAATCAACATACTTCAATCAATTCACACAAAATATTAATAAATTATACACCTAAACCTTCCTTATGAAGTGAAGATGAGTCTATTAGTGAAAACCGCCTGAAAATCCGTTAAGTAGTTTTTCAGCAGTTTATGGCGAACAGACAGACAGACGCGGTGGGGGACTTTGTTTTATAATATGTGGTGATGAAGGTACAGTCTGGTGGAGGTACATAACTTATATACAAAACCCCAAGGCGCTATAGACTACGAATAATTCTTCTGTACATACATAACAGAAGTGCTCCTTCAAATTACACCGAGTATTTAGTTAATCTTTAAAATCTAATAGTAATTTATTGATTGATAGCGTAGGGGTGTAAATTAGGTATGTAAACAACAATATTTTTAAGTTGTTTGTATTTATTTTTATCAGAAAGGCTGACCTTGGCGCGTGAAGCGAATCAGGTGGTTTGTGTCACTGTCATCGTATTCGTTAGTAACGTGCGGTCTGTCGTTCTGAACACCCGACTACTAAAAACTTTGTTTGTTATCCATGTTAAAGTCGATTGTTAACTTAACTGCTGCTGTTACACTAAGAAATTGTAAGTAGTTTCTACTAATATTTTATTTGAAAGTACTATTGTAGATTTATCTTACCTGATTTGCGTTTTAAAACCCATTTTGTTTGCATTTTATTGATTGGCGAAACTTTTGAGAATGACTTGCAAAACAATAGATGGAAGATATTACAATTTACTTGTAAAGTAGTTATGAATATTTCAGTAAACTACACAATACACATATACACGTCATATAAGTATATATATAGGTACAAAATTTACTAAAATGCTAAATGTATTAAACAATGTATATAGTATTACAACTACATATATTGAGGATTTCGCAAATCATAATTTTTACACTGTTACCACAGATACACTATATCTGCTACTGTCATTGGACATAAGGAGGAAGGAGCTATTTCGAAACGCGTTTTTAGGGCTGCTTCTAGTGTCAATTTATTTTGTACCATAGGATCCTCATAATAAATATGTGGAGATGTGTACTTGACTGACACGAACTTAGAAATATTCATATGCCTAAAACGAACAAAGTGCTTACCTACTGAAAAGTTGTCCGTAGTGTAGCTAAAGTACATTAATTAATCTTTTGGGACTGACTTACTTTAAATAAAATATATAGTTAGTTTAGTTTACCTAGTTTACTTATAAGGAAAAAATACCGGCCTATAACATATGCGGGATGCAAAATAATGATTGAAAGCAAGCAAATTATACATGGCATATGATGTGGCAGCCCTGTTCATTACATACCTACATTTTCCATTAATTAATTAAATTGAAATAGCTGGGTCCTTTTTAATAGGTATAGAAAGATTTTTTGTATGTAGCAAACATTGATTCCTACTCTCACTAATAGGTGGTAAAAAAAAAAATAACTAGTTTAACGGACGGAAGGAAAACACCTTTAACTAAATCAAATAAGCTCGAGACAAAGGTAAAAAAATTGATTCCTAAACTAGCAGTTTCCGTACGGCTTCGCTCGCGTATACATATTTACCCTAATTCTTTTTCCAAAATAAAAGTAGCCTAAGTTACTCCTTATAACACCAGCTATTTGCGAGTGATGTCTCGTGAAAATCGGTCCACTCGTTCCGGAGATTAGGCTGAACAAACAGACAGACAGATAAAAACTGAAAAAAAACCTAATTTTTAGGTATAGGTATCGTGAAAATAACTGTATGAGCTTAAAAACTATTATTGTGACAATACAAACAGACACTTCAATTTTATTTATTTGTATTGATAAGAAAATTTTATACATAGCAGACTGTAAAATGCGCAAAATACGCAGAATAGAAATAGAGTAGGTAAGGAATAGAATAAAATACTGGTAGAACTTGTTTACATTTTGCTTTAGCTTGCTTGAAAAGACTATAGGCACTTAGGATATTAAAGTTGTATCATCCAAATGACCTTTAGCTGTAAAGCTCAGGCTCTCACATGCATTTACACTGAAAACTCCTGATTTGTTTTTTTTTTTAAGTAAGTGATACGATAAGATAAGATTATTAACTGTCAATAATCGATTCTGATAATATGTTAGTAGGTTGGTAAAAGGATCGTTAAGTCATGAAATATAAAATAGGTAGAAATTTAGTAAAGTCTAATTTGTTGTTATGGGTTGTAACGGTTGTAGCTTCGAGGATGACGAGTGTCCACAGCGCTTGGAAGAAGGAGGTCCATGACGTACCCATGTCTGTCATCATCCGGCCTTTCATACCGGAATTGACCGAGGAAAAGGTCCTGTCACTCATGGAGACTATTCAGGTTGGTGGTATTAGGATTACATTATATCAATCGAATATCTAAAAATTCTACAATTCAAACAACAAAAACTTTGAAAAAATCGATAAAACGTATCTTTTGGTTAAATACTTACTTATTTATACGTCGTTATTACATCCAAAGATACCCGAATCGTCCGTGAAGGCCAACAGCCGGTCTATCTTACCTCTTCCGTGACACTTTATATGTAAAAGAGCTTCTTGCACTGTACTGCCAATATTCACAGAACTTTCACAAATGTAGTATTTCACAGAATGTAGGTAAATATTTTTCCAGACAATTATAATCCTGGAACGTTCAATAATCAAAGTTACTTCAAAAAATATTACAAATAGGTATCTAGATACCTATTTGTTTTTTTTTAGATTTTACAAGTTATGGTAAATATTTCAGAGTAGGTATCAACCAATTTTACGGATGGTTGCTCAAATCGAACAAATAAGGTCAAGCTACTAAAACATGCAGATAATTTGTCAAACTGAAATTATAATTCTTAAATTCTTAAGACTGTTTACAAATGTCGAAGTAATAGCCACTTAAGTAACATTTGTTTTAAAACAACTTCTAAATAGTTATACATTTATATAATAACGCCAGTTCGCATTGCAAAGGAGTTGTTTACCTTTAAAATGTAAATTAGGGCTATTTCTGCTGGCTGGTTCCTTACTAAATATGCTCAAGTCACTCTTAAGATATCAAATGCTATTTACCTACTTTTCTATATAAATAAAAATGAATCGCCAAATGTGTTGCTAAGCGCAAAACTCGAGAATGGTTTGACCAATTCGGCTAATTTTTTTTTTTCAAATTTCAATTTTTTTTTCAATTTTTCAAATTCTTTATGGCACAAGGAAGGTTCTTATGGAGAGAAAAAATTGTGAGGAAAATAGTAAAAACAACACTTCTTTTCCTATATAAACCACAGAGCAAATAATAAGTAAAACACATGTCCCCAGCTGTCAAACATTTCGAGGACGTGATGATGGCTAAAGAGGCGGCGGAAAGGGTACGGGAGAGAACGAGTACTCTCCTGTCCCGCAGTAGACGCACCAGGCGCCGGAGAGCGCAGAACGATCTCCGGCCTCCATGAGCGCTGGCCTGGGGGTGACGGATGGGGCTGTCCGTTACCCTGGCGGAATCAGGCCTAAGACGGCGACGCGACGTGTTCCGAGCGCGCGTCTCCAAATCGGAGGTGGGCAAGGCCCCCCGTACACCACGGTGTGGCCGCCTGTTGATCAAGAGGCGGCCAAGGTCTGCAGGGGTTCCCGGAGGCTTCCTTCTTAGGGGATCCCGGGTCCCTTGCAATAGACCCACTTGTGACGGAACACCGTGTGGTTTTAGTCGGTTCGATTCCGACATACCACTTCAACGTTAGCTCCGGTGAGGTGATTTTCCACAAGACAAAAAAAAAAAGCTGTCAAACATTTGACGTCAATTAATAACTTTTGACACGTAGTACATTTAAATCGATGCTTTTGACAGAACGAAGTCTGTCGGGTCGGGGCAGCTAGTCTAATATAAATATAGCCTTTTATATACTCCTTAATAATTAGGTACAATTTTCATTATTATTTTGATATTTAAGTTGATTATATTTTAATTAATTTCATAATTTGATATTTATATAGATATTATACATTTATTGCATGCAAAAATCTTCGTTTGATGTCACTTCATTATTAAGGACCTCTGCAGTTAGTAAAGGCCTTCTCCATTTAGCCCTGTCGTACCTAGGCCTTTTCTATCCAGTCATTTAACCTGCAACTTCTAACATCTCATCGAGCCATCTCTCCGCTGGTCTACCTCTGCCTTTCCATGTTACCTTTTTTGTCCATTTTTCATCTCTCATACGTGAAACATTGCCCGCCCATTTCCTCTTTATTTTTTACAATGGTGTACACTACACGTGCGTTAATAACTTTGGCATCTGCAGCAGCATACTATATCATTTACCTACATATCTTATATTTACGATTGCTCGATCAATAGCTGAACACCGGTTAGGCAACCCAGTTTGATAGATACCAGTTATTCTACACAGAATGATCTTGACCCTGATAACAGGAGAGCTAAATTATTCTGTGTAAGCCCTGATAAAGTTACAATTATCACACATGTTTCAAACAAATACTAAATACCGCCTTAACCTTAATAGAATGCTATTTTAAAACAAACTGCGTGAATTAAAAATGTGTCCTTTCTTAGGAAAAACTAACTTGGGTACTTAATTATGTATTTTGATGCATAGACAGTCTATAATCTAGACTGGTACATTATAAAACTTCATTGGTGTAATAAAATGTCTATAGGTACTAATATAATAAAGTTAAAAGTATTTTTTTTATGTTTGAAGTGCTAATCTCTGAACTACCTACCAGTCGAATTTTAAACATATATTTTTGTATATGATAGTCAGATTTATGAGGAATAGTATAGGCTATAGAGGTTTAATCTAATACTAGATTAGATTAAACCTCTCGGTTAGCCTTAAATATTGATTTTTGTCGATGTCGGTCGGAGTCAAGTCGGAAGAAAAAGTGCTCCCGAACTGCTTTATCCGCGTGCGCTGGCGTAATGGTTAATGAATCCAATGTTCTACAAAAATATTGGTCCGTTCGTATATTTAAAAACTAGTAACCCGCCCCGGCCCGCACGGTTAGCAGAGACATCTTCAACAATTATCAACATATTTCACACATTATATTATACACCTAAACCTTCCTCATGAATCACTCTGTCTATTAGTGGAAACCGCATGAAAACCCATTCAGTAGTTTTTCAGTTTATCGCGAACAGACAGACAGTCGCGGCGGGGGACTTTATTTTATAATAGTAGTGATGGTAAGGCGTATTTGCCTATCTCTTATATAAAAAGCATTTTGTCACAAAAATTTATTGAAAATTACGAAGTGATTTATAAGCATTATTATTGGGCATGGCATATTAACCCTTACGAGCGAAAGATATTTCATACTAAATCATCAAGACAATTTTATGAAGATAAACGTTGCCCTTTAAAGCATGTTATTTGGACGCCTAGCTTAGGAGGTAATGGAAAATTAAAATAATTGAAAACTTGGTTCGGTTCTTGGTAGTGGAGCAAACGATTCGTGTGTCGCATAACCCATTTTTATCGTGTGGAATGTGGAATACCCTATGGGCGGTCGAACTGACTAAAACCACACGGTGTTCCGTCACAAGCGAGTCTTGCAAGGGACTCGGGTATATCATAGGAAAAAGGTCCCGAGAACTGAGCTGGCAATAGCCGGCTCTTAGACAGTAGACAGCTACACCATTACGTGCGGACCTGCAGAAATCTTTGGCCCCCTTCCTGTTAAGAGAGGCGTATGCAGAACACATCGAGCTACTATCTCAGGCCTGCTTCTGCTGGGGTCGCGGGCAGGTGACGCATAAATCTGGCCGTCCAACAAGAAACGAGCATTGCCCAGAAGAACTGTGACCGCCTCCATGCCAAGAAAATGTTACCTAAAATATTGTCTACACTTGTATAATAAATCACCAACCAGTGATTTCTTTTAAATTATACGCGGGTGAAAACGCGGGGTACAGCTAATCTTGTTATAACTATTTACAGTTTAAAATAGCCTTGTTAAAAACAGTAAATAAAAATAAATCATGTAGCATCATTATTATACATAGGCAACGCAAACGGAAATCCCGATGGTAGGTACTTAGCTCTTCACGGGAATCATGGGATCTGGCGGAAAAAATACAATCTAATCTATAAAAATAAATGTGTCTATATATGTTGTCATCTATGCGTTCCAAAACCATTGACCAGATTGTGATGAAACTTTGGAGGTGTGTGTGTGTGTTCTGGGGACGCCCACGAGGGTTACTGTTCCAAAAAATCTATATAAAAAAAGAAAAACATGGCATTGCAACGCATGCCGGGTGCAGCTAGTCTATATATATCTTCTATATCTAAATAAATGAATCCCTATTTCTCTTGGTCACGGCATCACTCGTCAACGGTTGGACCGATTTAGCTAAATCTTTTTTTGTGTTTGTTAATGTCAGGAGAAGGTTCTTATGAAAGAAAAAATTAAGAAAGGTGCGCTGAAAACTAGAAAATTTAAGAAAACCTTACGACCATATTAACTTTTCTAATGTAACCTTAGCGCTTTTGACATAACTGTCAGTCGTTTGACAGAGGCAGGACAACGTACCTGCATGAGACTGTTACAACGGAAGTGATGTCTCAATAACAGGTCCTATTGCTACGATTGTGATTTGTTCTCCTTAGGTATATACCTAATCAGGGCCGTAGCTAAGGGGTGATAGTGGAGCAATGCCCTACCTTAAAATACCATTTCACAGGAGAGCAATTAAAAATCAAATTGCGTTTCTTTTTCAAAAATACTACTACTTTTTCAAAACGCGTAACTTGTACTTGAAACTTCACCTAAATAAGGCAAGTTATTGGAACTATTGCCAATATCGCCCATAATGTCGCTTAAAAGACGGTCCACACAGTCAACCTTTGGGTGATGCAGAGATGTGTGTAGCAGGTGTATATTTAACACGTTTAGCGCCACGTGTATTTGTCATTATACACCCTTTTTTTTTTTTTTTTTGGGCGTGTGGAAACCCCCTCGGGCCGTCACCCCACCGGGGTTTTCGGCGGGGCGGTGTGTCGGAATCGAACCGACTAAAACCACACGGTGTGCCGTACTGCGCCTTAAGTAGGAGGGATCCGGGAACAGCTTTATTAAGACATCCGGAACCAATGTCGCTTAAAGCCTAGCCTAGCCTTTTACCCGTCTTAATTGTCCACCCTTAGAGCTGGAATGTTTTCTTCAAGTATATATGGGACCAACCTGAAGTGTAACCAACTCAATTAAAAAAATAATGATTACGCAACATCATTTTATAGTTGGCGAAGATATCGCATAACATACACACTAAAAAAATCAAACAAAGAACCTCTTTTTTTAAGTCGGTTAATAAAAATATAGCATTTCATCAATGGGCACACAAAAAGTTCAATTTTGTAGAGCAATGTTATTAAATTGAATGTGTTTGGGGAATTACACTAAAAATGTACAAATTGTTACTTCTGCCATAACTACTTGGTAATCTGTGCTTCTGCCCTACCTGTAACCACCGCTGCCCTACCTGTGATTAAATTTTAACTACGGCGGCCCTGTCTCTAATGACACCTACACATAACCTACCTGTTAATTGACCTACGATTATTAAGAGTTGCATTTAAAAATATAAAAGCTTAAAGATAACGATAACTTATCTTAAAAAGTATTTACATAATTATAATAATATTAACATAAAACAGTTTTATTATGTTTTGTTACACTTTATTCAAAGTAACAAAAGGTCGATGTAATTTGTCATAAAAATTATCTAGAGGTGACCAGTCATTTACCGATAAACATAATCTTAATTTGTGTAAATACAATACAAGTGAAAATATATGTACATACCTATTTTATATGACGTGTTATTTACGTCAATGGTTATTTAGTTTATTTATAAATAACATAGATAAGTAAGTAAAAGATAAACTTATAATTTGGTGCGTCCATACCTAAGATATGTTTCACTAAAATATAATAATCTCTACTACATAGTATAAAACAAAGTCGCTTCCCGCCGCGTCTGTCCCTCTGTACGCTTAGATATTTTAAACTACGCAACGGATTTTAATACGGTTCTTATACAGAATGTTAGAAATGTACCGGAACAGCAGAGCTAGGGATGCATTTTTCGGAAATACGTTAAATACAAAAGTTCTGGATTTTATTCACTAAAACTTTTTAAGGTATAGAATATTTTACACCATACAGTTTAATAATCGAGATTTTAAAAAGGGAGGAAGTTTATTAATCTTTACAAAAAATAAAACAATATGTAGGATTTTTGTATACTAAAACATTGGAAATAAAAAATAAGCGTTAAGTACTTAATTTACATTACAATTGTAATTTTTTTCATAAAAATATAGTTATTGAAGAGGTGAAGGCAATTGAAACGATAGGTATCGATATTTTGTAAGCAGTGATTTATCTGTTACCTAATAACTACTTAGTAATCTGTGGTACTAGTAACGGTACGTAGGGGTTTCCACATGCACAAAAAAATAGTGGCTCAGAGTTTGTATTGGCCTCATCAATAAAAATCTTTTTTTTTTAAACTTTGTAGGTCGTTTTTTCAATGCTATGGCCGATCTTATAATCCGCATTAGATTGATAACTAAATTTCTATAATAAATTCATATGTATCGACTATCTAACAACGAAATTCTTATTAAAACTTTACAAATATAAAAGTTCAACTTACCGTTACAGAAGGAGGAAGAAGCGGGTAACGTACCTCCGATCGACATCCTCTGGATCAAAGGCTCGGAAGGAGGCAACTACTACTACAGCTTCGGTGGATGCCATCGGTACGCCGCGTACAATCGTCTCAACCGACCGACAATTCCCGCCAAATTAATTAGATCAACCGTGTCAGATCTACAAACGTATTTGGGGAGCAGTACACCCGATTTAAAATAACTAATAAGAAAATTGATCTACACATAAATGTGGAAAGAGTATGGTCCGACTTGTACAGTAACGGCTAACACTGGAATTGCACTTATTTTGTACCTAAAATACAAGTTGTTTAATTTTAAGATTTATTAAATGAAAGTTTGCTGGGTTAGGCGCGGTAGAATACAGGTTATCCACTGTTATGGATATAACTAACGTGTAATCTCCTGTCGGAATGTCGTTTTATTATAGTCAGCAATTGAAGCAGTTGCACGTTGCGGGCTTGTGGATTATGGACGTTTAGTTTTTGTAATTTGATGACGAAAGATTTAAATGTCGTTTTATTCGCTACAAACCGACCTCAACGACGACGATGATACGAATTATCTCACCCAACCTTTTTGAATGGAGTGTAGAGGGAAAATATTGGTAGTGGTACAAGTAAAGTAAGAACAATTGTGATTATTTCTCCAGAAATAGGTGCCTACCGGTGACCTCCCGTTTGTGTCTGATACCAGTCGGTATGAATGTGTGTAATGTTAATTAATAAAAATCGAGCCTTTAATAATCGTATGTACTACGTGATAGGTGTGCACTATACATGAGCGCATATTATAACAATGTATCTTCAGATTCTTCAGTGCAGAAACTAAAATGAAATAACATTTATTCTTAAGTTAAATGCCGGTTACTATATGTCTACAGTCGCCTATTATATATTAATGTATTACATGTGTAAGTATATGTATAAGTAGGCTACAACTTATACCTAAAGCTACTTACTATTTTAGCGCTTTTCTTTTTATTTGTAAAAATTATTTCTGTTTATGTGGTGTATATAATATGTGTATTTTTTTATTAAAAAATTATACAATAAAGAATTATTGTAATTATTTATTCGTTTAGGGACTTTAACAAAAAAATTATCAACTGCCTTCAACCAAAGAATAGATATGCTTCAATTTACAGATGGGACCAGTATTTTCTTAGATACTATAAACGAAGGCAAGAACTAAGCGATAATTTTGTATGTTCATAGGAGACTAATGCTATATGGTATTGACGCATTTTCTGCACTCAATATATATTTTTTTCCTAATATACTAGTTAAATCTTGTATCTTTTAGTTTGAAAGCAAAAAAAAATAATCTACCTATTTTTTTTTTGATTTCGTTAAAAATACATAATAATAAAAACAGAAATATTTATAATTAGTACTTCTTAAGAACAATTCTTAACTCGGTTCTACACATTCGCGGGAAAAGGTTTTTAAACGTTTCTATATTATCTTCTTTCTTTACGATGTAGAACATTTTTATAAAGTAGGTACTTTTGTTGATGCTATGCCTTAATATGAAACTTTATCAAAGCAAGAGTTCTACTCTTGCATTAGAAATGATAAAAAAAGTGATTTTTTTAAATTAAAACTAAAAAATAATGAGGTCCTTACAACACTGTGTAATGTTTGTGATTCTGTTCTTTGTGCAAATAAATAACACTTCATACCATTATTATTATTAGATTTTTTATTAAAAGCAGCCTGCAGCCATGTGAAAACACCTTGAAGATAAAATATTGTTGAAATAAAACGAACAAAGTTCACTGACAGTGTATTTATTGTGGAGTCTTACCTAACTACAGAACAAGGATATGCCAATTCTGTATATTTACAAACGTGAACATAAATAATATCAAAATACACTTTATACTCAAGTAAATAAATGGTCACTGGAAACGTAATGAACACAAAACTAAGTTAGCACCAACAATCCATTCATGCAGACATTTAACACAAAATTTGCTATTATAACTAGGTACACTTAATAAAAATATACAATTGTATTTTTTTTTAATGTAGAAGCGGAATATATGCCGTGATAAGTCTTACAAGCATTATGTATTGACTTCGAACGAGTTCATATCCAATAAAATAAACAATTCGAAACTTTAAAGGCTGAGACCACGGACCTTCCCGCAACAATCTCTAAGAATATACGTTGCAGGTCCCGTCTGACGGACAAAAGTGAGATCATAAGTTATCAATTCATCGTGTTGTATGTTTATGTGAATCGTTTAAAGCCAATTATTCACTAGGGGATGTCGCGCAAACACATCGCCCGACTTTCACGTGGTATGACTCGACGACATACTTTGTCCACACTGCCGTGTTTCGAATACAAAGCACCACGCGTCCTCATTAATTAAAAGCTGTCGAAAGACAGCTCGCAGAGGGTCGAGGTCAGGAGACATCGCGTGTAACGTCGATGGACATTTATATTTTGTGTCGGGCAAAAAGGTGACAAATTAACAGTTCATCGTTTTTTGAGCCTAACAAAAGGTAACTTGTTTGTGGACCAATACCGATCACGGCGTTAGTGGTGAATGTATTGCTCTTTTCAAAAGTTGTACATTAAGAACCTGGTCATAAACTTCTTCGTCTCGTCTAGAACAGCACTTATAAGACTGATCACTGACTAATTAAAATTTGACATCGAGGCTCCTACTATTAATTAATATCTCTAGATAGTTGCCATGGGTCTAAAAATACATTGCTTCCTATGTCTGTCAAGTTTAAAAGCATTCGAATTCAAACCTGGTACTGTCTCGTACATAGGTAAAAATTTGAATTTAGAATGTCACATGATAAAACTGGAAGAATTGATTGGTTACACGACGTTAATAAGCTAACATGCGAGCAACAACAGGCAAACGATACCGTACACTGGAAACATTATGACTACATATTTTGATTTGTGACGTCACACAGTACGTTTCTAATATCTCTTATATGCTTCAGCCTACTAGTTACAATTTGATACTGTTATAGTGGATACCTATTAGGATGGCCCGCGTTTGGGAAACTCCGCAGTATATTTTCGTCAAAAATTCCTCAGTGCTTAAAAACAAAGGTGTCCTACCAGTGATGACATACGGATCCGAAAAGTGGTCTTTTACTGTGTGTTTGATAAACAAGCTCAGAATCACTCCACGAGCTAAGGAAATCGGGGTTCTGTCTGGGATCGAATCAGAAATAAGGAGATACGCAGACGAATGGTAACCGACATACCTAGCCCAACGGATCAGCTAATTAAAGTGGTCACTACCATTTTAATTGGCAGGCCGCATAGCTCTCAGAACGGATGGCCGACGGGACTGAAATGTTCTGGAGTAGAGACCAGGAGTGGAGTAGATCGACCGGTGTATGCAGGCCGCTTCCAACCGGTCTTCCTGGAAGTTATTGAGGGAAGTAACGTCCTATGACTGAAATGATGATGATGATAGCAGATACTTCTAATGATCATGATATATTATTTTGGAAGATGAAAATGCAGAGAGTACTTAATGTTTAAAGTAAGCTGTAAAACGCCTGTTGGATTTTGTTTTTGACGGTTTTGGTGCCAGTTTTACTGTCTGGTTTACTTTACTCTCTATCGATATTTTCAACGAAAGTTTTACCGTCCGTAAGCAAAACAAATCGTTTCTTGAATATAGGAATACAGCATTAGTCGATTTTGTCTCATCGTGGTCGTTAACGAGTTAAGGTAATTAATTACCTAAATTTACTTACATGGTCTTCTAACAGATGCCTAAGCAGCAACACTCAAAGTTGGGTGTTGCTTGAGTGCTGAGTGAGGAGGAGTCCTTGGATATATCGAAGTACTTTTTTTCTAGGCTATGATAACATACAGACAGTAGGGCCACGCTTGTAAAACAATCTTAGGTCGTGTTCTTCATTAAAGCGGAAGAATAACGGGTTATTTATGAAGAAATCACTCCGCTGCCGCCGCTGTCCAGGCCGCGGCCTTACAGAATATTAATTAATAGTAACTTCATGGGCTATTTGGGCATATAAGAGATATTACATACATTCTTTGCTGAAATATAGTCGTTACTGTGTTATCGGAACGTGCAAATTAATACATTATTACTATAAGAGATAAATTAAATCAGTGTGGTTTACTAACACAGCGTTAAAATTATTAGAGATCATAATACGCTGTTTATAATAATTTACATATTTTGGCACGCAATATTATATAAAATTGGCTATAAGTACCTAAGTATTGGGTGTAAGAGCTAGACCATGCGGCGTCTGTAAATTGCGATCAAAATACAAACAATATTTTCGTGTACCATAGAGAATGATATCTAAATTCGATATCTTAGCAACTCGCCAATCTTTTTGAACAAACAATGTTTCCCTTTTCACACTGTCACACTTTAATGTTCAGTGGGCAGTGGCAGTGTGGCAGTATCATTGCCGAAACCGGAAGCGAGAATGGATTTTAAGGTGACGTACCTACTCACTCACGCAAAAGGTTGTTAGTATATATGTACCTACAACATTTCGCATGTTTATACCTATAGGTTCTTATACCTATATTAAATTCAGTAAAATTAACAATATTGTTACGGACGTTTCACATAGTTAGCTCTTATTCCAAAAATAATGTTTGAATGAAAACAATTCAGTGCAAATAAAATCTATTAGTTTGATCTACATGTCTCACACTCTCCCGACGTTCCAACTAAATAGAAAAAATATATCTGTTAATTTACAACAACCATATTATTTCTTCACTATATTCTCCATAATAATATTTAAAATTTATATTTATTTCTTTTTATTTTACATAACAACGTCTGGAACCCTGTCGCCATGGACAAGTAACTATTTTTTTTTTCAATAGATATATTTTTTTCTTCACAACTTTTTTATAAAGCAGTGTTTACATTATGATTATAATGGAGATACATATATTCAAGAATATATTTTATATTTAATTTCATTTAAGTGGCACTAGTGTTTACAAGATACATTTAAATCCATTTAACATTGAAATTCATTTAACATTTATATTTTATATAAGTTATTATGTCAAGATGGAAGTGGCTAAGTAACATTGATTGGGGAAGATAATACATTTTTTTTATTTTTTTTATAACATTATGCAATTAGAGGAAGGTGGTTTAAAAAAACCTAGAATAGTTTTATTTTGAACACTTTATACAGCATTATTATAGTAGATTAAGTTTCGTATTAAGATGGTGTAGGCAAGCAGGTTCTAAAGTTGCCACTTCCACGTTCATTTATATATTATATTTGATAGTGGTTATATCTATAGTGTACTTATAACTAATCATATTCTAGTCCAAAATGAATAATCAATAAAATCCAAAACCTGACATATTGACTGTGTGTTATGGCATCTTGAGAAATTGGAATATAGTGTTCAGTGAACATTGAATGTTACGATCTTAAAGTAGCAAGTATATCTTTCGATCCACAGATTTCGCATCAATCAGATTATTAATTTTGACTGTTAACGATACGTGGAAGAACATTCATTGTGCACGTCAACTTCTAGACGTAGAGAGAACACGAGATGGAAAATAAATATTGGTAGTGTTACCATAGTTATTTAATAATATTTACAATAGACAATTAGTCAGCATTTTATAAAAACATAATTAATTTATGGTTTTACGATACTTTGTTTGCTAAGAAGTGGAATCGAGTAGTCTAGTATTTTAACTTCATTACATGTATGCGTTTATGTAGTCAGTAGTATTTCTTTGAAGGGTTTGTCGCATGTATACAATTTATTTTAATAAAATATTTAAAAAACCTTTTAGGAGGTACCTTATTAATGCCCAACGTGATCCACTAGACAAGCAGTTCAGGAATGTAAGGTAAAAGTAAAAGTTCGGTTTATATGATATCATCCGCCGCTCTCTCAAAGGAAAGGAGTGCTGACGATATCATCGAAACTAAACAAGCCCCTGCTCATGCATTTGGTGTTAAAATCAGCAATACTGCTGCAATATACACGCGGAACATTTTGTGTAAACACCACGATTCGTTGTTGTAGTAGTAAGAAATTACACAAAATTACTATTATTTACTTATCAGTTTAATTATTTCCTTCACAATCTAAAATTATAGGACGCCGACAAAAAATAAATAAAAATAGCACCAAATACAAAAGACTTAGGGTATTAGCATTTTGTATCTAACGAACTGCTAATACCTTTTTCATAAATTTATTTTGCACTCTTGTCCTAATGTTGATTGTGAACACTTAGTCTAACTTCGTGACAAAATGAAGTGAACAGTAAAGTCAATGTGGTACACACTAGGGACTCAGCTCAACAAGGTACCCATATTAAATCGCACACCTAGATCTTAACAGGTATTAACTAAAAAAAACATATTTTTCAGAAAAGGCGTTAGACTAATTACTGTTCTGTATAGATTTATGCTTTTTATATGCAGCTAGAAGAAAGATATTGTAGGAATCTTGTTTGCTTGTGTTGTGTGTGCTTAACAGTGCGTCTAGCACCGAGTAGTAGTGATATTTTTAAATCTGTTTCATTGGTCGGTAGGTATTGAGATCAGGAATTAGCTCCCTTTAGCTCTAGGTGTGCGAAATGTAAACTCAAAACGTGACAAGTAATACAAGAGAACCAACTATTATAACCATTAACAGCTTACAATATTAGTTGGTTCTTCTAAAGAAGTAAAGCTCAAACAGTATGACTAGTTTGTAAGTTCCTGATATGTGAATGACTGCTGGAAGAATTGTGAAGTCGATTTTTAATTCACGTTTTATAAAAAATCATTTTTATCATAATGTATAATTTAATAGTAAAATCATAGTAATTAATAAATCGATTCATGGTGTTTATAATCTAAATAATATAGTATTAATTATTATGTTATGTTATATGCAGTTATATACGTATATAAAATAATAATGAACATTATTGAATAGTGAACCTAAAGTCATAGCTTGTAAAAGGGAGACCATATTGTGTCATTGCACGTTATTAGATTAGTGTAAAGAAAAATAATACTATGTACTGGAATGTTGATAGAACTTTTACCTGGAGGTATTTGTCAAACTGACTATTGTACAAAAAAGTTACGATTAATAATTTATAGTAGCTGCACATTGCGTTGTATTGATTGCACTGAAGCTGGTGTTAGATTGAATGGATATAGCGCCGGAAATTAACTATTACGTAGAAAAAGGCAAGCACTTTCGCTAACATTAAATCAAATGAGAAGTAGAGAGAGAAATAGAGTCGTTTAAGTAATAGTAACTATTTACAATATACCACTTTTGCTCAAAAAAAGCTCTGTGCTGCAG
Source organism: Euplagia quadripunctaria (assembly GCA_963859945.1). Classification (NCBI taxonomy): domain Eukaryota; kingdom Metazoa; phylum Arthropoda; class Insecta; order Lepidoptera; family Erebidae; genus Euplagia; species Euplagia quadripunctaria. Next base: position 2,383,888 of record OY982560.1, on the reverse strand, counting down.
GCCTGTTGCCATCTCTTTCCTCTGTTAACTATTTTTCCACTTTCCTTTCAAGTTTTGCTAAGGAGGAACATGCTTTAATAATATTTCTAATTCCTCCAATTTATTTTTAGTAAATTTCGAGATAGTTAGGCTTTCACTGGGACTTGCCGAGTCTTATGCTCGCTGTTTTCGGTTGGTTGCTGTTCCTGCAGTATAACAGTTACAGCAGCGGGAATGTGAAGTCCCAACTAGAATGCCACTTCAATGCCGTGAATGTGTTCCTATTAAAAATATGAATTGTCTGTGTGCGTTCACCGAGTGCACATAAAATTGTGTAAATCCGTTATTGCAACTTTTACTAACATGAAATAACGGACGATAAAACATTCAACACCTTTTAAATAACACATTTATTATATTCATATAATTAAAATATTCTTAGATTAAATGAAGCTCTTCGTGTACACAACTAAATTATTGCATTGCTCTACACAAAATGAGGTTACTTGACGCCAATATAATTTCTAGCTAATTAAATGAGTGGGTTAGTTTGGCACTTCATCTCACTATACTGTACTTGAGGGAATATAATTTACAGTCAGGGATCGATCTCATACAGGATATTATACAGAGAGCAGGATTAATAGCTTTGAACGCGACAGATTTGTTTTATTTATAGGCTCACCTTAAACAATATCGATTCTTAAACTGGCGTAATCAAGTCAACTCGATATACTTTTGTAACATGTTTTGTTTCTAAGTTTACTGTCATTGTTTGGTGTTATAATGTATTTTAATCATTCCTGCGATTGTTTCGTTTTTATTGTTAATTTGTTATTGATATTCTTGTAATCTAGGCGTGCAAATACAAATTTAACGCTTACAGCCACAATGTCACGGCAGGTAAAGACTTTGAAGGTCAGACAGGTCAAAAAGGTCGTGCATAACTGAGTTATAAAGTATTAACGTTTTATTGTGAGTTTAAAAAAAATAGTAACACAAGCATCACGCTTTCATTTCCCAAAATGGGGTAAAGGTGGTATAAAGGTATTGAGAATTCGAATTTGTGGACATTTTTAATATGAATATGTTTTTATATGAAACTGGGAAATTGTTCATTTATTTTATCTCTTCTAGTTGTTTTATTGAAAAATAATAAAACAATTGTAGTCGTTTAAAACTTTTGCCCTAAGCATGGTACTTCATCACACGTAGGTAACACTGAGAAGTGTTCGTTCGTGTGTCGGTAATAAGACATTGCTACAAAATTGAGTTTAAAAAATTTTAGCTAGCCAGCTAGACAGTTCGAGCACAAAACTGCGTATATTGCATCTGAGATATATGACCTTGAACTGAATATAGCCGGAAGAAAATCTAAATTTGAATATCGAATAAATAAAAAAAAATATTTAAAAAAAGAATTGGATCTGCTTTAAAGTTTGCTAAGCTAATTAAATAGAGAACTAACACACAAGTTGAGCATTGTATTTCGTCATGGTGGGTGTACGTACTAGGAAGTGTTGTATTTCGTTAATCTACAGTAGTTTGTACGAAGAATAGACATTTAAACATATACTTATTATAGTACAGGGATAGCGTACATTCCAATGCGCGAATTCAAGGGCCTCTAAAAAGGACGGTACCTCCTCTCATATGTTTTGTTATGCGGGTAGGACGAATTATGTTTGTAAATTGTATAATATAACTTGTAAAAGACTATGGCGTATGGTACGCCTAAAGGTCGGAACCGACTCAACTATGTAGAATTAAATTTAATGTTTTTTTTCAAACAATTTATAAATTTGATATTAAAATCGATATAATATTGTATAGGCTAATCAATAATCAGAAGTATAAGATCCGCATTTACTGGGCTACGCACACTTTTTAAAATTAGAAAAATTAAACGGACATGTGTGTGAGTGGGTTCCAACCCTAAGAAATCCTGGATATCAGAAGGCCTTCACGTATTAGAACGTACACGTAATGTGTCAATCATTACTAAGTGATACTCCTATAATATATCTATCTACATTAAAGCATCATTTCGCACCATCAAACATTACCAACAATAAGTGCCAACTGTGAGAAGAAAGAGAGCGAATTTATCACCAAAGTACAAGATCCATTAGTTATGACTTTGCTAATAAAAACAATTATGTACTATTCAAGTAATAAAGTTAATTTATCTGTATACAATATAAATTAATAATATCTGGTCGCTCGTCATCATGTTTTTATCAGTATGGAAAGAGAGACGCAAATATTCAAGGATACAAGTGCGACCTAGTAGACATTAACCCTTACAACAGTATAAGATATTTTAAACTTCTATGAAATCGGATTAAGATAAACTGTTACAGTACTGCATCATTTTTATATTTTATTAGTTATTTTTTTTTATAAAATATATATTCAGTTATTAGCAAAGTCATTAAATTTAGAATTTCGTGAAGAGAGAACATTTACACAATTACATTTATATGTACATATTTTAACATTTGACCTAAATGTTCAACTGAGATTGCTTCGTGAACCCCATTCACTCGACTAGGGAATTTGTGTAAGTTTTTTTTACTTAACATTTGTTCGCTTATAGTATTCGGTTTATATCAATAATGGGTCTTGATAATTACTTTTGTAGTCAAAAGTGGTTTTAGAACGTGCTGCAATCATTATAGGTATTAGTTATTGGAATGACTCGACCGAGTTATTTGTAGTCAACTAAGATTTTAATATTCCTGACCGTTTAGTCAACAATGGGTTGAGAATGTGTTGTACAAATTTATTAAGTAATTTTTGGAAGGGACACTGGAAAAAATGAAGTAAGTAAGAGTGCGTTCAGACGATGGGCGGCGGCCGCGCGTTGTCGCAGTTCAGTTCAAATTCTGTATTCATTGAAGATGGACATAAAAACAGCCTTGTGTTTGGTGATTTTATATCGATGTCAGAAACAGCAGCACAAGAAGAGACGGCAATATTGGGTTCATCCATTTTAACATTCAGACTTACTGAAAGTCACTTTATAACTTAATATCCTTAACTTAGCCAACATTAAACTAAACTCAGTAAAGGCTTAGTAAAATTTCACAAATGTAACTATGACAAATTAGAAGTCAATCTAAAATACTCAGTATTTTTCGTTATCAATCAGTCGAAAATGTATGTAAAATGTATGTTTCTATTGAAACTTCGGAATAAAAAAATAAAGATTGGAAGACAATTCATCAACATACGGAAGCTGAATTATTATATATACATAACACACATACAGATTGAACTGAAAATTTCAAGATAATTCATTAAATACCCATGCACTTGACGAGCTGAATAAAAGCTTTTTATATGTACATATAAATTGAATTTTTCATCTATATTTTAGTGAGTTTTGAATTAATATTTAAAATTTGAAATTTTGATGTGAAATAAAAATAAAAGTAAGTAGTAGTGCTTTTGGCATTTCTTGTATGTTATATTTTTATTTTAATAAACTGCATAAAATTAAGTGTCACCGAAATCATGCTTTGTGAAAAATCGTATACGGGCTTTTATTTAAATGGCCGAATCCTTTTATTACAATCACTTGTCGACGCGTTAAAAACGGACTTTCATGTGAACGAATGTACAGAAAACCAATAATCTCAAAGCGAGCGTCGCCGCCATGGGCGTTAACGCCGCGTCAAGCAAGCGTCGGATCAAATTGCGCGGTGGCATGTGAACGACTTAAACAAAATGCGTGTTCTTGTTGACGCGCGTCAACGCGCGGTAGCAAAACGCGCGTCCAACCCCCGTCATCTGAACGTGGCCTAACTCTTATTGGTCAAAATGGATGTTAAAGTTAACTACAATTTATTAGATTATTTCTAAGTTAAAAAAATCAAAAAGTATTTAGTCTTGAAGTTTCTGTCACTACTTAAATAATATAATAAATATTATTTGCCATGAGTTAGTGTCGTTTGTAAACAAGAAATGTGATCAAAGCAATATTTGATAAAAGACACACTTTCCAGTATTTGCTAAATTAGAATGACAAATAACTTTACGAAGACAACTTTTTAACTCACTCACTCATATACCTGTTACACACACACTTAATATACCTGTCCCGTTCCTGTGTACCATATGAACGAGACAGGTATATTAAGGTTAGATTCATCTTACGCTTCCAGTTATTATAAATCAATTGAGCAAATTGATATTTGAATACTGTTGACTGTTTTGTTCATATCAAGATAGCTGACAAATCAGGATATATCAAATAACTATAATCCAAGAATGAACCTATCCTCAAACACCTATAAAAACAAAATAAACGCAGCGTGTTCCAATATAGTCAATACCCAAAATGTCAATAAACCCCAACTTCTCTAGTTTTCATATACATGATGTATTTTTTGCATCTTAACGTAAGATTTACAAAAGTGAATTATATTTACAAAAGTAACGATGTTTCCTAACAACTATAACAAAATATCCGTATTACACTAAATAATATCATCTTTACATAATAACTATGTAACAGAGGTGCTCTTATTGCCTTGAGCAGTATGTTTTATAGGCCAATAATTCCATATGTTTCATATGTTCAATGTGGTTTCATATTTATCAGATGTATTGTTGTATTTTTTCATTTCTATTAAAATGCTTTTTTACTATGTATGTAATGTCCCGAAATAACTGTATAGTTATTTATTTGCTGTATATAATATTCCTATTAAATAAATCTTAGTCAACATGGGTATAACAATTTGTTAGTCAAAGTGGCCGAATCGATGGGTCGAAGGTTTAAATTCGGATCACTCTGTTTAACTAGTGATTAAATTTCGAAATTTCGTTTGAAATTTCGGATAAATGTTTTATTTTACTCATATTTCACATTTTAACTACCATGTATTATGCTATTCATTTTATCATTTGAATTAGTGTTCCTTGAAATAAAAGGTACATATACTGGGTATGTCTACAACATTTTTTGCACTAATACCTTGTTAAATAATTACTCAGTTGATGAGCGTTCGAGCAACTGTCACTATTGACATACATATATTTCTTCGGTAGCTATTCTACATACATATATTTACAGGATGACTTCACACTATTATAAAGTATTAGAAGACGTTTACACTCTCGCCAATTCGTTACACCACCCTACTTAAATTTACTTTTGACATTTGAAAACACTCACCGTTAACTATACAAGACATCGTTCTATCAGATATAGACAACATCACAACTCTGTAACTATAACAGCAATGATTTAAAAAATAAACATCATAATTTCTGCGTTACTCCGTGCGAGTCGGGACGTTGCTCATATCAAAGGTCTTATCTCCTAATACATCCAAGACACAAGTGAGATATAACATTTAGTGTATACCTAAGATTGTTTAACACTCACACAGTGTTGGGGGACAGTGTCCGACAGTGTGCTACCTGCACGGCGAGCGGCTCAGACGAGGTCGGGCGGGTCGGTGTCGTGCAGCATGGCGTGCGGCTCGAAGTGCAGCTCGCGCTCGGCGAGGCACAGCTGACATCAGTCCAGCGCGCCGATGCACTCCGGCTCCTCGCGCACGCACTCCTTGGGGAAGTAGCCCGACCTGTTGTCGCCCTGTAACCGGCGTACTACAATTGTCATTTTGAAATAATAGAAGAGTTCACTATGGTTAATACTAATTATTTAACAGTTCTCGTGAAATTAATTCTAAAACCAAACATTAAAAGTACGGCAAAGGTTGCCATTTCATACAAATTTCTACAGAAACGTTTTGACGTTTATTAAAAAAAATGGTTTGTCTCGACAAGCAACTAGGGTGTTGGATACCAAGAGCTGTTGGTCAAGTGAATTATATCTCACTAAGAAGACCACGGCCTATTTTTTTTAAATACCACTCCCTTTGCCTGGGAATTAACCCTGTGTTAAACGAAGCCAGAAACCCAGACTCAGAACAACCGTACTAACAAAAAAAACGTATTCCATTAGCAACAGGATCGATTTTCAAGTGAATTGAGCTTCAGAATTAGTTGAACAGTTGCGTAGTCTACAGTTGTATCTTTACTTTGCCTCATTACAACACTAGCAGCGCTTTGCGGTTTAACCCACGTAAACCCCGATCCTGTGGGAATATCGGGATGAAAAGTAGCCTATGCGTTAATCCAGGCCTCCAGCTATCTACATACCCAGTTTCAATCGGTTCAATGGTTTTTGCGTGAAAGAGTAACAAACATCCAAATATCCATCCGTCCAAACTTTCACATTTATAATATTAGTGCGATTAGCTCATGAGTCAACTTTAAGTAATTGATCGACTGCGTAAAAAGATTCCTTGTAAAAAGATTTTTAATACAAAAATTATAGACACCGTCATTTACAGTACACTTTTTTTTTGGGTTAACTTAATTATTACTTTGATGTATGTAGCATTAAAAAAAACCTTGGTACTAGTTCAGTATCTCAGATGAAGTCAAGTCTTTAGTCAGATTAAAAAAAAAGATATTGTAAAGTACCTATCAAGAATAAAAATATCAAACCACAATTCCCTTAAATATCTTAGACTCTAAATCTAGTATATTCTAGAGACATCGTTGTTACAGCTAAATACGTTTCATTTTGTGAGAGAGAGCAATACAGTCCTCGCGGCGACAGCGTAATCTATGTATGGCGGCCGCGTGGTTACGTGATTAACAGGAATTTGAATGTTGTTGCCCAGTAAATAGAATCCATATTCGCCATTAACATGAAACGCAACGATCGCGTGGATACCGTGCTTACCGATTTTCTTATTTAAAAGAATTTCTTTAAAAACAAAGCTGGTTAATAGCTTCACACAAACAAATGAAAATAAAGAAATTCGGTTGACAAACAGGAGAAAAAGATACTGAACTATGTATTGTCTTCGCTTATTTATTTATAAATATAGATAAAATTATAAGTAGATACTTTGCAAATGGACATTTACCTTATCAAGTGTTCGGCCCTTCCACCACCCTCGGCTGTCACCTTCTTTACTAAGCACCAGCACCTTGGAGCCAGGCCTTAACGCCAACTGTGTGGACTCTAGAGGCCTGAAGTCATGGATCACTGTAGCTACCACCCGTCGGAATGGCCAGCGAAGATTTGAATTTAAACTGAAATAAAATTGACACTGGCTTAAAATAATAAAAAAAAGAGGAATCACAGGGTATGCCTTGAATTACTACAACTACACCAATTGGGCAGATGCCTATATTCAAAATAAATTACTTCGCCAAGTCAGCCAATAAAATAACTTACTTACTAAATCGTCTAAATTTACTTTAACATTTTTAATTAGTTTTATAATTGGGTACATTTCTATGTTCAAAATAAATTATTTCGTCTAAGTCAGGCAAATACACGTCTTAAAATGCTGCGAAAATTGTGCTCCATTTTTATTCCAAGTTTTTAACTTATTTTAATATTGACAATAACTTCAACTTAAAAATATTTAGTTTTTTATTATTTCATACAGGAATGTACAGAACCTTCCGTTTTGTCGTTTAATAAAAAGACACTGATTTGACTTGACATTCATCTTCCCTAATGTCTGATAATATATGTGTCGCGCAACTTCAAACATTGCGAGATATAGGTAAAAAATCAATTCTTATCAAGATTTAGACTTTTATGGGAAAAATAAATTATATTTGAGGAAATAGATGGTAAATAATTGAATTCTGTAATCAAAATATAAATACACATCCCAGAAAACAATTTACCCTTGTTCGTTAGAACAGGGTGAGATTTAGCCGTTATTAAAAAAGCAAGGCGAGGAGTTAACTATGTACCTTAGTTGGGGATACAATTTTTATAAAGATCCACCATTTAAGTACCAATAAATTTACTGTAAATTTAATTAAACACGTAAAATCCGGGAGATGCGACGAGAAACTTTTGACGTGTCTAAGTCAACTGACGGCCATGTTGCATAAATGGAGCTTGTTCATTGGTTCAAATGGATTTGCCTTCATTAGGTAAAAAGGTCCTAATGGATTTGACTTTGTTTGATATAATTTGTAGATTTTATTTGCATTTTTATTCAAATTTAAAGGGGTTTAGCTTTATTTGGTAAGACAGCTAAAAAGAAATATTTTTCAGCAATCTCGGCGTACTAAAAAAAGTCAAATATTTTATTTTATGGATTTACCCACATTTGATGTTACGCGACACATATATTAATTTGCCAGCAGTAAGGCGTGAAGCGTGACGTCATGGTTTAGTATTTCATACACAAATGTATCCAACCTACGACACGTCGTCACTGATAATACCTCAGAAATAACTATGTAAATGAAAAATTGATTGTATCATCCTTACCCTTCGAAGTTCTCTGAGAGGCTCGTCTTCTCATAGTAGGTGATGAGCTCGACGATAGAACGGAAGAACCGTGATTCTGAGAGGAAGTAGTGCTGCGTCTGATCGATTGGTTTGCGACACACTCGCATGTGTTTCACTGTGTTGTCCGTTCTGTGGTACAATGATGAAACAACATGAATTAACTATCAACTATATTTAAGTAAGGCAAAGTTTACATTTTTAAACATTAAACTACATTTTTTTATTAAATTCGAAATCAATTTGGTAGATGATCAAAATGATTTTTTTCAAGTAAGGTGTCATACTTTATTATTTCATACAAAAATGTACCCATACCTACGGTAGGTTTGGTTGACGTTTAGCAAAAAGACACCCAATTTTAAAATAGAGATGGATGGTTAATACTTGTCGCATTTGCGTCATGAGTACAGTTCTATTGTTAAAGGACACACAAACACAAAAATAACTACTAGGTGGAAATAATAAAAGCAGTGTACACTTAATGTGGTACAAGAGTTTAAGGAGTCTTACTGCCTAACCAACTAGCAAAAAGTGGTCTCATAAAAGTCAGCAAGGCACTTTTGCCAAGAGCATTGCACGTTAGTCTTGTAACGATTTTGAAGTGTGCTACAAGTCCCGATTTGGTCACAAATCTCTAGACTTCTAGTCTTACTTTTATCCTATAAGAGCTTCGTAACTAGAGATTGCAATCCAGAAAACCGGATCTGGAAATCCGGATAAATCGTAAGAGTCGTATAAACGCACTTTAATAGAGCCGCGCTAGTCTTAGTTACAGCGTTATTAATGCTTGAGTATTTAGGCCAGAGTACAAGTCATAACGAGTGCTGATATAAGTAGATTTCTCGGTGTGGTCTTGTAAAGGTCAAATAATTAAGTCATGTAAACGTTTTTTACAAGATCTTTGCTCTTAATCTTAATAAGGCATTGTAAACTGCGCTTACAACTAAGATAACATTGATAAAAGCGATTTAAGATCTAAAGCATTATAGCTGCAGTATATGGTCAAGACCATTTTGCTAGTTGGGTAGGAACTGTGCTATGTGTCCTATTATACTGCGGAATCCCACAATGAGTGCCGAATGAATGTAATGATACTCCGATATAATTATATACGATTATAAGATTGTATAGGTACTTGAGTGATAGCGCGTAATTGGTGTCGTTGGGAGCGTGGTTGGGCGTCTGCTGGGGGTGAGGCCTCACGCGCAGCAGGAACGTGCCGTCCACGCGACGTTCTAGCCGCGCCGTAGCCGTCTCGCGACCCATCTCGCCCACGTACCTGGTGGATCACATTGCAATTAGATAGATATGTTTATTTGTACTGACGTACGTAGCTTACGGGGTCATCAGGAGTAAGTTAATTCTTGGGTTGACACCATAATTTCTTCGCCGGGTGCCATCCACGCTAAGGACGCCTGTTTTAATGAAATTAAATCTGTAGCATCGATAATATATAGAGTGTGAAGTGAGCGGAGACAACAACAAGTTGCCTACAAGAGAATTAAAACATTCTCTTTTAGGCAACTTCAGTATGGATTAGAATGATTTTAGTAAATTGATGGTAATTGTTGGTGGGTTTGTCAAGTGAGTAGCAGGTATGAGGTGAGTGACTCACCACATGTAGTAGTGCAGCGCCTGGTCGGGCTGGTGGTGGTGCGGCGGCAGCGGCGGCGCGGGCGCCAGGCCGCCCCCGCAGCGCCCCGACAGCGCGATGCACTCCTTGTGGGCGCACGCGTTGCACACCGAGCACAGGTAACCCTGCACAAACGTTTCATTCATTCATTCTTCCTAATTATTTTCGGTGGACTCTCGGTGAAAACTGTGCACAATTACGTTTTGGTAGGAATCGATCGGGAACCAATATGTAGGGGTTGCGCAATGATTCTTCTGGTAGGAATTATCGTGAAAATTCTAAAACTACAAATTTTACCAAAAAAGCCATTTTTTCGACACATTTTTGTAAATAACTCGAGGTGAAAGCCTCCAAGAGGAAAGTTGTTTTGAACTTTTTTGTCCCCCTTTCTTTTTGCAATAAGATAGCACTAATGAAATTAAAAAAAAATGTTTATTTAAAAATAGCGAAAAAGCGTGAAAAACGTACCTATAATTCAAGGCAGTAAAAATTAATGAAAGAATACGTTATATGCAATGAAAATTTATATTTGAGTGCTCCCATATATACTCAACCTACCCTCGAAATTTGGTCAGGATCGATAAAGAAGTTTTTGCTCAATTCAAATTACAATAAAAGAAATTTGAAAAATTAAATTTATGCCAGTGCTTCAAAATCAACCTATCGACTATTCCTTTTTTTTACACATGCTCCAAAGACCCATATTTTAGACAACAACTCGAAAAATAATTTTTAACCACCTTTTTATATTATGTTTTTAAACGCGTTAAATGCAAAGTGGTGTAACGCGATGGTTTTTAAAGAAAATGAACCACATTCGATAGTCAGGCAGAAGATTTTGAGCCTTGTAGGGCTTGATTATCTTCAACAGGACCAGTGATCACTAAAATTCCTTCCATAAGAATCACTGCGCAACCCCTATATATTGTTTTATAGGTTGGTCCTGATCGATTCCTTCCAAAAACGTAATTGTGCAGAGTCACAACCATCACATTTGTTCTACTGACTGCACTATCTAACTAATATCATAAATGCGAAAATGAGTTTGTTTGTTTGTTACGCTTGCCTTAACTACCTAACTACTCATCTTACTTTAGACAGATCCCTAACAGATGTGCCGTAAATTTAAAAAGGCCGCGGACCACTAATTTGGAAATTAAATGCACTTGAGAAATTATTAGAGTCTGGTGTACAATTATAAATACAAATATCGTTTTAATGTTTGAGAATAGATAATAATAGGAGATGGTTGGCGCCACAAGTTTTATAATTAAACGACTGTATTATATGGCTTAGATATTGAAGGAACATAATACTGTAGTATTACGTTACTACTAGCTGCACGTGCCGTGGGAATATCGGGTTAAAAAGCCTATGTGTTAATCCAGGTCTCCAGCTATCTACATACCAAATTTCATTGCAGTCGGTTCAGTAGTTTTGCGTGAGAGTAACAAACATCCATACATTCTCACAAACTTCCACGTTTTTTTTTTAATATTGGTAGGATTTACACTTGTACTTACTCCTGTAGCTATCAGTGTCAGGCGCTGCACTGACGCGACAGGTCGCTTCTCTCCTTGATAAAAGGTCCCTGTCAGGTTAACTGTGAGCTCAACCGTAATTCGTTTATAGGTATAAACACCGATTACGCCACGCTTAATATATCTTATAATATATTTGGTTGAATATGTATACCTGAAATAAACGACCTTTGAGGAATTTTGAGCAATGATGGCACGTGGCGGGCTTTTTGAATGTGTGTAGGACAAACTTGTGGTTCGTACTCCGGCAACCAGGTGGCTCCAGATTGTCACTAGTGGAGACAGACATGATGAAATATAATGATAATGTAAAACTCGCCTGGTTAGGAGAATAGTACTTCGAGGAAAGCAGTGTGTTGACAGGAAGTTGGAAATTATACAGCAGTAGCTGTAAATAATTCGTATTATTTTCAACTTTCTATCTACTTCAATAACTTTATCATATTGTCACGAGCTGAGGTTTTAGCGGGAGCGACGGATTAGAAAGTTACACTTATTTGTTACCAAAATAGACATAATTTGTTTCAATAATTCGCAATTAACACAATTATATTTAATTTTCACTATTTAAATAATCACTTGTACTTCACACTGTTATTTCCACTAGTTTACTCGTTGTTTCTCGCACTATCGTTCAACTAAAACTCTTTTCATACCGCAATGCATGCGTCTTATATACCCGGAAAATTATTATATCCGGATATTTCGTAGATTCGTAGAGAGATCGTGATATTTTCCGAATGACCCTTTATTAACTTCCTCTACTCGAAAATAGATGGCATCCCCGGTTTAACAATATATTCATCACTTCTTGATAGCAGTGGCGTGACTCGTCTCTCTGACATGATAAATTTAGTTTGTACTATTTTTTATACAAACTTATTGTTTAGAGCTTGTTCGACTTAGACATTATGTTAGTAGCTAGTTTCTAACAAGTTCAAAGGCGGTTTGAACGCTATAATATACTATAGGTATATAATTATGTTTCATATTTATATACCTTTAGTATAATTATGTTTCATTTTATAACTCGTAGCTTGCGGGGAGACAACTGTTGCGCCGGGCGAATGCTCGCGTCTTCGAATACAAATACTCCGTTAACATTATGTCCCTATAAACTTTTGGGTATAGATTTTGAGAGGGATATTTTAGGAGTAACCAAGAGGAGCGACATAATTTTTTAATATCCGTTTATATTTATTAAGACACTTTTCAAATTTAACTTATATACACCATGTTAGGGGTATAGAAAAAGATGTCAGGTGCCTTTCATCTAGAAAACAAAATCTAAGCCACGGGCAACATTTTGACTACACGGTCACGGCCACGATGCCATGTCGAGTGTTGTGCTTTCGATTTCAAAACGGGACAAAAAAATTTAAGATTCACAAATAATTGGCCTTAGTCTGGGTGTTTTATATTTGTAAATTCCCTTCGACACTAGAATTATTCCCATTGCGGGAGTTATCTTTTAAAGAAAAAAAGGGGTACATGTTATTATTTTTTGTTAGGTTTTTATATATCTTTGTAACTACTGTGTAATCGTCATTATTTTGGGAAATAAGATGATATTAAATGAAGCTTCACGCTGTAAGTAAATATTATTGTAAAAAAAATGGAGATATATATAGCAACAATTAGTTGGCTATCGATACGATCTTCAAATTTCTATGATTTTTGCATTTGGTATTTGAGGTGAGTTTATGTCTCGGCGGTCAAAGGGTAAAATAGCGCGGTACTCACATGGCGTCCCGTATGGCCTTGACCCACTTGCGCTTGGCGTCGTCGGACTTGGCGTAGAGCGTGAAGGTGGCGTCCTTGGTGCGGCGCACGAGGTAGAAGTGCGCCGTCCAGCGCCCGTCGCTGCGCAGCGCGCGCCGCCCGCAGCCCTCCTCCACGCGGTACTCCGCCAGGCGCACGCCCACGCGGCACGAGTACTGGTTGTCCTGCGACACTCACTACTCTGTAGGCTGGTTGCACTACTACAATACTGCTTTATAAAAAACAACTATTCTAACTTTTAAACTTTTGCGTTCTATATTATAATTATTAGTGATGTGCCGGATATCCGTATCCATATCCGTATCCGCGGATATCCGAGGGAGAAAAAAGATCTGTGTCCGTATCCGTTACTTTTTGGCGGATCTTCAACGGATCTTTTACATTATATTTGATTACGTTTATGATATTCTAAATTTATTTTGCTAGAATTAAAAAGTTAAATTTTAGTAACTCACTAAATCATATTTTTAATATGATTTAGTGAGTTACTAATATTATTGTCAGTTATAAGGTACTATTTGACTATTTTTATAACGAGATCAAACCCTAAATCTTTGTTATATGTGTATTAAAATAATAAAAAAACACTGAGTGAAAGTTGAAACATGTCGTGATACAGTCCTCAACGTCAACTATCGTGTCAAAGTCACGCATATCGACATCAACTGAGAAAAAACCTTGAGGTCCGTATCCGTATTCGCGGATCTAGACACTAATAATCCGTATTCGTATCCGCGAATTAAATTTGTAACGATCTGGCACATCACTAATTATGTATATCTACGAAAATTAACGCGATCACGAAATAGGTTTTACATACCTATTTAGCAGTCAGCCTGTGACCACGGCCAGTGTAACCTGGTCGAAAAACTATTCAGAGGTATGCAATAATTATTTCGTGATTGCGTTAATTCCCGTGCATATACATAAGAACCGACTGGTCTTATAGTCCATTACAGAATCTATCTACTAGTATTACAGAAACAGTTGAAACTACATCTGTTTAAAAAAAATCCTTCACCATTTCACTGGGACATTATTTAAGATCGACATAGAATAAAAGAAGCAAAAAAAAAATCTTATAATATATTGGAGCTTAGGATGAAATTACCTTGACTTTGCACAACAGCATAAGTTTGTCGAAAACGAACACGTATCGTAGCCTCAGCTTCTGGTCTTCATGCGCTTTGACCTTGAGCTCTCCGTCGAGCAGCAGCCTCCCGTAGGCCGCGAGCCCCGCGCCGCCCGCGCCCAGCACTCCGGCATCCCAGTCTATTATACTCTCCTACGACAAACATGACAAAGAAATAAGAAGTTTAAAATAAAACAGCATTGTCATAATACCTGTATATAAGCTTATGTAGGAGTGATAGGAATTCTTCTACGTCTAAGTCCACTAGACTCTAGTGGACTTACTTACTATACCACAAATGAACTGGGGTCTTTATAGATATATATTATAGATATATCAGACGTGAATATGGTGGTATAATGGTACTTGTAATCCCAACTTTCTGATTTATTAAAATTATTAGAGCCTAAATAAGCTATTTGTAAATATATTTATATTGTTTATCCATAACGTACGTCAAAAAAGACTTTTGGTAATTCAGTGTATTTTGATATATTTCATTTCATTTTTTCATTTAAAAAAAGACAACTCCCGCATTAGGAATTAATCCTGTGTCGCGGGGGACTTTACAAACATACAAACAACGGACACAAAGAACACCCAGACTCGGGTGGGAATGGAACCTATGACATAGCAGTCAGGGTCACTAACCACTAGGCCAACAGGCCAGTCAAATTTCAAATCCAGAGGTGAAATATTAAACCATATTATAGTTTAATATTTCACCTCTGGATTTGAAATTTTAATTTAATTCAAAATTATTAAATCGTATTAAGCTTTCAGAGTGAGCTGTAAGAGTTTGTAAAGAGGGACTAATAAATTTACACACAAAATTGGAGTTTAGTCAAATAATAATACTATACCTGCACTTTGGCGAGTAGCGCCAGAACCTCGCTGTCTCGCTTGACTTCGTTGATGTACTGTGCCACGTCCACCATCGCCTCTTTAGCACGCTCCAGGCCTCGGAACTCTTCATGATTCTGTCAACAAATATAATATAAAAAAAAAATGAATTAATAATATAATAGAAAACTTTATTAAGTTTATAAAGGAGTTCCTGTCCATAGTTTAATGATTTCTACTATGAGCAGGCGCTCAGGTAGATACCAAATACATACCAAACAAAAGATTACACAGCACAATGAACCTGTATGTTCTGTTCTACCTTTCGAAGAGCCTAACCTAACCAGATCGCAGTTCTTTAATTAAAATAATAGCATTGTCATTTTAGTTCGCATTTTGTAGACATACGTTCATCATATTCGAGATAGCCAGGTAATGATGTTATTTGACACTTCAAATCAAATCAATTAAACCATCAGGTATTTTTGAATTGTCAGGACTTGGAGTCAGTTAGTATAAGTCGGTTGTGAAGCCAGTTGCTTGTCCTAAAAAAAGATATCACAGATGTGGACAACACTAACTAGTTTATTTCTTTCATTCACTCAATTTCTGGACCATGTCGTTTGTAGAATCATTTTGACAGAGCCACTTATTAAAACTTTAAGTTGATTTTTAACCGACGAAAAAAAAGGAGGTTCTCAATTCCACCGTATATATATAATATATATATTTTTTTTTATGCATGTTCAGCCCTCTCTCTGTTACTTATGAACCGATTTTGATTATTCTTTTTTTGTTAGATAGGGTATACCTCAAGGGTGGTCCCATGTCAAGGAAGTCAGGATCTGATGATGGGATCCTGATAAAATTGAGAGAAACCTACTAGACTATAAGAAAAACAGTGATATACACAATATTAATACAAGAAACAAGTCTAAACTCGTTGCTACCTATCATCGCTTACATAAGGTACACAACTCGTTCGAAGGTCTTGGTATACGTTTTTATAATAAAATTCCTATAGATGTAATCGAACTTCCTGTAGATAAATTTAAGCGTACTGTAAAAAATCACCTTATTAGGAAAGCCTACTATACGATCAACGATTATCTAAACGACAAACAGTCTTGGGCTTAAGGTGTCTTTAGGTATATACACACAAACTTCTTTGTCTTATAATTAGACTAAATTATTAACAAACCATTGTTAGTTGAAAGTAATGCGTGACGATTATTATGGTAATTTTGACTAGTAGTGATTTTTATCAGTATCTCGACTATGGCTCGTCATGCTCACTAAAATGTCGTTGCTTGCGGCGTCGTCATGGGGCGGGTCGTTTCTTTCCCTCTGATATGGCGAAGGAGACGATGGCTGGTCCATGCGTCATACTCGTGAACGGGTGCTGCTTGGGGTGACTGGTCGGCCTAGTCAGCGATGCTTTAGCCTATACTATTATTTTGGTTCGTTCAACTGCAACTCTAGCCTCTTAATCCAGTCACGAATTAGTTTTAACAGTAGACTTTGTAACTGATGTGCACCTTGAATGATTTCTATGTTTAATAGGTTCGAACCTTCAACGGTATCACTGAGTGATATTTTTTGTTTGTACGTTAGCTTTTGGAGCATTTCAATAAAATGTAATTCAGGTGGCAACAGCTTGCATCATGCTTATCTTTTATGTAACACTAATACCATTGTACCTGAAGATCTGACTTTTAAAAAGAGTGGCCATGAGTTTCTTTGCCAGTATTCTTCTCATAAGGCTTTACGCATTTTGGAAACTGGAAGTTATAGATCGACACAAGCAGGCAGTAGGTTTTGGTGTTTTCACCTAATTTACTTCGACAATCCAGTACATGCTGTGGCGTCTATTTGCGTCGATCTATGATTTTTAACTTCATGATTATGATTTGTAGCTTCAAATTTAACGTTCATAAATGTCACTTAGTGTCTTAATTGAATAAATGATTTTGAATTTGAATTTGAATTTGACGTAGGTACATAAAAATTTAGATAATTTATAATTAATCAGTTTGTTGTTTGGCGTCGACTGAAAATTAGTTTATATAACATTTGATAGTTTATGTAAATAAGCTCAATACTTAAGACTTAAAAGGTTTATTCATTTTATCTGTTTTAGTTCTTCTCGTCGGTTTTTTTTTGTTAAAAATATTTTTTATAAAACCACTCAATTTAATTAACTAATAAATATTAAGAGTCCAAAGTATCGATTTTTACCTGTGTTAAAGAAATATTATTAGTTACATTAGGTTTTACCTGCAGATAGTCAAGTCTGTTCGAAGGATTTCGAGTGAATCTCTATTTTCAATCGTAGGATATCTTAGGAGAATGTCCTTTTCTGTGGTGATTGTTGAAACAGCAGGAGTTTTTTTTTCGTTGTTTGGTGATCCTAGAGTAATCGGTAGCTGGTTCTTGACTATGCCAACGAGCTATTTTGCCTCTCGCAGCCATTAAATTCATAAATATGTTTCAGGGCATTAATAACAATAATAACTTCAGCCACCTCACACACGGCCGTCTGATCCTAAACTAGGCAAAGCCTGTATGTTATGGTAACCAGACTGCTGATAAACATCCTTACTTCCTTACTTTATTATTAATATTATAAATGCGAAAGTAACTCTGTCTGTCTGTCTGTCTCCCTTTCACGCCAAAACTACTGAACCGATTTAAATGAAATTTGGTACTCAGATAGTCTAGAGCCTGAGAAAGGACATAGGCTACTTTTTAATGTGAAAAAGGGGGTGTAAGGGGTTGAAAGGTGGGGATGAAAAGTTGTATGGAAGTATCGTCATATTTAGAGCTAGAAGCTTGAAAGTTATTTTTAGGCTGTTGATTCGATATAAATACACTATTCCACGCGGACGAAGTCGCAGGCACAGCTAGTAAATAAATAAACCTCTTAAGTCTTGAGCTTATTTACATAAACTATCAAACTTTATATAAACTTATTTTGAGTCGGCGCCCAATAATAAAATGATTAATTATGTATATTATAATAATAATATGATTATTGATAATTATTTATGTAAATAAGCTCAAGACTTAAGAGGTTTATGTATTTATTGCTTTTTAGTAATTTCGTCGGTTTAATTTATTGTTAAAAAGATTTTTATATTATTGCACAGCCGGCCGAACTCTAATAACTAAAAAGTAATTAGACACCCATTTGTAATTCACTTTCATCCTGTAATGGGAAGAAATCATAGAAGTGTTTACCGGTTGTGTTTCATGCACCAGTTTATCCAGAAGCAGGTGGTATTTGAGGATCCTTTGCATCGGCACTGACAGGATGTCTCGCAGTTGTATTCGACCGTCGCTGTGTTCTTTCTGACATTTCTGCGAACAAGGTAAATTGGACCTTAATACAAAATTTATTATCGTATATTTCAATTAAAGCATGATTTTAAGCCTTTTTATACATGGATTATGTTAACTATCTATTTTTCCAATTTTCTATTAAACGTCATTCGGCCGCGGCGTGGACTTTTCTATCATATCACATGTATACAGTTATATATTTTAATTTTATTAAATTTAATTTATGTATATTTAAACAGGGTATATTTTTGCCAAATTCAATTAAAATTCGTACGTATTCGTAAGGATGTTACTGAACATGACAAATATAACTCCTGCAAAATAGCGTTTTTTTTAAAATGTAATTGATTTTTTTATTTTTCTTAATGTTATTACTTACGAATTAACAACATTAATTTTTATTTATGGTCGTGCAGGCACTATGACAACACAATACAATTTAAACTATAAATAATAAAATAACAATGTTTTTTTACATTTTCTCCTATTTTCTTTGAGTGTAGTGCAAGTAAGATAACCTTATAAAAATAATATATACGTATAATTTAAATGATAATTAGAAAGTCACATTATTGTTAAAATACCTATTAGACATTTTATGAGACAATTTTGGCCATTTTCAAGCAGAAACAGTAATTACGTACTAACTATATTTTGTTTAAATACCTACCGCTAGCTGTTTATTGAAGATGGGGTCTTTTGCGTCCAACAACTTCAAGGTTTCCTGAGCATTGGTGAGATTTGAGCAGTAGTCTCCGTACAGTAGTAACCGCTCCCGCCAAGCTAGGAACACGTCGGCAAGTCGCGGCGCTCCACTGCCGGGCACGCACGCATCTGTAGCCAGTTTTAGCTGTCGTAGTAAGCCCGAGTGGATTTCATGGAGTTCCTGGTTTAAAAAAATATATTTATCAGTATACATACGTAAATACACTCGAATATCACTCCGTAGGAGTAGTAGAGGCGTATTAAAAACACACATTTTGCCCCCGATAAATTGGTTCCACTCACATAATGTAGGAGCCAAGCCTATTGTCGTTAACCGGCACTTTGGGAATTAAAGATGAGGAAATTAGGAATATATTGAAAAGGAAATGTAAGCAGGAGGGGAAGGCATTGGAAGGAAAGGGATATGCCTTATATAACTTTTGTAAGTAGCTGTTTGAACTAAAAAGTAGAAAATATTTTTTTATAAGATTAAAAAAAATAAGAGTGAATAAGAAAATAACCATTTTATCATAAAAAAAGCGTGGGGTGCTTTTTAAAATATTCTATAATGTCTTTACTTTTACCAATATCTGTCAATAAAATATTTACAATAATTGACATCTCCACCCACGCATTTTTACGATAAAATTATTAAGTTGAAATAATAAACTTAAACAATTTCGGGAGTCGAGACAATTATTTCTCACAATACAATTTTCCGAACTAATACTTATTATGTCTCAATGTGGAAAGTCCAAACTCGATGACTTATACAATTTAAATCTTTGGTTAATTATCTCCTACATATTCAAACAAAAACAAAATTTGTGAATATCTCAAGTATTCAATTAAAAGAGGCTACTGGCCTATTAAAAGATGTAGGCGTTGGATTAATACATAATAATTTTACTAAACTGATTTACAGTATGGTCTCACCTTAATACCGAAGAACACAACTTGAGCGTCCTGAGGTTTGAGATACAGAGTTAGTGGCCTCAAGAAATACTTGACAATTTTGCTTAATACGTCGACATAGTTATTTTCTGTATCAACCAGTTCTCTTATTACGTAGTCCCTTTTCTCTAAGCTGTGTGACGATGTTGCTAGCTGTCAAAATGTTAAGAGTTTTTATTCTTCAAGGTCATACAGGTCTAAAGCGTCATGCATTTTTATTTACTTGTACACCCTATTAATAAGGCCCGCAGTGCAGTGGCGTAAGCACATGTGAACCTTTAATGTCTCTAGTTCTACAATGTGCAAACTTATTTACATTTCATATATCTGTGGCGCTCCGTTTAATTGATTAAAAAAAGCAATGAAGATCGACATCCATTCTATATTAATAAAGCGACTGCTAGCTAACTACTTCAATCGTTTTAAATCGCAATGTTGCAGATACGATACATTCATGTTTTAATGATTTCTGCAAAATATAGAAAAAAATTGCAGACAACCCTCTGCGTGAAGATTATTTCTTTGAAAATGACAATTTGCCAAACATATATTTGCATCAGTCTGTCAGCCGTTCAGTCAATATCAGCTTAGAGTATAGCCTGATATTGACTGACAGCTGATAGACAGGATTGGTATGTATATGTAGGTATAGGCCTATAAATCAATTATGAAAATTTCGGAGAAACACCACGGAAAACACTTTCAGCTCAATTTATTTATCTACCACAATTTATTTATAACTATTACACACTGTGAGATATCCACTTATTTTTATCATGAGGAACGGAGCGCTACAGAGGCAGGCGTTAAAAAAATAGTGTTAGCAAAACTAATAGGCGTGTTGTATAAACATCGTGATCGCGGAGCGATGGCGGAATGAATAATTCAATGAACGTACAAAACGATTCGCTAAACTTTTACTTGTTTGGTTGGAATTTAATATCTCTGCATTTGGTACAGTTTTGAATATAAAACACAGTACTACATTTTCTAGTCCAATATTTCACACGAGTTGTTGCCGCTTCGTTCGCTTTAATGTATATTTTATCAATAAATTCGGGTATAACTCAGTAACAGTGCTTCTACTTTCTGAATCTATACCCCGGACTACGTGTGTGCAAGATTTCATGTTGATCGGTTGAGTAGTTAAGGCGTAACAAACAAACAAATAAACCCACAATCTCACTTTAGCCTTTATAACGTTATTAGTTAGGAATTGTACTTGTTGAATTAACTTTTGACATTCATGGAAAGATCACGGCCACTATGGGATGAGCGTCTTTCTTAAACTATTCCTTTGTTGATAGCAATGGAAACCAGCTTTACGGAAGAAAAAAGGTGCTGCCGTGCTGAATTCATGCAGTTTTATGTGTATACGGACCATCGATGTCAACTATACTATTGAACTCTAGCAATAAAGAGTGGTACGTGCTAATTAAAGAAGAAAAACGTTAAGATATACCACCACTTGTCATTATACCATGCCACCATCGCCCAACAAAAAAAAAACTAAATAAAAAAAACCCTGGCGTACTGTATGTAAAGCAGGCGTATGGACAGCGGCGGGCAGTTCGTGGGCCGTCTTGACCGCGCACAGGTCGTGGTAGATCTCCTCATCGTGGATGCGGGCGCAGTAGCTCGCGTACTCATTCACCTCGCGGTCGTTCGTCGGTGCAGAAGCGCCGCCGCTGCGCACGCCCCCCCAATTTAACCACATGCATAAGCTTAAGATTCGCTTTCGCATACCTAGCAGACTACGATAATTCCTCAACCTGAGAGGACCGAAATCTCATAGTAAACTCATAGTTTTTGTAGTCTTCTGTGAGTTCTTTCGCCCTTATCTCAGGTTGAGAAATGAATGATTGTACTATTTATTTATAGTTAACTCATTAGTCTAATCTCTCCCTTCGAGGAATCCACAGAATTCCACCGAATTGTACTAATTAACGAAATGATTACTAATACAAAAGCGAATACTAAGTAAAATAAAGTGAACAAGATTTGAAATTACATTGGCTATATCGGCTTTGAATTACTTAAAGTTGTATACGAGGTGGAATCCTTCGTTAGTGTAGAACCAGATTTATGTCATTGGCGCGGTAAAGTGTCATACAACCTTAACCTATGTAGCGAAGATAAAAACTAAATCTGTAGTTTATCATATCATTATAAAAGGCATTTAAGGCTCAGGGATCGAATGCTCGTTCTACATCAGTCTATTGTTTTGACAGAATTGGTAATTTTTTTCACAAATCTTACTCTTCAATAGACTTGTATAGAACACAATGTAGTCACGCTACACGTAGGGACTCTACGTAGACCGCTGAGTTAGAAAATGGGTCTCTTTTCTTAGGAGAAATGTTGCTGCTGCTGCTGGCGAAGGAGGCGCGGAAGTTGCTCTCGTTTTGAGCCTTTCAGTTTCTTCACGTGTAAAACTGATTAGCAGAGGCTACAGTAGATAAACAGCTAAAGGACAGACGGGCTCTAAACCTTTTTTGTATTTAGGTGCGGCGTTCTTTGACGGATATGAATCTGAGGTCGAAGACAGCGTGTGGTTTTAATCTGGTTATTACCTAACATTAATTAAAAGCCTTGTTATATACTGTAATCTGTACACCGTGATATTTCTGTAATTCAAATTGTATCACAACATTTTTTACCTAAAAATAGATTATTATGATGATATTCCTAGTCACGTAAAAAGATTGGAGCCGAATAGCCTTTGTAATCCCACCTTGTGAAATAATTGGAATAATAAATTAAAATATACAGAATAAAAAAAGGGGGTCCAGTTGCTGTCCGTACTGATTTAAATATTGAATGCAATGGGCGTTTTGGTGATTTCTCACGTCACGGCACAACACGGCACAATTCATTAGGGCTCCCATGCAACTTTGGTGTGACATTGAAAATATGTTTAACGCTTCATACGATATAGCACCGTAGTTATCTGTTAAAGACACTTGTCATACTTCTTATAAAATCGTGACGATTAAAAATATCGTGACATGCCGTTACCGTGAAAAATTATAAAAGCGCCCAATCAAGACACTTAAATAAAATATACAAGTGTACAAAAATGCTAAGTGGACATCTATACAACTATGATAAAGTTACGAACTACCGAAATACATAGACTGATAGAGAATAAATTACAGGATATGTTAGCATACTTTGATAACAACAGTAATCATTTTCTGTAAAGTGTAATTGGAATGGTAATGAGAAGTTGAATGAAATAAATGTGATATGTTTTTGTTTTATCCTAAAAATATTCGCTTTGATGATAGGCCCGGTCAACCTAGCTGTTTTATGATCAAACATTTCGATTACCACGCCTTTTAAATAGTAAAAAAATCCGCTGATTAAGAATGCCGATATCCGCAGTCTGTACAAGTAGGCGTAATTTTTGTATTTAATAATTTAACAAAAAAAATTGGTTGCCTGTAAAGTCGGTATACGGGCGAAAGTTTTACGTGACAACGACTTTGAGTGGTAAAATAATAACCATGCCCGAGTGGAAGGGACGCGTGCCTCTCACTCGCTCTCATTGTGAGCGCATAACGTGAGCGGAGCGTAACGCAGTTTCTTGAAGTGTCACCCGGCAAACCAATTTATAAGACGTTGTCACGTCAAAAAAAGACCATTTTTACATTTCGTGTGATATCTCGTTTCCAGTACGTTTTTTTTTCATATGTACCAAATGGCTTTATTGTTCTCCATTAAATTATCTATAAAATGAGACCTGTTCAAAATCGCTAAGCGCTTTTGTTTAACAGAAAATGAAGGTCACATTTAAAAAAGAGCGTTTTTTTTTCAACATTTAATAACTTTGAAAGGAGCTTATGTAAAAGTCTGAAACTTTCTGAAATTGTAGCTTGTGATGATATTTAAAAGTGCTGTAAATTTCAGCGAGTTCAGTTTTAAACTTTTTAATTTATTAACGATCATTTACTCTTTTAGTCTTATCTAATTGCAAAATGCGCCATTTTTTTCCTAACTACTAAAACTGGTCGGACCAACTTAGAAAGTTCAAAAAACCATTTAAAAGTATGAGCCCGTTGGAATTTTTAAGAAATATCGCTTTTACCCGTTTTTATAACGATATTTTGAGGTATACCTTTTTTTTACTAAAGCATTTATGTGTATAGATAATGGAGTGTACGTAGCGATTTTATTTATTCAACATTGAACTGCTAACATATCCTGCGTAATATTGACAATACTTATTACAACTGGCACACCTAGAGTCCCGTATCTTCAAGGTGTATACTGATATTAGTAACACTTGAGATAGTACAAAGTATAAGTTAATATTTTAATGTATTCAATACAAGCTTGCCGCCAATCTATTTTCACCGGTATAATTTTTATAATGCCAAGGCAAACCGAAGTTTATTTGTCTTTTTATCAACGAACCAGGTTTAACTTGTGGCACAGGTAAAACAAACAAAATCCTCTACATATTTTATTAAAAAAATACTTGAATCCTCTGAATGCCCTCAAACTAAGCTAACTGGCCTGGACTTACTACCATAAGGTTAGAAGTGGGAATACGTTATCTCTTGAAGCAATTATGATGCCTGAGTCATCATTTTTTTATATGCTAAGCTATATATTGTTTGTAATTAGAGATGGGTAATCACCCGGGTTTATACCTATATACCGGGTTTATATATATTGGCTTAAGGAAGTTGCCTCTGCGAAGTACTCAAGGTCCCATACGGACTTTTACACATTATTTAAGATAACAAACGCAAACACGTTCAGGTATGCACTTAATTAGGACAAAGGAAATTATCGTCAGCCCTCCGCTGAACTGTCGAAAATTTATGGTGGAACAAATGAATCGCGTTTGGGACGCGCCACCCAGTACGGACTAGGCACAACATGTGCGTGCATACATTTGTATTTCTAATTAGTAAATACAATATTAGAATAAATTATTTTACATATATATATGTAAAAATCAGAGCTTATACTACATATATATAACAAACAATTGCTGTTATCATAGATAGTCTAAGGTAGATAGTGGACCAGCCAAGTTGTTTGCCTACTTTGTCGTATCTCAAGTGTTAAAAATCTGTATTTCTAACTTGTAAGCTAAAGGCATGCCCGTGTGTGAAGCATATCTACACGTCGAACAATTTGCTCTGAAGCAACGACCACCGCTAATGCTTGCAAAAACGCTTGGTACACATCAATGCTTGTCCTTACACAACATATTGGAGTAAGTGCACAATAATAAAGTATGTTAATAAAATGTACCTTTGCACACTTTCAATCACACAGATAGAGAATCCTGGAGCCGCTTCTATAACTATAACGGATCTTGATCACGAGTCAAGAGATCAAGAGATCACGTTAGCGCAACGAAAAATGCTGACCGCAAGTTAATTTACTTTATTTACGCCACCTGTGGATTCTGCGAGATACTACTGTAACTTTTAATGTTGGTTGTATACTAATTACTTAATTATCTATATATTATTTTTTATATTTACTATATTTTGGTACTTCGTTCTAACCGGGTGACACAAAGACACTTCACGCGTTTTTTTAAATTATTTTTCGCTTTTCAGGTTTCTTTCTTTGTGGCCAAAATATAATAATTAATAGTTACCTATAATATTTACATTTCTTACTTACCAAAACTTACTTCAATTATTAACTACCTAAGAAGGTATATAATGTAATTACTAACTTTAACTGTTCATTGTTATTTGTTGTAAATATTTAAACAAAGTTTTCTATCCTACAGGTTGTTGTTTTTCCTAATATAAAGGGGACTTATTTCGGTAGGGATATATTTTCGAAATCGGACTACCCTGTAAAAAGAAATGTGTGATCATTCATAAAAAAAATATACGGGTGTCAACCCAACGGGTGTTTTGAGAACCTCCTTAATTTTTTCAAAACAAGCTTAATAACCCCACCACGTAAAAAATATGTTACGAACTATACTTTTACCTCCCGACGTCATAAGAAAAACTCGGGAAATGATATGATCACGTGGCACACCTACGTTCGTCGATAACGAAATCTGATTATATTCCCAAGTATATTTGGGAATACTGAAAAGTATTCTTTTCCAACAAGAACACGATAAAGCCATAGAGATACGATCTTTATTTGTTTAATTTAATTGCTTTTTGCCGCATGACATAGGCAGTTGCCGCGGTTGACATAAAAGACAATGAAGCTTTATTTAGTAGGAACCGGGGGAGGGAACGCTTTGATAACGATAACATCAAACTGCTCGTCCCAAATCGACTGCAACAACAGAATTTGGTTATCCACAATATTACCATGTTAGACAAATGTTATTAATTTGCGTAATTGTCTTACTATCTTTGTGAAAGTGAAAAGGTGGGATTGAAAACACTTTGTCTTGAGCTATGGAAATTAAAAGCGCTTCGTTTTTTAATCTAAATTTTTGCTTTAATTAATGAATGTGTTTTATGAATAAATTAAATAAATGTCTTTACTTGTTTTCAATTGATAGGAAAATCAGAATCTACATAATTTTATGATTATTTCAGGTCATAAACACACATTCACACACGATCTATACACGATAACCGACTAACGGCGCCTATAAACACTCGCAACAACAGTGACGTCACAAGCGTTTCGGAGCTTGGAAATTAGACTATCTCTGTGTGCCCACATGACAATATTTAATGATGTCATTACATGACTTAATGGATGGTATTACATTTTTAATTTCGTTTTTAGGGTTACCATAAAGATAAAAATTTGAAAATGACGACTTTTTTATTTTTTTTAATATACTTATTGCAAGACGGTACAATCGCAACTTGATATGCACCTGCACTCGTAAAACAATCAAAGTATATTTCAAAGCACACGTGGAAAGATGTCACGTGTAGTTAATTCTCATTCATATTTGTTCCTGGAATACTTAGTGCTTTTCCACCGTAATACTTGAATCGCCTCATCAACATACTAGCTGACCTGATAAACTTTGTTTTGTTTGATTTTTAATATATTCTGATCGTTCTAATGAAAAAAAATTACTTTATTTTTAATTTTCCGAAAATCCTTTCTATTTTGAAAACGCTTTTATTAGCTCTACTTGTAACTACGTAAACAAATCTTTGGAAGTGAATTTTAACTTACTTCTAATTGTTTAGACTACAGAACTATAATTTTGTATCTTGGAGTTGATCTGATGATGGAGCCAGAAGGTGGATAGTGGTACTTTTCAGTGGCTACAAGTAAGCCCCTCGAGTTTGGGCTCATATGATTCGTTTCGACAAGTCCAACAGTTTGGGCTTGGTAACGATGGTATGAGTCTGATGATGAAGTCAGGAGGTGGATAGTGGAACTCTAAACTAACTCTCTAAACTAATAGTCTTAGAACCTAAGTTCTTCCTATTACGGAAATTTTAAAACCAACTTGAGACAAACACCTATTTTAAAGTGATGCGCTTACTATACTATAGATAGATAAATCACCATTGTGCCACAGTCAAAATCCTCAAATGAGGTTAAACAACATCACGGAATGTGTGGTTATTATTTGACGAAATACATAATTTGTCACGTAAAACAAACAAAGCAATCGTAAATAGACTAGATTATATAAAAAAACTAGTTATCCATATTAACGTACGAACAAAGAACGTACGTGACTATCATGATACAAACAGCTGGCGATCGGAACGAATATATTTTAGAACAACAAATATGGAGAACGAAATCGCAGAAATACCAGAGTTTACGGTCGAACAAAGAAATGGAAGTGAATTGGAAAATACAGATTATACATGCTTTTGGCATATAAGCAATATAAGCACAATCCTTTTCTTCCAGTGCCTTTCCTCCTTACCTAACTTTCCCTTTCAATAAACTTAATTTTTTTTCCATTTTACAAGCTTTTATTTAACTTGCAATGTATGTAAGTGTATCGAATCTTGGAAGCTAAATTAGAACCACTTCCCGATGTCCGATTGGGCTCAAATTTGATATAGGTACATATTATGTATCTTCGGTGACAATACAATAATATGGTATCATGGAGATGTTCTGATGATGCAGCCGGAAGACGGCCATAGGAACTTCTTAACTAAACAAGATAAACCAATCGAGTTTGGGCTCGATTGGTTCGTCTTGAGGAGTACTTTTTTAGACATCAAATCTACACTAAAATAAACCACTGCCCACTGTGGCGACTCCCACATACAGCAAAAACAAACACCAACATCATCTAGCGAAGACGACTGAACATAGGTATTATAGATACTTGAGCATACATAGTAACTACTAATCTTGCATCGCGCTATGAAAGTTCTCGAGACGATTAGTATATATGCAACTTCCCAACATCAACTGTTAGGCCGTGGCTCGCCAGGCATGGTCACCTAGCCTGTTTGGAGGATAGGCCCTTTGTGTTTGAGGGACAAAACACCCGTTCCTCCACACCCCCTATTACGTGAGTGGGAGTGAATAATAGTTGGCAAAATGTGGGTGTTTAATACGCCTCTGTCTACCCCTTCGGGGATACAGGTGTGAGTGTATGTATGTTTGTATGACAGATTTTGACAATCATAATCAGTTGTTCTTTTCTTTTGTACCTAGCCATTTTAGACCTACAGATATACATAAACACTTTCAACGTTTCGTTTATGTTGCTAATTTAAAATAATAGTCGTATCGGTTTAAGTGGCAATTTGGGACCTTGGCGCAAAAGAAACGGTCACGCACAGTTATACATATAGCTCATTGTAATATTTATTGAACATAATTTGAAGTGCGAAATCTGACGGACCAGACCACTTCTTATAAGATAGAGCAATCACCGCAGACAATAACAAGCGCTCCAATCACCTACTGAAAGGCTAAATCAAGCTTTAGTCCAGTGGCGTAACAATAGGGTGGCAGAGCGGGCAAAATGCCACGGGCCGAGGGTCCGAGGGGGCCCTCGGGCACCAAAGGCCCTGAACAGAACATACATCAAGGCACTAATTACAAAATGTAGGTATTTAAAAATATTAATTTTGTATAATTATAAAAATATAAGTTGTCTAATTTAATAAAGCTAATAAAATAGGCGAGTTATATAAATGAATTATTAAATATTTTAACACATCCGTAAGAAAATAACGGCCAAGTGCAAGTCAGACTCACACACATCCGATGAATTAGCCACGGGCCTCAGATGGTACAGTTACGCCACTGCTTTGATCACCATACTCTTTAGATATTTTTTGACGGAGTTGGCAACGTGACTCCCCTAGTGTTGCAAGCGTCCATAGGCAAAAGTAATCGCTTACGTACGATCAAATGAGCAGTTTAGTAGTTAATAGTAGTACATAAAAACAATTCCAGAAATGCCAAACAGCATTTTACTACCCCACACACTGTTCAATTTTCAAAGAACAGCCGTTGCACGATCGAAAATAAAAACATAGCATAACAAGATTTCCAAGAAGTACTTTCGCACCAACTTTACGCTTATCTGTAGCGTTATCGAGTTCGCGTAAACGCAACCGCATCAAAGTGCTTCAATTGACAGAGTCGCAAGAATTCGCATGACGTCATCGACCTAAGGCACGGTCGTATTCTTAATTATGAATGACTTCCGTAACTATTGTGAATTCGCCACGTTCCACGACTGAAACTTTCTAACTGGGAATTCAATGTAAAAAGAAATTCCAAGTTTTGACTTGAAGTGTATACATATACAATTTTGCCAGTTCATTGATACGTAACGTAATCATGTCATAGTCATGTATTAGAATGTTGACACTAAAATCGGGCAAAGCTTTTATTTATTACACTTACTAACATCTATTTATCAATTTTTATGCCCATACAACTGAGAAATAGAATTAAACCATTTCGGGAAACCTATAGATTTTGTGATGTTACAAATTATTTAAATTACATACTAGCTAAGCCAGCGGTTTCACCCCCGTAAGTTCCGGTGCCGCGCCGAGGGAATATCGGGATAAAAAGTAAGCATACGTGTTAATCCAGGGCTCCAGCTATCTACATAAAAAGTTTCATCGCAATCAGTTCAGTAGCTTTTTTGCGTGAAAGAGTAACAAACATCCATACATTCTCACAAACTTTCACGTTTATAATATTAGGATTACGAGGCGGGTATGCAATACTCAAGGGACCTATTATTACAGCTCGCTGGTTTTAAGCAGCTGTTACGGATGTGTAGGAGGGCGAGGACTGCCAGATTTGGTATCTTTTCGAAATTTATAGAGCTAAATTACGCTAAATTAATATGAAGCCAGCAAAAAGTCTTTAAATCCACTGGTCTTATATCCATAAACAAATACATATTTTATTATTTCTATTCAATAATTCGCACATCTGAAATAGCGTATGTGCCCTTGTTTGACACCAAATATATGTGCCAATCGAAATATACAGTAGCTCTCATCACTATTTTATCAGAAGCTGACCAATCCAAAGCGTTTTGGTACCTATAAGGTTTATTATTATAGTAGCTTTAAGAAAAAAATACCCTATCCAAGTGGGGACCAAATTACATCTAATTTTTATAAGAGCTATAAGTCCCTAGCGTCGTACACAAGTCGCGCTCAAGAGAGTAATTTTGCAACTATTATATTACATAGCTAACTTTCAGGGCCTCAGGGAAAATGAGACTTTTAAGTTATAAGTAACTGAGATCAAAATCCGTTGCAAAAATAAATTCTAACTTTATGTTGCATACTGAGGATAAGTGAGACGCAGTCAGTAAAAAATAGGAGTGTTTTTTAAGATACACGCATAAAGCCACCCGCAGCAGGAGGTGGCTTCCCTGATAGACATACTCGTAGGAAGGATATTTTTTAAAAATGTGAATACAATCCAAGGAAGTTTTCAGTCTAATGATACGACTGCCGCGCTATGCCGGTGGGGTGAATTCCTGGGAGTTTCGGCATTCGACTTTGCCCGGGTTTTTCGGTAACTAATTGCTAAAAAAACTGAGAGTATAGTATGTAGATGTTTAAATATCTATACAAATAAATAAAATTGGAGTGTCTGTTTGTAATATTATAATAACAGCTTTTTACTAAATGCATCTGAATGTTCACACGGTCCTCATACCAAAAAAATCTCTTGTAAATATTTTTGTCTGTCTGTCTGGTGATTCTGCCTAATGACTGGAATGAGTAAACCGATTTCCACGGGACTTTCACTGGCACTGGGATATGATAAGGAGTAATTTATGCTACTTTTATTTTAGAAAAATAATTAGGTTTCCGCCCAAAACCAATAAATAGTAACACGCGAGCGAAGCCGCCACGGACATAGCTAGTTCATCATAATCAAACTAGCCGTCCCCGTAGTTTCACCTGCGTTTATGGTCACTGCTCCGCTCCTATTGGGCGTAGCGTGATGTTATATAGCCTATCTAGCTATCCAACACTAAAAAAAAAAAATCAATTCGAACCAGTCGTTCCTGAGATTAGCGCGTTCAGGCAAACAAACTCTTCAGCTTTATAATATTAGTTTAGATAATCTATTAAACGTTAATCATGTAATAATAACCTAAATACATTATACTATGACTACGATAATAGAGATAGAATGAGACATAATTAAATTAAACTTACTAATCTCACTAGTAACTTATGTACCAAGTCTTACAAAACAGTGTGTAATTATATTTAGTAACACACAATTTATAACAAGGAATATATCCATCCAAACTAAGTACGTTTTAGTTTCAACTACGCAATTCATAAACATTGTTATTTCGAGACGGCATTGTTGGATGAAAATGAAGGAATCCATTTGGTAACGAAAGCACATGCGAACTGTATATAACAAGACAACAGATACTCATCTGTACTCATCTGCAAATGTATTCTAGGGAACTGCATATGTAGATCGACATGAAATTTGCATGTTATACAATTTCTTTTTTGTGTGATATTTTATGATAATTTCTTTAGCATGTTGTGATTGAGTGATTCAATATGTAAATTTAAAATATTACAATGTTAAGATATATTTATACACACATTAAATTTCTGAAAACATTGTTCATTTGAATTTTCGATGGACTGGTACAATTCGTGGTTCGTGTAAAACAGATGTCAAAATTCAAAATACCTAAATATGATTTTAGACCAACCAAGTACCTAATGTGACCTAAACTATATAATAACTTTACTACGATTTGAGTAGGTATGCCACAATTAAGATGACTGGATACAATTTTATGTTTACGTCAGACAGCCTTTTTTTAATAAGTTATTCAAATTCAATTTGTTTTATTTCATAAAATTGGCCACCGTAGAGTCACCGCAACAATAAATTGCTTTCTCAAATGTAAAATTTAAATAACAGTTTAGTAGAGTCGAGTACTGCCCTATGTTGATGCTGCTTCGTGCTTCAAAAAAGCAAATAGAGGAACGAAACGAGTAGGAAAGAAATTAGCATGGCAAAATCGTTTTCAAAAATATGCGGTAAGAAAGTGACGCAGTAACAAAAATGATAAATTGAAACTATTTCGTATCTGACAATGGAACCCACAAAACTGTTGTAGATAGTTTGATCATTGAACAAGTTTCGCAATACACTTTTCTGTCGAATAACAATGAAACACTTTCAATTATCGTAGGCAATACAAACCTCACGACAATGCAGTATATGTTTCACAATCTAATCCATGTCTATTTTCGTTTTTAGATTGAATATTTTACATATCTATAGCTTACGTGAGTAAGTACGTACCCGATAGAAATGGAGATAAATGTCCTGGGTCTAGTTAAACCGCTCTCAGGCTCTGATCTCTTTTTACACGATTTCCTTTCAGTGTTCAATATAAATATTATCTCTGTCACAAGCATTTTTTCACGAAACTGTTTAGCGTAGGAAGTTGATTTGTTTTGCATATTATTTTATGTGATAGGGGGCAAACGAGTAGACCGTTGTGTATGGAAAATTTCCTGATGTTCAGTTGAGTAGTTCAGGCGTTAAAACGTAACAAACAAACTCACTTTCACCACAGTATTATAGAGTATTGTATCTTCATACAAACGGTCGGATCGCGAGACATACCTACATCATTTTATTATTTGGCGCTGACTCAAAATAAGTTTATATAAAATTTGATAGTTTATGTAAATAAGCTCAAGACTTAAGAGATTTATTTATTTATTGCTTTTTAGTTATTTCGTCGGTTAAATTTTTTGTTAAAAAGATTTTTATTTTATGATTTTTTTTCATCATCAGCTCAGCTACATGCTATGATGATTTCTGAACGCAAATACCTGATAAAGTAATGAAAAGTAAACAGAAACACTATTCGTCCCTCCAATTTTCGAGGGTTTCTCTCAATTTTATCAGGATCCAATCATCAGATCCTGACTTCCTTGACATGGGACCACCCTTGAGGTATACCCTATCTAACAAAAAAAGAATAATCAAAATCGGTTCATAAATAACGGAGAGAGGGCTGAACAAACATAAAAAAATATATATATATATATATACGGTCGAATTGAGAACCTCCTTTTTTTCGTCGGTTAAAAATAGTTTTTATGTACCTACTAGTACGTAATTTGTTTATTTTTTAATAGGTAGGTATTTCGCTTGTTTCCACCGAGTAAAATACCTGGATTAATAAATAAATAAGTCGATAGATAATTAATTATAATATTTAAAATCACAAAACTACAAAGAAACTCAAGTAGGTAGGTAGATGAAATGATGGGCAGCCGTATCCCGTGTTTACGTACCGTCCGGCTGTAGGTAATTATTTCAAGGAAAGGGCGGAGTCACAATACTGTATATACGTATACTGTGCTTTCGCATTTATAATATTCTAATAATAAGGATGTCAATACGTGATGACGTAGACTAAAATAATTATATTAGTCCAACAATTCACAATGATAACCTAATTTTGTGTATATCTAAATAAAGAATAAATCGTATTAAACCGTAGAACTATTTGCTCGTTCCATATTACCTGTCATTATAACTATAATATTATCTTAAATCAGCCGTCATTCCACTATCCATATAGAACATTCTATTACACCCACACATCTCCTATTACTTTCAAGTCTGAGAAAGAGGCGAATGTTTTATAAGTACCGTGAAAAGTTGCGATTATTGAGTTATAATAAGAGTCCACGTGTCAGCCATGTTGTTGTGCTTGTTTTTACTTTTTAATTTGGTTCGCAATTAAGCCGTGTTTTTTTAGTTTCAATAAACTAGTTATTCATGTATCAAATTGTCACACTTTCTCCCCTGTATACATGGGCGCGGTTTTTATTTAAATATTGACTATAATAAAATAAAAAATTGATTTTGTGTATTTTTTTAAATGGCAATGGGTTGCAAGTGCATCCCGTTGCACCTGTATATGCTATTTCAAAATTACAAACCATTCTCAATACTGAGAGATTCAATTGTATACATATGTATATATGAAGTTCGTCTATCCACCCACACCAATGTGTGGGTAGTTAGAGACAAACTATAGGTCAAGCATATTTATGTTGTATACCACAGTTAAATTGGATGTCGAACTAATAGGACAATTTCGTATTATGTCAAAGGTCATTTTGTATATGCAGCTGTCACTTTAATATTAAAACGCAATTCTGTTGCTGTTAAAGACCAGACCAGCGATACTCAAAATGTGGCCCACGGACCATATACGGTCCATGAGCTATATTGTGTGGTCCGTTCAGGTTCTTTGCAATAGACGTTGCATCAGACTGCGAAATCTGCTTTGCTTAAAAGCACTGTTGCTCTATACCTATACGATTTGAGTGTTATGTATGAATCACTGTTTCATCGATCATTAATTAAGTAATTTGAATTTTAATAAATCTATAGTAAATTAGTAATATTATAAATGCTACAATAACTCTATCTGTCTGTTACGTTTTCACGCCTAAACCGCTAAAGGGGATCATGGAGAAGGACAAAGATTACTTTATGTCGCGAAGGTAATGCTTGAAGGCGGTGAAATAGGGGATGAAAGTCTGTATGGGAGAGATTCTCCACTGACGAAGTTGCGGGCACCAGTAATAAATACCATATCGCGCGGCATGAACGCAGTCACAAACCGCGCGCAGTACATTTAACGTGCACTAAACGTTGGTTAGCTATTGCTCTACGCATTTTTATAGTCTTTACAATTTTACGGCGGTCTAGGGTTTACATTCGTTTTTTTTAATCCTAAATTTTTATGCGTCATTGTTTTCCTGTAGAAATTCAATTAATCATTGGTAATTATCCTAAAATACTATACAGGTTGTAAGTGACACCGTACCGAATCCTGAAATAGTGTATTCAGACCATCATTTCGAGAGAAAATTCATATTTTTTTTATTTTTATCAATATTAAGAGATTATTTAAATTTTAAAAGTTTTTTGTGTTGCTAACACTTACCCGGAAGTAAAAAGAAATAAGAATCACCATTATTTATTAGCGGTATTCTTTGCTCGCTTTCTTCATCTTTTTCTAAGTTGAGATTTTGAAAATAAATTCCTAATCAAGTGCGAACACTCACTTTCCATTTATTTTTAATTATTTCAATAATTTAGAGATGGGAGTTTTGAAAATACCTTATTAGGCAGGTATTTAGTTTTCAAATCACATTTTGGAATTTGATCGTTCGTGACTGGGTAATTTCGGTTAAGTTTCAACCTTATATTGATAGTAGTCTTGTGGGCTTTCCTTAGAGATAGATATACAATATCCATTATCTACAAATAAACACCTTTCATGTTATCTCATGATTGATTACACACACGTATACTGAAATCGCAAGAACACACTTATCTGAATCCTTATTATTATAAGAAAAAGACAGATAAATTATATAAAAGGGGCACTGGTTCAACTGATTTAATTGACCTAGTTCAGCTAAGTCTTTTGTGTTTTAGTTTTATATGTAAAACAGCTGTGATCGCCGCGGTTTCACTCGCGTGTACATATTTATATTTTTTTGCGCAAAACCCTAATTCTAAAATAAAGTAGCTTAAATTACTGCGTCTAACATCAGTCATCAGACAATTTTTTTTTTATAAATTCTGTGTAAACATTCAGATGCATTAAGTAAAGAGCTGTGTTTTGACAGCACAAACAGACACTCCAGTAGTAGTAGACACTCAGAGTAGAATAGCTTTTAAGTTGAGTAGGTGAGCAGGGTCCACGGAGTTCCACGGCAGGGCATTGTTGGTAACGCGAAGCAACACCAACGATCAAATGAGCGTTTACAACGACCCGTAGCCACCTTACTAATGTCGGCGGACTACTGTTATGCTTATTTACCACCTTAGTTTAAAAAATATTTATAACTAAATGCGTTCGCATTGATATCTCCAGGTAAAATATTGCATTATCTTAAAAAACTTGCAAAAATTTTTACCTCTGGAAAAATCTGAAATAAAAATAATATAAATTTAAGCGTTACTATTTTTGATTTCGAGACGTCAGTCAAGCAAGACTTCTTTTACATTTTTTATGAAAGTTTACTCGCCAAGGACCAACGCTTGCTGCAACTAAGTTATTGAGACAATAAAGTGGAAAGTTAACAGCACTCCTACACGAAAGGCTTAGATTTAATTAAATTAAAACTTTTGCGACTTTACGAGGACAGGCCGGCGGCGGCACGACCTTATCCTTTCCATTAATCATGGTTACAAGTTCCACTAGTTCAACGTGTGGGTCAGTGTTAAATTTTGGAAGGTCTAGAAGGAAGAAAAATAATAAATTACAAGTACATTTATAGCTAATTAATTAAAAATTGAACTTGTTGCTCAAATCTCGATTGCTGCTATAATTTAGATAGAAACAGGAAAATTAAAAAAAATCAACTTGATAGATAATTAAAACTCGCATTTGTAGCTGAAATCGATGTCTAAAAATCACGCTGCTTGCGCGCAATCTTAAGATAACAGGTGAATTATAAAACAATATAAATAGTAGGCCACCATTTTAGTATCATCCGTATTTTTTTTTTTTTTTCGTGTGGAAACCCCCACGGGTCCTCACCTCACCATGGCTATTGGTGAAGTGGTATGTCGGAATCGAACCGACTAAAACCACACGGTGTTCCGTCACAAGTGAGTCTATCCTAATCCTAAGTGGTATACCCTAGGAAGGAAGTCCCCGAGAACCCTAGCAGACTTTGGCCGCCCTCAATAGAAGGCAGCCACACCATTTGTAGCAGAGGGCCTTGCCCTCCTTCCGATTTAGAGAGGCGCACGCGGAACACGTCGCGCCATCGTCTCAGGCCTGCTTCTGCTAGTGTAACGGGTAGCCTCACCCGTTACCCCCAGGCCAGTGCTCATGGAGGCCGGAGACCATTCTGCGCTCTCCGATGCCTGGTGTCTCTTCTTCGGGACGGGAGAGTACTAGTCCTCTCCCGTTCCCTTTCCGCCGCCTCTTTAGTGGACATCACTTCCTCACAAAAAGAAGCGGCGGATTTCCCCGCACTCTCACTTTGACACCGATAGCCGTGGCGCTGTTGCATCCACGCTGAGGCCTCCACAAGAGTGTGGAGTGCAGTATCCTCGCGACAGCCTCCGCAGTGATGGCACGCAGACGTTGGCTCCCGGCCTATGCGACACAGGTACTTTCCGAAACAGCCGTGGCCGATCAGCACCTGCGTCAGCTGAGTATCATCCGTATCTACAATGGTGGTCCTCAGTCTTTGGACCTCACTCTAGCTTTCCATCAGGCGGTTTAAGGTCATTCTGACGTGTCATAATAAAAAAAAATTAAAAAAATCCGTTCGAGATTTGTAGGATCGGGACTTTGTTGCGCTGGCTGGCAGCTGTGTGTTGTTTAAATTTTTAAACACATTTTATTTTATGAAGTTATTTTTCAGGTGGTTCGGGAATGTGGAAGGAAATTATAACGGAAATTACAAATAAAGTAAAAATTAGCAAAACGGCTGACATACTGTGAAAAGTCACTATACGTGACTTCAGTGTTGCCGGAAAATTATGTTTTTCCGCTTTTTATACGTCTTTTTGGAGTAATTAAGGTGTCGCGTTTAACACGTTTTTCAATGCACTTCCTTTTCTATCTACACACAAACACCAAAAAATAAGGCACGAAGGTGAATATTATTCCTTCATCATTAAAAATCATTCACGTTTCGCATGCCAAAATGTCAAGTCAAAATGAAATAATGTCGCCAAAGGCATATTCTTTGGAGAAACAAGGTTTAATTATTTGGTTAATGTTAAATGCGTCTTTGAGCCAATCTGTTAAGGCCATTCAAGTGACACATGTTCCTTCTCTGAAAGTTAGGTAATTTATATATTAATAAATATATGTATATTCTGTTTTGATTTGGTTGTGGATGCGTTTTTGACAGTCGGACAGTTATTTCTTTGCAGTCGTTAAGGTTTCTGCTGCCCTCTTATTAGATAACATACGTAGGTAATACTAACCACAAGTGGCTTTGCAGTAATAACACTTTAAAAATGGATGAACTATTGTCAGTCAGAGTACTTCAACAACTTTGTCTCCCACGTTTGTATATGGAGATGTTTCATTTTGATAACATTAAAAAATAAAGAATGGAATGTGAAGAGAGAGTTAGATTTAATATTCAAGGCAATTCCAACCTTATTTCTAATGAATTCAAGTTGAGAATTGCTAGTTTACTGTCTGAATAGTTTTGTCAATTATGAAGGCAGTTGTTGCACAATGATCACTGAAACGGATTCATTGATGAGCATTTAATACAGAGAACAATTTATTGTGCGAGGCGTGAGTTGCGTAACTGATAAAATGTATAATGATTTTTCCTCTTCATTGATATTTGTATCAATCAGTTGTAAATACTATCGTAAATAGTTGTTTCTGTATATTTGTTTATCTTTCCTTGTGTTGTACAATTAATAGTATTTATTGTTATTATTATTAAAATCGTTTTCAATTCATATTTCCCGCCTACCTAGACCAAAAAGGTTTTAATAAAAAAAATAAAAGTATGTAATTGGGTGGAGGAAAAATACAATGTAGGTATTTACTTAAAAGGACAAAAGTAGGAAAGGTTATTTTAAAACAAAAAAATAGAAACCCTACCGTCTACGTAATATGGAACAATCTAGGTCGAATTAATTATATTATCGGTAGCATTTATTGTTATTTATGAGTCTATTATTTGTTGAATCAGTACGTGTTAATTAAGGATATACGGTTCTACTCACGTGTATTCGGGGAGGCCCGACTAGTTTCGGTCGCTTTACCCCTTTATGAAGGTGTGAAGCGTTCTACCGCGTCGGTTGCAGGCGCTAGATTCTCCAAAGTTTTTATTCGATTCACTACGAGATCCTCTTTTACTCTGACAGGGGCCTTACGAGCTAGACATGACAACGATTATTCTGTACCGGAGAGATACATTATATGTATAGTAAGTGCGCAATATTAATTTGAGTGCCAATGGCGGGGGACCACACTGACTGAACAATGGGGCTAGGTTAGAAAATGAATTTACGATCAAATAACAAAATGTATTTCTACCATACTTATGAAAAAAAAGTAAAAGACTTGACAGTGTACAATTATACACCTGAAGTATCCACAGTATTCAAAAAGTTAAGGTTCTAATAAAATAAATGAAAAAAATAACAAATGTACTATCCCTACGTACATACGGGCGATCGGACCTCTTAAATAGTCTTATTGCTAACTCTGTGAGTCAAGCCAAAGCTAAATCAGACCACAGATGTCTTTTATTAATGTTGCCATTCTGCTAACTAACATTTTTAAAAATGGGTGCAAGATTTTACCCAATAGTTAACCCAACAGGAGCATTACTACCGTGGCCGTGGTTGTTGATAGAGACAAAGAAATTATTTTAATAGTTTCTAAGAAACAGCTCTTAAAGATTTTTTTCTACTATTGCTTTTAACACAAGTATTATAGAAACAATAAACAACTTTCCGTTCTTGTTCACGGTTGTTTATGAGAAAAAAAGTATTGTTAGAACAAGTGAATTCATTCACTTAGTTCCTGTTTTATAAAAAAGAAAAGTGAAATAAAAGCAAGATGCTATTGTATTTACGCGCATATAGTCATAGTATCCAGATCCGTTACGTAAGCTCGGCTCGAGGCTAATGCCCACAAAAAGATAATTTAAAAAAAAGCAACAGACAGCATTGATATATACCAAGTGTTACCACTACTACAATCTTTGAAATATTCGAAACGTCTCGAAACCTCTGGCGTGGCCGAAGCGAACTTCACATAACACAGATCCTCGTAGATTTCTTCGACACGATCTTCGCATGTTGCACTCGGGATCGTGAATTGGACCCAGGGGACTTCATGTGAAGTCGCGGGATGAGCCGGACTAATTTCCATGTCGCTGCTGTATGGCGGCGGCTCGAGCGTGGCACACGCGCTACTACAACCGCTAGCGTTAAACATGCGAATTTACGACTCGTAGTATGGGTTTTGTTTACGTTAATATTTAAATTAGAGTCAGTACTTACACGGACTGCAAGTCTTTGTAAATATCCTCTTCTGATTGTGTTCGGTGCGCTGAGAACGGTCTGAAACAAACCAATGTGTTACTTTTTCTTAAAAATGATAACTCAGATTCGAGTGATACAGATTTGTGTCAGTGATGCGCTCGCAATTTTTATGATAAGCCATAAACGTCGTATCACGGTTGTCTTCAATGTTTAAAAAATCTAGGAAAGTCCCAGAATTGTGCACAGACATCATTGAATGTGACCATAGACTTGAAAGTGCAGCATGGGACATCCAGGCGGTGTAAGGTTCTTTGTCTTCACGAGAAACAATCGCCATTGTATACTTCTATACGCATTTTACTTGTAGTGAATCGAGAGGAAATTAATTTTATTGAGCACTACTTCCATAAAAAACCTAGAAAATCTAGAACATAGTTTGAAAGAATTTCTTTGGAGATCGTCGATGTAATAAACTTTTATCGCGTGTGTATTATTTACACCCTATATGTGCGTTAAAATCTAAACAATTGTGAATCTTTTAAATAAAAACGTACTCAATTTAATAAAAAAAAAATTGGTTATGTATTATCAGTTTAAGAAAAAAAGTACTTTGCATGTTCTTCCGTATTCGTAATAAGTTTAAGGGTTATTCTTAGTCTGACGATCTTTACACCTTTGCCCACCTAGCTTATTAACACGTATCAGTCAGTATTTTCAGCTATGCTTACATCTTTAAACACACCTGCACCTAAGACCACCTCTGACCTAGTGACCTATATTGTACAATCTTTGTCCCGCGGCTTCGTTCCTAAATGTAGATTTTGTCATTCAATTTAACAACCCAGGGAGGGTTGTTAAATAGAACACGACTCCAAGGATCTTCCGGGTGTGAACCACAATAAAACACTAGTACAATGTAACTTAATGTTTATTGCGGGTGTGGAATCGTTGACTTACAAATGTTCGTCAGCCTTATATGATATCGGCGGGAACGAAAGGTTAGCGCGATTCAGACTATCGAAATAATGCCATCTATCGAACCTTATAGTAGACTTATGCCAGAGAAGATATCGTTAAAATTCAACACTCAAACACTCAGGCATAGTAATTTTGTAGTTTTTAATTTAAGGAGTGAAAGCGTAACAATAAAACTGACATTCGCATTTATAATATGAGTTAGGAATATCCATGCCAGCTGGTGTTCCTGTCCTAGTGGGCTCTCCATTCACAAGAAATACAGGACATTCGGGTAAGAGACCCTGGCCTCTGCGAGCAACTGCAGAACTCGGACGGCCGAGACTTGCGGTATCCCATACCCTAGATTCGTCTCCCTACCCATTTTTCCTTATACAAATTGACCTTCTTCCTTCTTTCCCGTCTTAAAACGACTATATTCCCAAGGAGGGTTGGTCTCAGGCAGGCGGCCGGCCATAAAAGAAATCAGCCAGAACCTTTTCCAATGTTACACATTGCGCCGACCCTAATAAACATAGGAAAAAGAGCTGGAAGATGATAATAAGTATGAGTTAGGATTATTATTAAAAGTTCAAGATACGTTTAGTGTGCAATCTATCTTTTTTTTATATTATAAGGGCAAACGAGCAGACGGGTCACCCGATGGTAAGTGACTACCATCGCCCATCTGCAACTCGAGAGTCACAAATGCTTTGCCGGCCTTTAAGGTGGTTGTAGGGAAGGGTGGTAAGAGTGGGAGAGGGGGATGGGGGAGAGGGAGTAGGGAAAAGGGGGACAGGGAAGGGTTAGAGCCTCCGGTAACAACACTCACTCGGCAAAATACAACACAATCATTGCTTTACTGCCGGTTTTCTGTGACGCTGTGGTATCACTCCGGTCGAGCCGGCCCATACGTGCCGAAGTATAGCTCTCCCAATAATCGGTCCGGAAATACCGCAGGCGACAATTTGTTCCAGAGAATCTAAGCAAGAAGCTTTCTCATGTTTCTGAACCTGCTATAGCATTACATTTTATTCGATTGTCCTACATATAAATTTAATAGTTGGACAGCAATTTCACCCGCGTTAAATTTTAATGGTTCTTGCCACGCTCCAATGGGTCATAACGTGATGTTATATGTATCGCCTATAAAATGCTTCAAGCAAAATAGCTATCTAACGTAAAACCATTTTAAAAATCCGGTTAGTAAAACTTCTAAGAGAGTGTTTATACTGATATAGAAATATAGATAGATGTTTAGTAACTTAATAGCCGTTCAGTTTCACCTGCGTTTATGGTCACTGCTCCGGTCCTAAGGGTCGTAGCGTGATGTTACACAGCCTATAACCTTCCTCAATGAATACTCTATCTAATACAGGCAGAATTATTCAATTCTGACTGATAATTCCAGAGATTAGCGCCTTTAAACAAACAAAACAAAACTCTTCAGTTTATTAAGTATAGATTAGATTTGTGGGTTTTAGTTTCAAGATGTATTCTGACAGAAGTATGTGGAGGCAAGATATATTGCGCCTACCCAAAGTAATTGGTGGCAGGAAGCAGATGGATGTTTCGAACATTGCTGGGTTGAAATGAAACTTAGTTCCGCTGTATTAAAGATCAAGTTTAAACTTCGCAAGGGAATATCGCTGCAAAATTACGAAGTTTATATAACAGGAGACTTGATCGATATGTTGATGATGGATACGTATAGCGCACTCACGATCTCTTCTCTTTACATAATTTTCATGATTCGCGTTTGATGTAATTGAGATCATAACATATAAATTAATATATGTACTAGATAGAGACCACCTGGTGGTCGAAATTGGAACTTAATTTTTTTTTTTACTATTCTTTCCAGTATAAGTTGAACTCTCATTTTCCTTTTGGTTCCATAATAGGTGAATATATCTGGACTTAGCTAGATGTGGCCGTTTTCATGTTATTTTATTATTTTAGATTTCTGCATTTCTTTTATATATAAACTTTAAGTAGGTACTCCAAATTTTACTTTCCTCCATTCGTGAAATTTTCTAAAAAATGCGTACAAGGAATTCTCTTCACGTATTAAAAAAAATATGTACGATTTAAAATCTTTAACTTTACACATTATACCTACTTTTATGAGAAACGGAGGTAACCTGGAAATTCAAACGGTCATAACTTGCAAACGGAATGTTTTTTTTTTTTAATTCTATTTGTAACGACCGACGCTTAGCATGAGAAGTATGCGGTTGATGATGTTGAGCCGCCTTGATATCGACTTTGTCAGCTAGTAAGTCTTAAAATTCCCATAGGAAACTAAAACTGTGAATACCGCTATTTGTGTCTATGGTCATCAAAAGCCTTTTAAAGTATTTTATTTTCTATAAACAATTAACGTTGCTACATAAAGTACAGTACAGTTATGAAGTAATAGTTTATGACAGCATGTAGATACGTATTTGTCCGTCGTTTCCGTTATGTAACACAGTTTCTATAAATGCTGACTAAAAGTAAGTTGAACATAGACCCTGTCTCTGTTTAACCTTAATATGGGCCAAATTAAAAAAAAATGGCTAGATATATTAGCACTTCCGAATTACGTCTTGCATGTTTTTTGTGCAATTAAACGTTTTGGACATTTATTTAAGAAAAAATCAAATAGTCAAACCATATGATATTTAAAATATTATGACACCAATAACAAACAAGTGGAAAACCTTCCACTCTTTAATCACACATATCACTACATATTATAAAACAAAGT
The DNA here is from genome assembly GCA_963859945.1 of Euplagia quadripunctaria. Taxonomy (NCBI): domain Eukaryota; kingdom Metazoa; phylum Arthropoda; class Insecta; order Lepidoptera; family Erebidae; genus Euplagia; species Euplagia quadripunctaria. Next base: position 2,339,458 of record OY982560.1, on the reverse strand, counting down.
ACCCCGCCGCGTCTGTCTGTCTGTCTGTTCGCGATAAACTGAAAAACTACTGGTTTAGGTGTAAAATTTGTTAAGATTTTGTGTACGTTGATGATTGTTGAAGATGTCTCTGCTACCCGTGCGAAGCCGGGACGGGTTGCTAGTTATAAACATGAAACAAAGTCCCCGCCGCATCTGTCTGTCTGTCCGCTATAAACTGAAAAAGTAACGAATGGATTTTCATAAGGTTTTCACACACGGATAGTGATTTATGAGGAAGGTTTAGGTGTATAATTTATTAGGGTTTTGTTTAAATTTGCTGAAATATGACGTCGATTGTAGAAGATGTCGGAAAAATCATGCCGACTGTGACTTTAACCGGCGTGCGCCGCGTAAACCAATAGAGTTCTATGAAAACTATGTATTACGGAGTTATTCCTCATAATAATATGTATTACAATAAAGCAAAGTCATATGTCTATCTTCTAAGATTAACGCGCAATAACGAAAAAAATGTAGGCATATATGCGTGCGAAGCCGGGGCGGGTTGCTAGTGTATTTATAAATTTCTTTCAATTAAATATTTTGATATGTCTAATGGTGGAATATGGTAAAAGGGCAGAAAATTGTATTAGCTTATAAGATCTGCAAATGTATTCCCATATTCGCAAATGAACAATTGAATAAATGAATTAATATTTGTGTCGACGCCTGTGAACATTGAATTTCCGAGTACGGAACATGTCTTTGTCACCCTCTGTATAAAGCTGGAGAGCGCTAATCTTAGACGCTACAAGTTCCATTAAAACAATTATTTTTTCCTCAGATAGCTCGTAGCCGTAAAATCTAGCTGAAACCTGACGCGAAACTTACTAATCTAACTAATCTTATGAAGGCGTTTGTTGCTCTTTCACGTAAAAACGGCTGAACGGATCTGGATGAAAATTGGCACTGAGATAGATTATTATATTATTATAGTCTGGAATAGCACACAGGCTACTTTTTATCCCGGAAAAATGTACGGTTTCGTGGAATAGATTTTTACCAAAGTTTCAATGCGAACAAAGTTGCGGGCATCAGCTAGTATTTAATAAGCTAAAAATTGCCTTAAAAACCTCATTTGATGTGCTACTTACTTGATGTTCTTAGTGATGGCTTTAGGACACTGACTGAGCTTGGCCAGCGTGCAGAGTACACGATGGAAGTTGGACAAGTCGAAGAGCATGGATGGGTCGAACAAGTCCGTCTCTCGTAGCTCGAACACCTCGTGACATGTCCGCAGAAACACTTTGATGTTGCGCATGCACAGAAACTGGAAACAAATAAACATTAAGTACGTACCCTGTTTATTACACTGTTTAACGTTAACTACTTTAATATTTCAGATATAAATTACACCCAGACACAGAACAAACCCAAAAAATTTAAAAAAAGTCCGACTCCTTCAGCCATTTTGCTACCGCCGAGCTATCATTCTGTAAGAATAACAAACCACCCACGCAAACTAATCGTACCGCTGATATGAAAGAATGGCTCTGCGCAAATGATGTTCGCTACGATTATCATTGGCGTAAATGTCGACTACTTGAAGCAGTGCCTAGTGAAAAAACCAAGCGCGCACCCGTATGTAAAAACAAAAATTTTGAGAAATAGTCCGACTCCATCAGTAATTTCGCTACCAACAACAGGTGGCAGGAGATTATTTTCCTCTGAAGCTTTTCCCAACTAAGTTGGAGTCGGCTTTCAGTCTAACTACGGAACAGCCGAACTTCGATATTTTACGTGAAGCGAATGCCATCAGCCCTCCACAACCCCGGTGCTAGACGATATCGGAGTTGTGTTAGACCAGGATGTTGGACTTTTTTTTAGGGCTCCAACTACCCGTAACGAATGCTACAATGTTCGTAGGGCAACCGGGACCGACGGCTTAACGTGCTCTCCGAGACACCGAGGGGTCTCAATGTGTTATCGGATGGGTATCCTGAATAAGAATGAATGGTCACCATACTTAAGACTGACCTGGCTCGTATTACTTAACATTGTATGGCCCCTTCCATGCCCGGTAAAAACTATGTAGAACACATTTTTAACTTCATAAATGTCAATTGATTTTTGAGGACAGTTGCTGCAAAAATTTCTTCGATAAATTTCGCCTTGTTAGTCTAGTGGCATAAGTTTGCAGCTCCGATTCCCTCGCATAAAATGTGTTATGGAGTTTTTTAGTAGTTCTCTACATATTTGTGGCGTAAGCGCTAATAGCCGTTAGTCCGGCGCTAATGTCCCTCCGCACGTGTCAGATTTCACTCCGATCGGATTATAGGAATGAGAAAATACGGAGTGCACCTACATATGTATGTATGTTTGCGCACATAGTGGGCTAGTAATATTGGCGGCTGCCGTGTCAAAAAATTTGTCAAAAGTCAAAAGCTAGAGGCATTTAAACTTTCGCAGATAAAGCGTAATTATAGACAGATAAATCTCTGATTGACTCGAACATACACATAAACGAATTTCATTGTTGTCCGAGCATGAAACTGGGTGGTTGTTAAGCCACTCTACATTTATAAATGTAACAGGAATGATTCGCTTCAATTCTGATTATATTTCCTTGACTTATTTTAAGAAGAAGGAAGATTTAAAGAAAACAACCAGTGTTGTAAATTTATGTAGTTTTTCCTGTCTATTAACATCTAAAATTAATAATTGATTTGAACCTAAAACCTTCATTATAGATTCTTAATTACTTTTTATCTACTAATACAGAAGAAAAGGACACTGCCTGCCTGTTGTACGTAGTACGAGTCTATAAACATTCGCAACACCAAACAGCATAGGCTTGGCAAATCACAAGTGCCTGCATAGCAATAATAACAATACTACACTAACGTGTTTCCATAGGTAGAGGACCTCAATAGGGCAAAAAAAATTTTTTTTTAAATAAAATAAAAAAAACTTTATACAAACAATTTGTTAGCTACTAATAATTTACCTTAATATTAAGATTTATTTTATATTTTAAGCTGCAGGTTAAAATTGTTTGTGAACTTGGTACATCAAATAGATATCACGCCACAGGTAATGGCAAAATGAGAGAGTTAATGAAATTCCTTTCCTTGCACATAACAAAATTGAAACTAGAGAACTGACTGGCTGACTTTTAAATTTTTTTTCGAGGCTTTTTTATAATAAATAATAAAATGAAAATGTTTATTGTCACAAATATAATAGATACAAGGCCAGTGATTTATATGATACAATATATTGTGGTATCTAAGGCGCTAAAGGTACCGAAACTGAGTCCCAAACTAGGCTTGAGCCTGTATTTTGCGAGACAGTGTTCAGTCGTGGATGTTATTACAGTTACACTGTTGTGAATTGAAGTAGCAGCTCTCACTGTGCGGCGCATTACAAGTATTAGTAAGTAGAAACATAATTTAAAGGATGTGTGTATATTTTTCGTGTGTGCGTGTGTTTGTGTGTGTATGTGTTTGTATGTGTGCGTGCGTGCGCGTGTGTGTGTGTGTGTGTCTTTAGGCTGTATATTTGAATAATTCTTCAGTCATATTGTAGTCAAGTTGTTGTAGCCAAGTAATCACCTTATTTTTAGTTTCAAATTTATAGGACTTAATAACGCAATGTTTAATTTCTTGTTAGCCGTATTATATATCTTAATGCTTAAACTTTTGTATTGTCGTCTGCCAAATGCTGTTTTGCGATTAAGAAATTAATTAGAAAATATTGTTTTTTTGGAACGTCTGTTAGGATCAGGAGGAGGTATGGATAGATGCTTCTTCATAATGACTTTGAGCACAAAGAGCTGACGAATTGACAAGAGTTTGCAATCTGAGTACAGTTGCCCAGTAGGGTAACGGTAGGGCTTTCTTGTTATTACCTTCAGTACAGCTCTCTGCGCCCGTTCAGCCGTAAGCCAATAAGATGCGTTTTGGCTGCCACACCCCATACTGTGATGCAATATTGAACAACGGACTGAAATAAAGCTATGTAAACCAATTTAAGTTGTTCTAGGTTTGTTATATCTCTTAGAATTTTAAAGGTGTGTATCAGTGGCCTTGTCCGCGTTATCATTAGGGCTATATGTCTGTCCCATTTCAGTCCGCTATCCAGTTGCACACCTAGGTAGGCAATTGCAGTTGTTCTGGGAGGAACAAGTGTGAGTCCTAATGCTGAAGTCTCGTGGTGGGTTATTTATTTTTGTTATTTAAAGTGGTACATAAGTTGTTTTTGAAAGATTTAAAGTAAGTAAATTAACCTTGAGCCAATGCATTATCTTTGCAAGGGAGTATTCCGTTCTCTCTTTAACCAACTGCCAATTGGGTTCCGAAACTAATACCGCCGTATCATCCGCATAGGTAATGATTTTAGTATACGGAAGCGACATAGTGCAGAGGTCATTTATGTATATTTGGAAGAGAGTTGGGCCAAGGATACTCCCCTGTGGAACTCCGTAATTGACAATTTCCTCATCACTCATATAGTTTTCTATTTTCACAGATTGCTTTCGACCACGCAAATAGGTTTTAAAGATTTCATGTGCTGTACCTTGTATGCCATTTTTTCTAATTTTGCTAGGAGGATGGGAACAGAGACCGTGTCGAAAGCCTTAGAAAGATCCATGAATACACACAGACACTTCACTTTGTTGTCAAGATTTTCAACTATTGTGCTTGTCAAGTCATGTATAGCATCTTCAGTAGATACGCCTTGACGAAATCCATACTGGTTTTTAGCTAGGATATTAAATTTATTAAGATACTTTTGAAGTGCACTATTCAGTATCTTCTCATGAATTTTTGAGAGGGCAGATAGTACCGCAATAGGCAGATAATTACTGACACAATCTCTATCCCCGTTCTTGTATATTGGGTGTACAACAGCTTTCTTGAAAACATCAGGAAATATTCCAGTGCATATAGCTCGGTTACAAATATGAGTGATGGGAGGGATTAGCACTTGTCGAGACTGTCTCAATACCTGCGAGGGAATGCCATCCGATCCCACTGCACAATCCACACGGATTCGCAAAATAATGGCTTCCACGTCTGCCTCGGACACCTCCAAAAGAGCTATCAAGTTTAGGGGACTTTTTATGTTACTTAGGTAATTGGGCAGATCAGTAGGTGGAGTAGGAAACGCAATAAGAATTTTGTCAGCTAGTCTTTTTCCTGTACCAGTAAAATATTTACAGACGTAGTAGGCAGATGCTTGTGGGCTTGTGGATATTTGAAGGAGTTCCACAGGACTAACTTTAATTGTATTTGAATTTGTTAAGGTCTTAATGGCTTTCCATTTTTTACTTCTAGTATAAGACTCATAACATAGAATTTTTAAATGTTGTTGTTCAGATCCTTCTCAAGTAACTTTTTATTTTCATAGTTAGTTTTTATTCTTGGTTGACTTTTCTCTTCAAAAATAACTATGAAATGAATATCTATAAAAATATGCTACAAGAATAAAATTGTATGTCTACTCATCTTTAATCAAGCTTATACTATACTGCATTCATATTAAAATATAATTTGATGAATTGAAAGTGAATGGTAAGTACTCCTGTTCATTCACAGTAAGTTTATGATGCAGATAACACCGGAACATATACTCAGTGTGTCTTGAATATCTACATATCAATAGCAAGCTTCCATTCAACTTTGCATGCATAATTAAACATCAACACATTTTAACTGTACATTTAAAGTTTAGAGATTCTATTTGAATTTGAGGACCTCATATTTATTTCTTTCACTATGTTGTTAAGAAGATTTAAAAAGAAAACGAACCTTATTTGCGAAAAACACGAATACTCTTGTAAATTATGTTCACTTTAAATTTTAATACACAAATGAACGATCTAGGAATTAGTTCCACATAACACGCGCTCCACTATTATGAACAAAATTGAATGGTTTTATAGTAATTACAGTGAAGGCCGTGGCGACTGGAGCCAAATTACCTGTGCCATCTGAGGTCGCTGGTTCACGTCCTTCATGTCGACACAGCCGGGGTGTAGCACATTCAAGAGATTACACAGAAGCACCCCATCACGCAAGGTGTATGCCAGGTCATGGATTGAACTGTTTTCCCAATTTGCCTTATGGTCGGGACGTAGCAAGCCACATCTCGTCAGCCAAGACGCGCACTCGTGCCATAGGTCCTCGCCTCCAGAAGCCATGATTTACACAAGCGTTTTAGTGCACATCGATAGTATCGGTACCGAACACTGCTTTTTAATAATCAACAGGCCATCATTAAACGAGGGTTAATTGATAATTGACATACAAATTGATACAACAAACACAGAACGAACCAAGCGAGAGCAAGAATTTTTGACAACTACTTATTAGTGTTGCTGTCCTCCAACCTATAGAAAATTAAAATAAAATTAATGTAGCCAATAATAAAAAATATTGAATAAACAAACATAATATTATCAGGATAGATATTTACAAAAAGAACTATTTAGATGTAATTATAAGTAAAGTCTTCCAATGGTCGTAGTATTTCATTATCTTCAAAAAATAACGATAGGTCGCAGGAATGAGGTCAATCAATAGTAGGCAGTCAAAATGTATACTGTCACAGCAAAATATTTCCACCGCTGGCAACATTGTCTTAGTAGGTGAAGTGACGCGAAGGCACGTCCAACGAACGATTTTCCATGAAATTCCTATTTTAGTGTTTAAACCGTGTGAATTTTGTGTTATTTGCAAGTGAAAGGTAAGAATTATAATTTGTACTACAGCTTACAGCGTTGTAATTCAATAATAAACTCCGAAATGTTTTAAATCTTATCTATGACACACCCATGTATCGGTGAATTCCTTTACTAATGTCCAACTTTCCGAAAGAAATCAGAGGTACGAGTAGACGAAAATCAAAATGGAAACCTCTGTTCATACCCACTAGTATCATTATAGGTCCTCGTATTTCCTGCGGAAGTCTAAAATTGACTCCAGCCGTTATCCTTATTAGGTTTATTTTGGAACATTACGTCATTGTACATAAGAGGGAAGTATGTGGGGTCGGTATAGGTATATGTACCGGCGGCAGTTTTATGAGTGTCGGTGATTCGTATCGAGCGGTACCAGGCGGCAGACCGATGGCATAGTATCTGGATAGGCAGCTTGTCGCCGCGTCGCTTAGGCTTTCTAACTCTTACTTCTGTGCCCAGAATACTGATAATGTTGTGTCTACTGCAGTGCTGTTAAAACTTATTTTTTAACACCAATCTGTGTTTTACAAAGGTAAGGTAATAAATAGGGAAATATATTTTTTTTAAATATGGGTCAGACATCTGTCATTAACATATGATTTTATTATTGATAGAAGTTTTCCACTCATCATAATTTAACCAATGAATCATCTACAAAATTTTACTTTATCACTCAATTTACTTGGCTAGTTGGCCCCACCCATAAATTGACATATATATGGGTATTATTGCAGTGTTCTAGATCAGATTGCATTAGTATTGATTACTTGAGGGATACGGTATGTGCAGTGAAGTGTGACAGCCATCTAGGCCACTGGACATTATAAGTACAGGTATTAAATCAATGTTAAAATGATGTAGTTAACTCAATGATATGTGCAAAGGTTATTTAAAACTTATTGATTTTTCACCTTCATTCTCAAATGCCTACATAATGCAGTAATTGTACTGCTTTCATTTTATATGTTGCTATACAGTATCAGCACACTACTTAGTACACAGTATACAAGTATTATATAGCAAACTTATTTTATTGATCCTTAACCCTTAAATACTACTATGGTTATTGCTTACATGGACAAGAATAAAATTCCAAAAAATAATATTAGGTAATTAAATAATTAAATTTAACTCCACTCCCGTTATTGTAGTTCTAGTTAATGTATTACTAGCAACTCTCACATAGGTTTGCTCGCGTGTACATATTTATTTATTTTGCACAGAACCTTAATTCTTTTCCCAAAATAAAAGTAGCCTAAGTTACTCTTTACAACATCAGCTATCTGCCAGTAAAATTCCTGTGGAAATTGGTCCACCCATTCCAAAGATCAACGTGAACAAACCGACAGACAAAAATTATAAAAACTGATTTTTAGGCATAGGTATCGTGCAAATAACTGTATGAGCTTAAAAAAAAATTTATTTTGACATTACAAACATACACTTTAATTTTATTTATTTGTATTGATTGATAGAAGGTACCCTTGCTTAGAAGTGATGTAATAATAATTTTAAAGAGAAATCATTAGTATTTAACTTATTACTTGGACCAACAACAGTTTATACCAAATTTCCACTGCAAACTGTATCATTTAATTTTATAGCCTGCAATAAGCTTTGCAAGTTTATAGTGGTCTAATAGTTAATGGCTTTCTTTTATTGTTTAGTTATTTCTTTCTCATGGCTGTATTTTATTGTGAATGTCATACATGATGTTTTATGTACCAAAACGTAGTAAAGTAGTAGTGTGTGGAATACTGCCACATCATGGAAGGTTAAAACATACATTAAGCTTGCATACCAGGCAAGGTTGGTCAAAAATTGGTGATTGTTTTTGTCTCTGCATATGAAAATTTTCTGTGCATTTTATTATGTGAGTCATTAAAGAAAGACTTGGTCTTCAAATGACTACAATTTGTTAGTTATTAATTTGCAAAGTGTTTCAAAAAGTTCAGTTTTGCTATAGTATCCATAAACACACACACTCATGTTTTATTTTACTACTGCATGCGGATTAACCTCCTGTGGCTTAAGTATCTAATATACTTAAGCCACAGAGCGGTTGTGACGTAATTACTATTTTACTGTTTCATATTTACTAGTAGAGTAGAGTAATAATTTCTATAATTAATAATTAATATTGTGATTCATTATTACAGTAATTTTGCACATTAAAATATAATTAATCAATAATGAACTCTTGATTAGACAAAATGTATAAACACGGTAGAAAGATTTATAAAAGGGGCATTATAATTGTAACAGTTGAAAAAGGATGTTGTTTTGTTTAAAATATAGACGGTGCGGAAACTATCTTCAAGTTTTATTTTCCAAGTGTGCAACACTCCCTGATCATACAGATCATTTCAAATTTAACACAGTCCTTATAGCCTTAGTTTTGGCTATAGTCTCCCTAAATATTTCTGAAAGAATGTCCTAACATACTTCTTCCTAAGTACTAATCAAAATAAATTCCTAAAATTTAAAAAAACAGGATCTTCAACATGTATGTCACCTCTAATCTCATATTAAAAGAGTGTACTTAGACGTAAGCTGATAACAATATATGGGTAGTGATAAAAATGCTATTGTATGAACACTAATGATACCAAGAACAATATTACTAAGAAAATTAGTAGTTACACATAATAGTTGAAGGAAATGAAAATAAAAACTTTGCTTATTTTTGGAGAAATTGTAGCAAGTGAACTTCTTCAACAAAAAAGAAAAAAAGTTATCATTACCGCAATACATTACATTGAAGTGAGTCACAAACAAGGCCGTGTGATGTAATCGTCGCTTGGCCGCCGACGTATTGCAGATAACATGCAGTAATTTAACTTGTATTGCCTTTCCTATTCTTCACCTTTATCAACGAAAAATGACGATATTTCGGGTTTTAGATAGGGTGCCTACTGTAATACTTACATGTACTTGAAACTTTAATGTTGTGTAAACTGTTTTTATGATAACAGTGTTATAATTAGATTTTGATATCATAGAGATATTGTGATAATAGTCTATCATGTGAAATTGACATGCTTTTTTTAAAACAGATAAATGGATGACCAAATACTTAACCATTCAATTACGAGAGGCCATTAAGCCTCATACTGTAACTTTATATCGTAAATTCAAGTAACTTCTAATTCTTGAAATTGGACATCTTTTATTTTATTTGTACATGTTTACTTATTAAGGATCAAAATCGGTAAGACATAACAGATCTGATGGAATTAGTTATGTCGATTAGGAACAAAGGAGCAGGTTAACCTTAAAAAAAAAAAATTGGTTGCCTGTAAAGTCGGTATACGGGCGAAAGTTTTACGTGACAACGACTTTGAGTGGTAAAATAATAACCATGCCCGAGTGGAAGGGACGCGTGCCTCTCACTCGCTCTCATTGTGAGCGCATAACGTGAGCGGAGCGTAACGCAGTTTCTTGAAGTGTCACCCGGCAAACCAATTTATAAGACGTTGTCACGTCAACAATGAAGTATGTTTCGCCTTACAATATCATTTATTTCCAAATGTATACAGACTTTCTGTTGTTGGATAGTATTGTAATCTTATTGATGTGAACATATATATTGGTCGTCCATTATAGCGACCTCGTACACTAGTGTGATTGAAACCACTTTACTGGATTGGTTTGTCATCCTGAGTTATCGTCTTTGAATTATTCTAGATTAATTTTGTTATATTTACTCTCCACGTTCTACCGCCCGTAGCGTGTACTCACTTACAAACTGCAATTATAAAAGCAGCTTCAGTTCATATTGTTCGAATTCTATGTATATATTGCACTTTCGGAGTAAACCCACCTGTGTAACTTATTTTAGAATTTTATCAGATTTCCAGTTGTATGACGTGACTGTTTATAAACCAATTACGTTGAACTGTTTGCTGAGTTTAATCTTTGCGTCTGTTTAAAAGATGAACGGTCCCAAAATATTTTTTAAAGTTTATATGAGACCCATTTCCCCTCGAGTTTCTTACTTTTTAGTGTAATAAGTTTGAAAGCCAGACGCCATGTCTTATGACGTTAAAATTCTGTAACTCATAAAACAAATCAATAAAGCGTTATACGTAATAAATGTTAATCATCACTACATATTATAAAACAGTCACCGCCGCGTCTGTATGTCTGTTCGCGATAAACTGAAAAACTACTGAACGGATTTTCATGCGGTTTTCTTTAATAGACAAAGTGATTCATGATAAAGGTTTTGGTGTATAATTTGCAAAGATTTTGTGTATATTGATTGAAATATGTCGATGATTGGTGAAGATGTCTCTGCTACCCGTGCGAGGCCGGGACGGGTTGCTAGTTTACATATATTTACATAAATATTCACATAATACTTCGATATTATATATATCTCTTGTATCTACCACAATATTATCATCCAATCTCTTTCTATTTCAATACACCAGAAAGTGCCCTATAACTCCTCTTAATAACGTTTTCTAGTGCGATAAGGCCGCCAAATGTACAAATCACTAACAGTTTTAAGTTATCTATTGTTGTTTTACCTGGTGTACAATATAATATAACAAGGTCAGGGTCGCATATATGTAACTCGAAATTATATTACTTCTCATTCTAACCAATACGACGACTTGTAGTTATCTTTGTCTCTTGTTACTTTAAGGCTGTTTATTCGACCTTTAATGGGTACCATACTGAAGATGTTACTGTAGTTACAAATTAGATATAGTCTTTATTATCTGTGAGGTTAAATTAAAAACAATTATTTTTAAGTGGTAACAAAGTGGAACTTCTGTCTATTTTTTCCTTATGTGAGGTATGATGTCAAGTAACTTGACCTTCACAACATAATTAATACAATATTTGATGAGATCAGAAGGATGAATGACGCCAACTGTTTTTATAGTTTAACTTTCGTTCTCTGCCTAGTTTGGGATCAGACGGCCGTGTGTGAGATGTGTGGAATTATTATATTAGAGAATAATATAATAATTCCACACATCTCTCTTTTTATTCACTTAAATATACAAATGAATTATATTTTTAAATACATTCAGATTATATCAAAAATACATTTATTTATTATTATTTAAGTTTGTCGAGCCGTTTCCCTAAGTACGAGTTTTTTAAAGGAGATTCCGTCGAAAACTTCCGCCCGTTAGAAACTTCTGGCATAACTGGGACGCTTATACAGTGTAAGAGCATGCGTACCGCGAAAGATGTATACGAGGCGCTGACACTAATTGATCCTTTTTTTATTCGAGTAAAGACGCGTGACTCACATCTAACGAATAGCGCTTGTTCACTTATCTTTGTCTACATATTTAATAAGTTCTAATTATGGTAAAATAAAGCATAATTCACAATGACACTGTACGTAAATGTAATTTTTTGTTTACACTTTTTAGACATTTTGATAACCATATTCCGTAAATCCTTGCACCTAGCTGTTAACTATACAGTATCCTAAACCTATTCAGTCCATCCAAAAGTTGTCAGTCTGTAAGAGATCGCAGATTGCGATAAGATTGATTCACAACTGTTACGAAATAATATTTTCCTCGCTTATAAAGAACTAGCTGCACCCTGCGGTTTTACCGCTGTCGTGGGAATATCTTGATAAAAAGTAGCCTATGTGTTAATCCAGGTCTCCAGGTATCTACATACCAAGCTTTATCGCAATCGGTTCAGTAGTTTTTGCGTGAAAGAGTAACAAACATCCATACATCCTCACAAACTTTCACGTTTATAATGTTAGTAGGACTAGCTTTGACCCGCGGCTCCGCTCCCGTAAAAGTTATTCTGTCCATCCCTCGGCAACAGTACTTTTTTTTTCTCGATGAGGGTACCTTTTATTATGTCCTTTTACCTCTGGCAACGTAAATAAAAAATTTGATGATGATCGGTATATTAGTTAAGGCGTGAAAGCGTAACAAACAACTCACTTTCGCATTTATAATTAGGTTTACCACATGATCAGCTGACTGATACGCATAATTATACATAGTCGATATTGGTCGATATACGACAGGTATACGATACGATACATGAATATATCGAGAGGGAGAGAGATTATTATTTATAAATTAAAAGCCTCTGCTCTGCTCCCAGTGTCACATTAGTTTGTTTGCTTGCTTTTTTGTAAGCTGATTTATTTGTATTAAATTAAAAGCCTTTGCGCCCTTGGTTATTCTGGATGATCTGCTTGCTTTATATTGTACTTATTGTATATCGGTCTAATCGAGAAAAAAGCGGATATGTCCGCTTAAAAGCAGATGTCTGGTAACAATAATTATAATATTACTTAGGATATGCAGAAGAAATAAAAGATACACCATGTTTAGTAGGTGGGAAGGCTTGGTGGGACGTCTATCTAAGATCGGCAAGCCTTCTGCAGCAGACTACGCTAAAAAAATCTTCTAACACAGTGTTGTATCTGACGGTTAACTCCACGGATCGATGAGCTAGTAACTTGGCGCTACTTCTTTTTATTCATAAGTGGTTTCGCATTATGATAACTTAATAAAGGCAAGCTTTAATTAAGTATGTACTGTCAACTAAATCTTTAGGGTACATAAGGTAATCTAGCGTACCGTTGACAGACGGAAATACCGGCGAAGTATACCATCAGGGGGGATATAATTAGTTTGTAAAGCGGAAGTTGGCATTTTTTGTTCCAGTGTGTTAACCATTTCGTTAAATAAAAATAGATAGTTCCCCTCATCGCTCATGTTCATTATTAACTTGTTTATAGTCATATTATGTATAGATACGACAGACAATTTAAAACGTCCTGTTCTGTATGAAAATCAAAACCAAAATAAGTTTTCCTAACATACAAAGGTTCCTTCCAATTTGGATTCTAATCAAATGGCCGAATTCACGCAAGCAACTCCATTACAAAACGTTGAGCTTCGCGCTGTGATTGGGGTTGTAAGTTCTAGCGACAGAACAATTTCTTTAGGTATGTAGCTACCCACAGGCGTAGTTTTAGTAAAATGAATGTAGCTAGTTAGATTTGGTCACACGTAATGGAGAAAATATTAACGGCAAGTGAGGTTTATTTTTGGGGCTTTTGAAAGGTTTCCATAGTGGCCATTTCAAGAGTTGTTAACACTGAGGGTTATGCATTTTAATTCTAAATAATAGTTTAGACCCGAACTAGCATAGCTTGTACTGATTATGATACATGATTTCAGACCAATTTAAAGAGACACACAATGTATACAAATATTTGAACTGAATGGGTATCAGCGACCCTTGATGTCATTCGACTGCCGCCTCATTTCTCCCTGTATGCACTTTCACAAGTATTTTTTTATTGTTACAGTTGACTTATAATCATGGAGCAAATTCCACCACCCAAGGAGGTGAAGATCCTCGAGACTGCCGAGGATATTCAAGAGCGTCGTGAACAGGTAATGATCGAAATCGCACGCCTTGAAATCTGTAGTGCATCGTAATCGTGATTTGCAGAATTTTATTATAATTTTTTTTTGTATTTATACAAATATATCCAAATTTCGAATCATTAATTAGTTGCAAGCAGTGGCGTAACAACAGGGTGGCAGATCGGGCAAAATGCCACAGGGGGCACTAATTACAAAATGTATTAAAAAAATATTAAATTTGTTTTGAAATCAATATAAGTTATCTAATTTAATAAACCTAATAAAATACACGAGTTAGAAAATAACGGGTAAGTGCGAGTCAGACACGCACACATCCGATGAATTAGCCACGGGCCTCAGATGGTACAGTTACGCCACTGGTTGCAAGTACACTCATAAAATATTCATGAATAAGATAGTTAGACAGTTTTCTTTTATCTACAACGCTCAAGCTGTATCCGTGATTCGAATCATAGAATCATGAGTGTCACAATTATAATTGTGACAAAGGGGCACTTATGATTATCTTGTAGTTAATTCCTGATTCGCAAAGCAATATCTAGTGCCCTTGTAAAAAGAAAGCCAGGCTATACAATGCACTATCACTGCACACTTCAAACTACAATATTTCACGTTTTAATTTATGGTCAATAAGGTGCTGCAAAAACTAGAATGTCGATAGAACACAAAGTGCAAAAATATAAATTTTATAGGGAAGCGCTGTTTTAATATATGAGCTAGTAAGTTAAAAAGTTCTCGTTTTAATTATAAACTCGGAATGCTAACAAATGTCTACATTACTTAATTCATTAATTGATTGATAACACTTGTACTGGAAGTAGCACAGTGATGATAGGTAGTAAATAAATTAAATAACGTAGGTCATTATCAACTACATTTAGGTAAAAAAAATCAACTAAAATGTCATTAGGGTAAACCTAATGACATTTTAGTTGATTTTTTGTTTGTGTCTTTCGGTTGTAGTTAAATTTGCCGGACGTTTTTATGTCTGTGAATGACTGACAAAATGTATGTTTAAGCCTAGGGGCACCTAGGCACATTTTACCAAAAAAAAACAATGTTACGTCGTCAAAATATCTAAACCTCATTTCTTTAAATACGTGTCAAACATACAAAATACATTAAATAATAATAACAACAACACATTTTTTTTATAAATAAGGAGTTAACCCCTTCGCGCACAGAAAAGCTCACAAGAAAAGATATTTATTATTAATTACATACCTCTCCTAGGTGCTGAACCGTTATGAAGACTTCAAGCAGGAGGCTCGCGCCAAACGCGAGAAGCTGGAAGACTCGCGCCGTTTCCAGTACTTCAAGCGCGACGCTGATGAGCTTGAGTCATGGATCCAGGAGAAACTACAGGCTGCCAGCGATGAGAGCTACAAAGATCCTACCAATCTCCAGGTAAATTCACATCAGTTCCTATAGATATAATATGTTTATATTCCAGGTAACAATCAGGAGTAGACTACAAAAACCTGGCAAAGGTTATGGGTACACCCGAACTTTTTCAAATAAACGTCAAGACTATTCAAATCCTATACAATTTCGAGAAAAAATTTGAATCTATATAGTTACTCATAGTTTTCTGAAAAACCTAATCATAAACCTTTTGTCTTCCATTAGCACTTTTTTTAGCATTACTGTTTATTTCCCATAGGCTAAGATCCAGAAACACCAAGCTTTCGAAGCCGAAGTGGCCGCCCATTCCAATGCTATCGTAGTGCTGGACAACACCGGTTCTGAAATGATATCCGCCGGCCACTTCGCTTCGGAGACGATCCACCGTCGATTGGCCGAGCTTCACCGCCTGTGGGAGCTGCTCTTGTCTCGCTTAGCTGAGAAGGGCATGAAACTGCAGCAGGCTTTGGTGCTGGTGCAGTTTTTGAGGCACTGTGATGAGGTCATGTTCTGGATTCATGACAAGGTGTGTTTTTGATGTGATTAATAATATCATTCTAATCTGATTTCTTACGTTATAAACTGTGATGCGTATACATGCCCAGTATAATTGCGAACCTGACACAGACAGACAAAAAAGCTTTGTTTTTAATGATTGAATTTCGATAATCATCAACAATGTTCACCTTTTTTAACCCCCGACGCAAAAAGAGGGGTGTTATAAGTTTGACGTGTCTGTGTGTCTGTCTGTGGCATCGTAGCTCCCAAAGGAAATGACCGATATAAGCGCGTTTTTTTTTGTTTGAAAGGTGACTTGATCGAAAGTGTTCTTAGATATAAATTAAGAAAATCTGTTCCGCCGTCGAAGATCATCAGCTCTTTCATAATCGTTGAAGGGATTTTCGAGTCAGGGATGGGAAATAACTAAATACAAACAGTTTTTAAGTTTAGTGGGTCAGGCATTGTTTTGTTTTCTATGTATTTTGCATACTTAAGTTACTAAAGAACGGTGTTTTTTAATATATACTTTCTTATGCTGTCATTTACACAACATAACACAATATCTATTATAAAAATAGTTATGTTCTAATATAATGACTATAGGTACAGTAAAGTATGTATTCGTAATAGTAGTCTTAGCGTGAAGTAGTATTATCTACCCTAAATGTTACGGCTAATCTATACTACTGTTATAAAGCTGAAGAGTTTGGTTGAATGCGCTAATCGCAGGAACTCCTGGTTCGAACTGAAAAATTATTATAGTATTGGATTTATCGAGGAAGGCTATATAACATCACGCTACGAATAACAGGAGCGGAGCATCAATGAAAATTGTTGCAAAAACGGGGAAAATTTACTAACGCAGACGAAGTTGGGAGGGTCAGCTAGTTGCTATATATGATTTAGAGGTTAATCGTAATCATTTTTTTCTCTACAGAAAAATAGAGCACTGATGTCAGTTATAATAAGGCTAATGAAAAGAGATGTTTGTGTGGGTGTAACCCACATTACGTACTTATAATGATACGCGTCGTTGGATTGCACAAGTCATTCCACCATACAGTACAGTAAAACATAATTCTATTATTTACGGTCGAACTATTTATCGTACAAACTATCAGTAAATAAAAAAGTATAGGTTAAAAAATTAAAACACCCCTGACTGAAAAATTCCTGCAAAGATTAGAAAAGAGGTATAAGGTATAGACAGATACCTTATACCTTCAATCAACTTTTTGATCACTTACGGTATGAGTAATGCCATGCAGTCTGTATGAAATAAACTACCCTTAAACTAGTTCCACATTCGAGTATGCGAAATGGTCTCATCATGACTGACGTATCTTTACTTAATCAACATTCCTGTTAATAGGAAACCTTCGTGTGCGCTGACGAATTCGGCTCTGACCTGGAGCACGTAGAAGTGCTGCAGCGCAAGTTCGACGAGTTCCAGAAGGACATGGCCGCCCAGGAGTACAGGGTCACTGAGGTGAACCAATTGGCCGAACGATTGGTTCTCGAAGGACATCCCGAAAGGGAGACTATTGTTAAGAGGAAAGATGTAAGTATATACTTGATTATCGCCTTACTCATAATTTAATACTTATTTTATTTTCTTATTAGTATTTTTTTTTAATATTCTTGAACAAATTACAAAGCTTTATCTAGACGCACACTAATCAAAGCTTACATTTGTAGCATAGAAAAAGGATAAATAAACTTACTTGGACGTTTTGTTTTGTACATAAATACAGATTATATACATAGAAACTCTGCATTGAGCAGGAATTGTACTCGCGACTTCTGACGTGCATATTTTCGAAATCAAATGTTCAATAGGTTCGAAGTAAATATAATTTTTATCAACTATTTCAATGTTCAGGAGTTGAACGAGGCCTGGCAGCGTCTCCGCCAGATGGCACTGATGCGCCAGGAACGTCTGTTCGGCGCGCACGAGATTCAGCGCTTCAACCGGGACGCTGACGAGACCATCGCGTGGATCTCGGAGAAGGACGTCGTTTTAGGATCTGATGACTATGGACGTGACTTAGCTACTGTCCAGACTCTGCAGGTATGTATGTCGTTTAGTACACGTATGATGAAAAGGCCCACTTCGGTTAGCTTGAATTTTTTATAATCCGTATGAGCACTTCTTGCGGGATTTATTTGTTTCGACATCTATATAGAGTAATACATACTTCAGAGGCTTCTAGCGAAGATTAGCTAAAGTACATAGAAACTACAAATCCTGTATCGCGCAATGAGTTCTTGCACCGAGTAGGATATATACCGTTGGGTCCGCCAGCAAGATCACCTAGCCTCGTCGTAAGGAGGAACTTTCGTGTTAGCAGGGTATAACATCCATTCCTCCACATTACTAGTTTTCCATTTTCTGTATTCTCTGGGCAATGAAAAATATTTGTGAAGTTTCGTCTTTCTTAAGATAAAGCCATTAAAAGAAGAGAAATGTCTCTTTATTTCTTTTGCTCCATTTTTTTTAAATCTCTCCACGTAATTTACTTTTCGCTCTATTAATGTCTTCTTATTTTGTTATGTATAGCGTAAACACGAGGGCGTAGAACGCGATTTAGCAGCTTTGGAAGACAAAGTGTCGACTCTGGACGGTGAGGCAGCTCGCCTGGCCGCCATCCACGCCGACCACGCACCCGCCATCCACGGCAAGCGGGATGAGATCACTCTCGCTTGGCAAAAGCTTGTACAGAAGGCCAAGGTAAATATACAGTTGCTTCCACTGTTACGATGTGATGTGATTCCACATACCCGCAATAGAAATTGGTTACGGAAGCACCAAAAAAAATACCCCATTAAAATAAAGCTATTCTATGATATCACACACACTCACATGAAAAAGGTATGCATTTTTTTATGAATGTGTGTGACTAAACGATATATTTTTATATCTGTATTTAACCATGTCACACAAACTATACTTCTGAAAGTTTTGTTAGGACATAAATTCGTAATTGGAACAGTATTGGTTTATTTTTGTTTTATGTCCTCATGTCGTCGTCGTTAACGTGATATCATGGTAGGATGAATGCGCTTAGTTCAGTAATACCTTGTCTGGCTCAGGAACGTCGATCAGAGCTGGAGTCTTCGCACGCGCTGCACCGGTTCCTGGCGGACTACCGCGACCTGATCTCGTGGGTGTCGGACATCCGCGCGCTCATCGCGGCCGACGACCTCGCCAAGGACGTGCCCGGCGCTGAGGCGCTGCTGGAGAAACATCAGGAGCACAAGGTTCGTATTTTTGCACACACAGTAGCAACAAATAAGGTTTTCATTTAAACTGTATATAGAAAATAGAAGCCATTTACAATTTATTTTTATTACTGTTTGAGAGATTTAGATTACACAGTGCTATCTGGACCTAAACTAAGCATAACCCAGACCAATTCAAATAGCACTATACTAGCAGCATATTCGCAATGAGCGGGATTCGAATCCGAAACCTCTAATATACACTACCGCTAAATAGGTTGTCAATACTAATGTAATACCTCTACTTTCTCTGTAGGGTGAGATGGATGCTCGCGCTGATGTAATCCAAGCGTGCGGAGCAGCCGGTCACGCCCTCGTGTCCAGCGGCCACCGCGCCTCGGCCGAGGTGTCGGCTGCCCTGGAGAACCTGGAGAGGGACACGTCGGCCTTGCACCAGCTGTGGGACCAACGAAGAGTGCTGTACCTACAGTGCATGGATCTGCAGCTCTTCTATAGAGATACGGAGCAGGCTGATGCTTGGATGCACAAGCAAGAGGTATGGACTCTACTGATTTGTTTGTAATACTGAATAAGATAGTTGCTCAGTGCTGTAATAAATTAATTAGTATGTTATAAAATATTGAAAAGTTAGTTAGATACTTTATTATTACCAAGTTTGGAATATTTTTCAAAGTAAATTATTTGTCAACAGCTAATTATAACGTTACATTTTTTTATTTCTTAAAAGTTTCTTTCTACACACCGTTATGACGTTAAATAAATAGAAACACACACACAGACAGTCAACCATTATATTTCTTAGTATTCAACTAGTCAGGTCATCTTTTTTAAATTTTACTCTTAAAACACAGGCGTTCCTTGCTAATGAAGACGTTGGCGACTCTTTGGACTCTGTGGAAGCCCTACTCAAGAAGCACGAAGACTTTGAAAAGTCTCTAGTGGCCCAGGAAGAAAAGATTAAGGCACTAGATGAGTTCGCATCTAAGCTGATTGAAGGACAACACTATGCAGCTGATGACGTGGCGCAAAGAAGAGAGATGCTATTGGAGAGGAGAGCCGCACTTTTGGACAAGTCTCAGCAAAGGAGAGCATTGCTGGAGGATGCTTATAAATACCAGCAGTTCGAGAGGGATTGTGATGAGACAAAAGGTGAGTGTATATAAAAAATCTGATCTTGATACTTTATCATCCTGGCTTGTCAAACTTAAATATTAATAAACAGGGAAAACATACTAAAAACTGATTACTACGACTGCAGCTTGTGCTCGCAAACCACTCATTTCAAAATAAAAATATACAAAAAAACAGCAACAACAAAAGAACGCGAAAAACCGACAGCAAAAAAAAAGTTCATTAATTTTTTTGCCTGTCGACACTCTCGTTTATTGTACACACTGATGTTATTTCCTTCTGTCAGGCTGGATCAACGAGAAACTCAAGTTTGCAACTGACGACTCTTACCTGGACCCCACCAACTTGAATGGCAAGGTGCAGAAACACCAGAACTTCGAGCAGGAGTTGCAGGCGAACAAGCCGCGTATCGATGAGATCACCATCACTGGGAGCAAGTTGCTTGAGCAGGAGCATTTTGCTAAACGTGAGTACCACTGATAATTATTTAAGTAGTTTCTTACTAATTTTTTTTTCCTATGTCAGTCAACAGTACTTTGAAAATTATGGTCCACTGTTATTTAAAAGTTTTTATTTATTTGTTTTTTATTTTCTAATCATCATACCAACATTAAAAGTGAATGATCTAAGAGCAGCAAGGATTTGACAGTGATCTGCCCTATTGTGAGCAGAAGAGTACAATGTACTCAACATATTAACATTTTCACATTCATTTCAGATGTTCAATAAGGCTATCTCAAGTCACTAACAATAAATAAAATCAGTTTTAAGTTTTTTTTTGCGATAGTATTATTTAAATAGGGTAGTACACATATTTATATTGTTTATTATATAAATACAGATTAAATGTTAACAAGTGAGTCAACGATGTGTACTATGAGTTAATCACTCCTATCTGCTGCAGCTCAAATCGAGTCCCGCGTGGGCGATATGGGCGGGCTGTGGGAGAAGTTGGCGCTGGCCTCGGAGCTGAAGGGGAGCAAACTGCAGGAGGCCGCCGCGCAGCAGCAGTACAACCGCAGCGTCGAGGACATCGAGCTGTGGCTCTCCGAGGTCGAGGGGCAGCTGCTCAGCGAGGACTACGGGAAGGTTCGCTTCTAACTTCTTCTTTGTATAAGGCGCCTTTCACGATATGTTGCCGAGTTGACCAAATGAATACGGAATAATTGACTTTATTTTGACAAAAACTTGATTATTTTGTTCGAATTGGAACAATGTTCATAATGAAACGAGTGGTCGTTTTGTAGTTGAGAATGACAGATACTGAACTAATTTCTACATATTCGCAGTAAAGTAATCCGAAACTGATTAAATCAGTTCATCAATCAGTAATCCTTTGGTAAATTCTCTAATAAGGCATTGTTATTTGTGTGTCTATACTCGGCATTTTTTTATATTATAATGAATTTTTTAAGTTAAATTAGCAACCCTTTGTGAAATGCACTCTTCGCTTAACAGTCAGAAGCTAAAAAGTTTTATGGGTACTTAATTTGTTTTTAGTGACATGTATCCGGATCACAAGAAAACAATTAAATAACAAAAAATTTTCATTATGTTCAGGATTTGACTAGCGTGCAGAATCTACAAAAGAAACATGCACTATTAGAAGCTGATGTTAGCTCCCACGCTGAACGTATCGAGGCGATCCGCAACCAAGCTGAACAGTTCATCGAGAGGGGGCACTTCGATGCTGACAACATCAAGGCTAAGAGGGTATGTAGGATTTATTAAAACCATTTTTTAAACATTGGCGCCATTTATACCAATTTCAGAAATATTAACATGAAATGTGTACATACATGTTAATGAAATTAGAATCTTAGGGATGCATTGAAATTTGTTTTAAATACTCACACCTCTCCTATAGTCTACTATTAAATTAGTTGTAAAGTAAAAATTGTAAGTACAT